>LR736857.1:5776589-5805236 GCA_902654985.2 Oryctes borbonicus
TTTTCTGTCAGATTAAAATAAATCGACGAAACGACTGCTAAATATAAATTTCTATTTATATCCTTCCTGGCGATATATTTCCCATAAAAGTTAAATTTACGCCAATAATTTCCATTTCGACTTTGTTTACGACGACCCAGATTTCAATATCCCAATGTGCCAACGAATCGATGTCGAATCTAAATTGCGTTCGTAAAAATTACGGGACACGAGTTTTATTCAACCTGTCGTGTTTGAGCGTCGATTCTCATTAAATTAACGGAATTACTCCGGACGATATCACCCGGAGAGTAGCATTAATCCTGTTCGAACAGATATCGACTTCGATGTTCGCAGTGAACTTTTTCCGTCTGGAGCGGTGTACATATGTGGAACTTATAGAAACTTCCTTTACGTCCTTCGTCGGCCTCAAAAAGCTACAATTATCGTAAAATAAATACGTGCAATGACGATCTGAAGTTTTCTTACTGAAATAAAATTCGAATAGCTTTTTAAGAAGTATATAGAGGTGCGATAAAATACGTACTTTTCTATAGGTTTATGTGCGCAAAATGCCTTGGAATGGATTCTAAAGAGCCACTTTTTTATTATTGAGAATTTTCTTCTTGAATTAGATGTGAAGGTTTCATTTACCATTTAGTGAAATAATAACTTCGCCGAAATTAAATTTAATACATTCAAAAGGATTCAAGAACGAAGTAAAAAAAAATAAATCAAAAGAATTATATCCAGTCCTACAAAACTAGATTGGATTTTGTCCTTTTTAATTGTAACTCGTCATAATTTGTGAATCTCTAACTTCGATCACATAATTTCTGCATTTTGTGCATTTGAATCTATGAGGTTGGTAGTGTTTGAAAAACGTTCAATAGCATAAAACATCAGGACCACTTTGCGTTTTGTATTTAACGGCATGTAAAATATTAGCAAAATTAATAATAATCCATCAACATTCTATTTGTTTCCTGTAACTAATGATGAATTAATAAGTGTAAACAATTTTTACCGCCCTATAAGCTCACTTAATACCTTTTCAGAAATGAATATTTAATTTTTAACGGACTAATAAAGTTTTTTAACACTTACGATTTTTCAAACAAATTTCAGCAAGTTTTTACTAAAGGAAAATCTATTGAATCAGTTCATGGATGGAATTTTGTCATTACTGGAGGTTCGAAGATTGGCATGTGCACTGTTTCTAGATTTGCAGAAAGCTTTTGATAGCGTAGACCATCGCAAGCTGGAAATCTAAGGCGTTCGTGGGGTAGCGCATGATTTATCAAGATTTTATCTCCCTAACAGGAAGTAAACAGTAACTTTAAGTAATAGTAGTTCTCAATGATTTACTTAGATGTTGAATGTTTGGCGAGAGGTATTCCTCAAGGGAATATACTGGGTGCGTTGTTGTTCAACATTGTTGTTAACGATGTTAATCATCTCGTTCAAGGTTCTAAACATCTGCTAATTATCCAAAAAAATATAATGGTAAGATAGCTTAGCTTTCTCATGGTATTGATGGAATAATTCACGGCAAATGCAACAAAAGCAGAGAAAAAATTCCATGAGAAAGCTAAGCTATCTTAGCATTATATTTTTTGCTTATAGTTTCTAGGCATTTGCTGATGTGTTCTGTTTATATACGTCATGGTAACCCTGTCGGAATATTCACATGTGCGGTTTTCCAAAGCTCTACCAGCGTCGCCATCTCGTGTTAAGCAGTCAGAGAACTGCTGAGGGATGGTTTGGGGAACAGTACCTGGTTTATTTCGCTGCTTCCTGAACGGCAGGCATGCGATTCTTTGGCACTAGAGGGTGCCAAGAAATGTCGAGTTTGTCGTTTTGAAAGTTGTGGTATTAACTGTGAGCCAACAGCGATAGAAGGTAGAGATAAAAAATACTCTTGAAACCACGCTGATGACGCCGGGTAGGCAGAAACATGTCCGTGTGTTAGTGTATTTTTTTCTCTCCTCTTGTTGCGTTTGCCGTGAATTATTCCATCAATACCATGAGGAAGCTAAGCTATCTTAGCATTATATTTTTTTGTTATTGTTTCTAAGCATTTTCTGATGTGATCTGTTAATTAATTATACACTTGACACAGATCTGCTAGTTGGTGCTAGTGACTATCGAGAGCTCAATGAGCAATGTAATGTATAATATCCTCAAAAACTGGTTTTCTTGTAATGGTCTTTGTTTAAATGAAACTAAGATCGAATGTTTTGAATTTAGATCTTCAAGTACTTTGCCAGCACTAACAGATATATATCTAAAGACAGCTAAACTAAAGCTAGTTCGTTATACTCGCATCATCTATATTGATGATTGTTTGAAGTGGAGCATCATATGCAATCAAAGCGGTATATTACGCAAATCACTACTCCCGAATTAAATATGGCATCTTGATCTTCTACAACTGTAGAACGGCGAAGCAGCAACGACTGTATTTTTCTATTTTTTGCAATCTAAAAATAAACATCAGATTAAAAAATATAAGTCAGACTATAGAAGAAGGTCTTTACTATTCCTGTTTACTTTTATACATAAAATCGATGAATTCATTAGTCTCTCTTAAAATAAGTCTTCGTTCACGGCTAGTAAATCTAGAGCCTTACAGTATCGACGATTATTTAGATAAGTCAAGTTACCAATGTGACGTTTTCATGTATTTTCGTATAGAATGAAATGATAACTTATTATCATTACTATTATTATTATTAAGCATACTACACCGTTGATGGAATAATCCGCAATTTTATAGTAACAACGACTAAGGATGAGAAGGTTATTCTTGTGTAGAAAATTGATGTTATATTGTCTTTTAATACTCCAAGTTAGATAATAAATATACACAACTTTCTTGTTTTTGCAGATGCGTGTGAGAACGTGGAGGAAGCTATCAGAGATCTCTGCAACACTTTCGTTGCTGGTCTTTATGGTCGCAGAGGTTCAGGGTTTCCATATCAAGGTAAGTTCTTGTTTAATAATTGTTAAAAATAAATTGTGGTGTTCTTAGATTGTAGTTGAGTTCTTAGTAGCCACACCACCCGGTTGTTGTTGATTGAAATTATAATATTTTACATATATGTGTAGTGCAATAGTGCAAGCTCGGGATTTTTTAATATATGCATCGAATATATTAATTCAAAAACTCAAAAAATCGCTAGATTCATAATAAAATGCAGAATAGATTAAAATTATAGAAATTTAGAAACCCTTCCTGCTATTCCAGTACATATACTGCGTGGTCTGCTGGTACAAATTTTACCATGTCGTTACTATTTTGACTTTTAAACACATTTTTGGCGTATTTTTGAATTTTTGCGGGATAATGAGTGTGGTTGCGTTTTTGCCAAATTTTTGAATTTCATAACTTAATTGATTTCGTTATTAAATTGCTGTTAAATGAAAACCCAAACCTCAAGGGTTTGGCAGGGTCAATTAGGGGTACCAACCATGTTCGTCTATACTTAATCGCCTATATTCGGTTCTGTGCGGCCCCATTCAGCTATTGTTGGTTGTCTTCAATTCCACTTGGCTACATTTGGCTATATCCGGTTACGTCTGTTTCCGCTCTTCTACGTTCGGCTGTATTCGGTTTTGGTCCGTTCCGTTCAGCTATATTCAATTTAAATAGGTTCCGTTTGGCTATATTCAGTTGCGCTCGGTTCCACTTGACTGTGATTCCGTTCGGTTGTGTTTATTTGTGCTCAGTTCTAATCCGTCCCGTTGACTCTGTTCAGTCGGCTTTGTTCTGCAACATATGCAACCATAATAGAAATAACCTGTAACCTTTAATGCTGTCCTTTACACTTGTTATAAGATAGGGTACCGTGCGTATTAATTTTGCTTTGGCTTTTCTCATGCCTTACTTCGTTATGGATCTCCATGCCATATTCTACTTAGGGCAACGGTTATGTATTCTTAAGTTGTCCGAAATTGATTCTAAAATGGTTGAAAACATCAAGGATTCGTAACTACATCTCAAAATTTGCTTTTGAATCTAGGCAAATCATATGGGCCTCTTCCATATTCATCGGCTCAATAGCAGCACGACACCGACAGCGTTGCCGATGGACATCCAATCCCATATACATAAATAAAGCGAATTTATCGAATTTATTTTAACCATCTGCAACATCCCAATATATTCTATCGTTATAACTGTTTATTTAAAATCCCTGCGTAAGCTATCAACCTGTCAGACTTTATTTCTGAACCATAGGTTATTAAATTATAATAGCATCGTACATCGTTTTCAACCCTTTATTAATTTTGTTCCAACTTTTTGTTAGCTTTCCAGTTTGGACCGTATTTTGCATTTAATTTCAATTAGTTAAACGGTTTTTCCTTTCCTCTTCTAGGGATAACAATACATATAAAATATGTACGTTGTGTAATATACGTGGATAGAGATATTTTCTTTTTTTACGAGGGAGACTGCTGAACGCGAACCAGTGTTTTCCCGTATTTACATATCATGTACGAATGTAATTGTAACAAACGACGATGCCTTATCCCGAGTAGGGATCCACTTATTTTTACCTACATCCAGTACTGCCTATCTTATTAAATCATCTCTTGAAAATGCATGCAGGCCGAGGACCCTTCCGTGTATCCCCCATGTAACCTGTCGACAATAAAAACTTACCGACGATCCCATTCCGTGTAGTTTGTTTTTGCGCTCTTGTCTCTTGTGGGGTTTTAGTCGTACATACCCTTGCTCCACCAGCATCGTAACCACTTCCTCCTCCTTCTCCACCATCGCAACCACCTCTTTTTGGGGTGTTTTTCTTTCTTTCTCTTTCTTTCACTGGACGGATGACACTTACTGTCTGCGTTTTCGAACGCGATTTGTGACCGGCCACCATTCTTTGTTCGTTTTCCAATTCAAATGTTATTACCCGGAAAGGGTTCTTCCCCGAGAAAGAGATGAAAGACTAATGGCAAGTCGGTATAATCGGGCCGCGTTTCCACCGTTAGGATTTTCTGTATCCGACGATTTTTCTCCTTTTCGCGGGGGTTTTTCCTACGCTTGGCGATCTGTGCGCAATTCAAACGTCAATTCGGAATTCATTTGAGAAAAACGGCTGAAAATAATGGCACTCCGATACTAGCTGTTTTGGTCCTAAAAACCTGCTTTTATCGCGCACTTAAGTAAGGCACTTGATGTTTATGAAAGATGGACACGAATATACTTTAGAGGCATAGGATTTACGCTATTTCTTTTGAATTCTGAAATAGCTATAACGGAGCGATTACAACATAAATAAATATGATTTCTTGGAGTCTCGAATTTGAATTTCATTTGCTACTATATATATCGTAATTCAAGGTTATATAAGTATTCAGACAATAATTCTTAGCCATTTAATATGCGTTCCAAATTTTGTTCAATTATTCGCTCTATTCTATAACTTTTTACCTTAGGTTTGGTTTAAAAAAATATCTATCTTTTTCTAGTTTAAATGACAACAGAATAGAACTACTTTTCAATAGAAAGATGTTTGGGAATTTCAATTAGTCCGATACGAATTGAATTATTTATTTTTCTGTCCTAATTTCCTGCAGCGTTTTCCGTTTCCTTGCCCTATTAACGTTTATGAGTACCACTTTCATTATTTTATTTATTTTTAAATTTTGTCAATGTTTTTCTTCTCATGTTCCTTTTATGTTTTTTTTTTCGAATCCATTCTGCTTTCTGAAGTTCTGAAGTTAATTAGCAGATGAATAGTCCCAGAAGCTAAAATCAAAGAAATGTTATTAAAACTGAAGAACAATAAAACTGGAGGTGAAAATGGAATCTAAGCAGAAATTTTGGAAGAACAGGGTGTTCGCCCTGTTCTTCTGGTTTCTTGGAAACCAGATTTATAAATTTGATAAGGTAACAATGGGGTAAAGAAAAAATTGCAAAAGGGACCTAACAGAATGCTTTAATTACAAAGGCATTGCACTTATAGACGAAGCTTATAAAATTTCAACATTAGCTATAAGGAAAAATAAACAGGTTTAGCCATAAGGAAATTAATGAATATCAGGGAGGTTTTGTAGGGAAGAAGAACTATAGGCCAAATATTTATTCTTAATTAGAGACGGAACAACATAATATCATTGTATAAGACATATATCGACATTTTTTACGAAATCGTCGATCACACTGAAAAAATAGATAATATCGGAATAAAGCTTTTAGCATTATAATAATTTTTTGTGGTATTACGGTGGTAGATTACGTCGTCCTCATCTATACTATGATTATCAGTGGGACTAATATAAGACCCCCCACTACCAATACTCATAAGGACCTGTACAGAAAGTAATTTCAATAAAAAGCTTGCTATGAAATGTTCTGAAGTTTAGTCTGCATTGGTATTTTTTCGGCTACATTTTTACGTAATGGTTTCGGTAATTTTTGAAATTAGTGTCGCATGCCTTCAGCGTCTACTCTGTTATTTAACAACGTAGAGCCATATACAAAATATTTATTCTGCATTTACTTGTACGCTTGTAATTTCGGCGGAAAGTAGGATATTTCTTTGTGTAAATCTTAATAGCGTGTCTCATCAGCGGTCAAGAAAGTAAAACGTTCTTTCAATTTCCTTGCACACCTTTTATAACCCGAAGAAATTCTTTTTTTGTTAAATATATAGTGTTGAAACCTGTACTTAAAGCGAAATGAAAGAACTAAAAGTATCCTAACGTTTTTGGATGGCATTACTTTTACTTAATTCATAAAACTATATATGTTTATAATACGTCCACAGTCGAGAAATATTAGCCGAAATCAGGAATTAAAAGAGTTAAAAATGCGACCGGTTTCGTGAAAAATCAGGCCAGCTGAAAATATTTGTAACTAGATAATTAAAAATATTTGTAAGATGTGCTTGTCATTAAGCTAATTATAGTATAAATTGAAGGAAATTGCAAAATTAATTTACTAAATCAATGTAATGCAAGAAAATTATTGCAACTACATCAGATGAAAATATGTCACAAAGTAAAAAAAATATTTTAATTGTACTATATAATTTAAGAAATTATAGCGTCACAAATTTACAAATTACGAATAAAAAATGTTAAGTGAAGCCTTCTTTGAACGAATTAATAAAGTTATAAATAATAGTATGAATGAAAACTTTCCATAACAGACCTTAGTCTTCAAATAATACCTGAAACATAGGTGTCGCTGTAAATAATAAAGATATCAGTAATTACAAAAAATGGACTATTATTGGTGATGTTATTTCAAATGTTCATGAAAACGTCAGCGAGAATAGGAGATAACGGAGAACCCATCGCAAGCTCCAGAGGTAGGGAATACATTTTTCAATCAAACTGAAAAAATCTTGTTCAAGACAGACCTTAAGCAAATAGAAAAGATCCCTATTCTTGCTCAACGGATAACCATTGGAATTAAGATGATTTTCGAAGAGCTGAACCACCTTCAGCCTAGGAAAATTTGTAAGGAGGTTGGAAGCATCTAACGATATTAGGGTGTCACTACAGTTAATCTTGAAATTACTTTTTTAAAAATTAGTTTCTTGGTCAGATCGAGGGGGTTCCTTACAGTAGACTGGAAAGTATTTGTAAACATCTTTCTGTCGCTTGTTTTATTTGGTAAAACTTTGCAGTTACTAAAACATAATTACGCACCTTACCTCGTTCCATAGTAAAAAAATCTATCGGTATGTTTTAAAAGAAGGTGCATAAGAGATAAGTTAATCTTTGGATTTTATACTGGTTTTAGAGAGGGTAGTACAGTAATATTATGGTTTGGAATTGATTTGACGGTGGTCAAATTGGCACATTAGTTAAACTCAAAACTCGAAAGAAAAACTATAAAAGGCGTCTATTTCACAAGAACCCGGTGTACCTGAAGGACGCGAGATAATTATCGAAGGATGCGTATTTTAACAATACAAAGATTCTAAATACACTGAAAAGTAATAAAAAAATCTTTTGAGAAATACATTCGGACGGATATTTTTACATTAAAAGAGTGCAGCATTTATGAAACAATAAGAAACTTAACTCTAAAATTTCATATAACAAAAATTGCAAAGTTGTAAAGCGCTTCAATAATGGATAAAATTAGTTTGTATGGTACAAGGAGAGTAAATTAATTTGTGTACTTTGAAGTGCTAAAGTCCTTTGACCGATAATGTTTACAAAGCTTGCACAGTCCTGCACTTGTAATTATTGAAAACTTAAATGAATTCGTAAATTAAACCAACGTTAATAAATACCTTTTGCTTTTGCAAAAATTGTCCTTTTAGGAATTCGCGTTTCCACACTTTCGCAAAGCAAAATAACGAACAAGTTTAACATGAAATTTCTAGTTTTACAGGCCTTAAAATTCTATGATAGAAAATTAAAAATATATGAAATGTATATGTTAGGAGGTAGACAGCAATATTTTAATATGAAAAACTTTCCACGTTTACCTTAGCATATTTTATTTACATATTTATAAAAGATTCAATAAAATATGGAAATTAAATTTACATAGCAAGTAAGTTTTTTTCGATATTGGTGGTGCTCTTCTTAACATCTACGATTCCGCGTTGCTCCTTCAATATATTTAACTATCTAACTAAGGGAATAAGCAAGTGTTTGGTATTTGAAATTCCGCGTAAGTATATAATGAAAAAAATAAAGTATTACATCCCAATAAATTTAGTAATCATGTCACTATACTCGTTGAACAATAGCAATACAGTATGTCTAAAAAAAATCCCAACAAATGGGAACATTTTTTTATTATTGGTTTCTGAAAAAAAAATATTCTTGATAAAAGTTACTGCATGTTCCCAAATCTAACAAGATCTACTCTAACCTTGCGCTTCTTTGAAAACCTACCATGAGTAAAGTACCCTGATTTTTAAAGATGCCCAGAAATATTACGAGGAAGATTTGCTATACCCAAATATAGAAGTTTGATCAAGAACGTTTGATTATAATTGTTTCGTTCAATTCATTTATTGACTGATTGCCGGAACTGTTGGAAGCTTTCGAAAAATAAATTCAGAGTTAAGTTAATACATACATTAAAAAACACATAGAAGAATACTTAATAAAATAAAACAAAACAATCCACTCCTCCCACAGTCTATATATTTATTTCCGTCGGAGATTTTTGTAATCTCTGATTTATTGAGCATTTTCCAGTCTGTGTATCTCGTGTACGTATAGAACTAATCTGCTCTTTACTTTTATGTGTTTAGATACAAGGCAACAGTATTTTCTATTCGTATTTCCTGGTAGGGTGGCTGAGGCTGTAGAGTTGATCAGCATTTATTGTAAATACGACTCAACTCCCAACTACCCATTTCATATGCTTATTTGTATGGTTGTATGTACCTCCTTAGACTTCTCTTTGCTTGCTTTTTGCCACAGTTCCCTTATTATAGCGAGGAAGTTACAAATCACGTATTGTGCGGGAAGCGTGTAGACCGGTTGCTCGTAAATGCCGAAAACATCGCTACACCCGCATAACTCAAGCCTGCGCTAAATCGGTAGTCGATGCGCGAATAGCGGCAGTCGTACTCCAGCCGACTTTGGTAGATGATCGTCAATATGGTATCTGGTTTTCGTATTCGGTTTGCCGCCGTTGATAAAATGTATTGAATGTATACAGATAAAAAATAATTGGTTACAAAATATATCATTATAGATAATACAACAAGGTAAAAAATGAAGCATATTACAAAATATTAAACGAAATGATACATATACACGATAAAGAAAAAAAAAATCACACTGTTCGTAACAATAATATTTTGTTGATTACTCCCAAACGATACGCCCCATACTGACCCATTCAGGGTTTTCCCATTAATAAGATACAATTTGTTAATTAAATTGCTGCCATGGTAACGGAATCGTTACCATTTTTCGTTTTTAACATTTCGGCGTAAACAACTTTCACGGATTAAGTAAAAGCATGTCCAAAATGTTAAGGTAGTAAAGTATAGTCTAATGTAGAATATCAAGGATGACGGATTAGAATAATACCACTTCTCGTACATAAAGCAATGGTTAGAGAATGAAAATACGAAAAACAATAAAAACTAACTAGTCTCTTAATGGAAAAACCAAGAGGAAACCAATCAGGTGACTTTGGAGGCTACTGATATCGAAAGTATTTTTCCATTAAATTTTAGATCCAACCACCCTCTCACGACTTGAGTACTGTAGATGGGCATACCGTATTGTTGAGACCAAGTTAGCACACTTTAAGGTCACTTATGTCCTTCAACTTCATATAAGCTCATTGGCGGTTTCAGGGAGCTGTTTAAGATATCGAGCTCTCTGAACAGTTTATAGACTCCCTGAACAGCTAAAATCCGTGTACTTATTCACATTTTCCTCTTGACCAATAGAGGTAAGTGAAATCACAATTTAATAACGCTATTCGAGACAAACTCGATGGTAAGATCAAAGATGATTTCCGTAAAATAACATATAACACAAAACCTTTTTTAGCAAAGCCTAATAAAATCCCGTTGAAGAAAAACACCTTTACGTTCGCAGCAATGTATGTTTTGCCCCAGGGAAATGTACGCCATAGTTTATTTTACAATCCAATAAATTTTAATATATTAGCCCCTTTGTGAAATTATTATCCCGCTTAAATTAGAAGCTTCGAGAGCAGCGATACCCTTAGTATTTTTTTGTACGTAAAGTCTAAAATATATGGGCATATTTTTCCTCACTAGCTATAATATTCGCCCTTCCGTTTTTGCGAAGGTGGCAAGCTTGTGCAACCCTACTATCGCAAATTGTCGCAATTTCTTCCTTTCTTTATATTACCGGACTGAGAGTAATATTTAGATAAACGGATAAGACGAACTTTGACAAATGATACCGCACGCCTTCGGTACATCTTTCTCCGTCCTCTCAGATATATATATGAAATTAAACATTGATCAAGTGTCAGCCGGAGGTGAACTTTCCGAAACCTCCTACGATGAAACGTGACAATTTAGTCGGAGGAGAAGCTTCCAGAAAGTGAGCTTCCCGCTTATTTTCTTATAGAGCAAAGCGTCACAAGAATAAAATGCTCTCTAGATTTTCTGGTAAATATAGGAATTTAAATTTGAGTTCGCGCCAGACAAGTTTAATTAATTAATCCGGGACAGTTGTTTCGAGGATACGTCGATCTTCATTTTCAACCGTAAACCGAATGATCATTTCAAGCGGTGTACGGTTGAAAATAATGTAAAAAAAAAAAAACTTCTGCACTAGTATCACCTATCTTAGACAATATAGTAGCACTTGCAAAAATATATCTTATGCAGGACACTTGCAGTTAATCTATGTTGCGTTTTGCAGTGTATAAAATGAATCCCCAGGAGAAAAAGATAATTATCTACATAATTAGAATCTTCGTATTCGCTGAGAATGTTTGAAAAAGGAAGACAGCACTAAACTGTTGGATTTTATAGTTCTTTTTATTTCCGTTATTTATGTCTATGCAAAAGTTGTTATGAAAACGCCGGTTTGGAAATACCAAGCAAAAGTTCTGGAATTCTAAAAAATTTAAACATACGAAATCAAAATAGCTGACATTAATAGGCTTTCCATAACATTACCCAGACAGAACTGGAGATAATTTTCCATATTTCATGCAGCTGCACGTGTGTTTAAAGTTTCCGTATAAATTCGTGCGCGCTCTCCATCCAGCGTACGCGGGATATATTGTGTGCAATGTTAAGGAACGTCGGTAATATTTTATCAGACATTATTTCCAACGTCCTTAGGATATACGTGCACACAGTATACATTCATACATATTATATACAATGTGCGTTTGTGTGTACTCACATAACAGTCCCTGTACATATATGTATGTAGGGAAATGTATTTTTTGCATTTCTGTAGTGTAGCTTCGTATTTGAACATTTTCCCTTTGTCGTGTTCTCCTGCAGCATTTTGTTAAAACGCATGTATATATTTTTTTAATGTTTGCGTCTTTTAATGTTTACAAGCCGATGAAATTAGAATTTTAAATTTAAATATTTGTCCCATTGTTTCATAGTAGTATGATCTGAAGGCACAATTTGATGGTAAACGCCGATTTCCTACTGCGAATTGTGTTATTCAAGGCAAAATTTGCGAAAATAAATGTTCCATTTACAAAACCCCTGAATAAACTTGTACATAAAGCGAACGTCATCTTAAATTTCACGAGATTGATGTAATATGGCAGAGTCTGTAGCATTTATACAAGGTGACCTTGTTGATTTATTTCAAGTAGAGACGTATGATCTAGATATTCAAATCGATGGGATAAAAGCGAAAATGCAATGTCCATTTTAACGAGTTATGAACCTGTTGGAAATAGCAAATACTATGCTTGTCAGCATATTCTTTTAAGGGCAAACGACAAGGCTTTTTAGAGAAATTTTAGGTATAGGGGAGTATTTATGGAAAAAAAAACAGTTTTTCTATCAGATTCTAAAAAAATACATCTGGTGTTCCATTTAAAGAAACCAAAAAATAGCATAAAACAAAGGCTGGCAAGGATTACGATGGCGTTCTTGCAGATGCTAGTTAATGTAGAAAAAATTTCGTGTATTGTGGAAAACTCCAAGAAATGTGCAGTTGGACACAAGCTGATTTTCAACTCTAGCATGTAAAGCGCTTAAGATATCGATCGTTAAAGAAATACCGGAATGTCGCAACAATCTCCAATTATTTCAATTATCTAAAAAACTAGAGAGAGATTGGGATTATTGATGTAATATTGATGTAAATTGAAGATGTAATAATATACAGGATGTTGTATTGAAAACCATAGTTACATGGGTAAAGTGTATGAAATGATTTTATTTGATGGAATAGATATCAAAGACTGTTAAAATAAATGTTATAAGGAATTAAAAACTTGCAATAATGGCTAATTATAATTCATCTAATTTAGTTAAATGACCAAGTTTGGTTTACCTCAGACACCGTGATACTTTCTATAATGGTACTTTTGGTTAAACAAGTTACAAACCGATTACTTCTTTTCAGACATACGTCGGTGAATCAAGCATCCTATACTAACATTGTATGTTGTGCAGAACTTGCCTCCAAATATTTTTTATTTGAAAACTTTTGCTCTAAATTACTCAGAAAAGGAATTATTTTCCGCCCACACACTGGATGAAGACGCAGTATATAGTGTCATACAAAATCCGCATAGGGGCAAATTTCTTTATTAATAAATATGTGCAGATTTTGACTTCACTAGTTGTTTTTGTTAAAGTGATATGCAAATGAACAATCATACAACTTTTGTTAACCGTGAAATTTAACACAGGTTGTTTTTTTTTTGAAAATTAGAAAATTCTAATTTTTGGAAGATGTCAAAAGACGTATTTCTTGTTTTCTACCTTTTTCCAATTTATTAATTTTCAACGCTTTAGTACAACTTGAATTTTGAGTTATTGTAATTAAAGTAAACTTATTTAAATTTTTTTTGTTATGCAGAAATCATCATTTAAATGTGTGTTTGTTACTAAATATTGTATTAAGTAAACATATTTTCGTTAAAAAAAAAACTGTATTAACTTGATGCAAAGCCGATACCAATAATTACAAAACTTATTGTACTACGATTGCTTATTAAATAATTACTTACATGTGTGAAATTATAAAGAAATATTAACAAAAAATAAATTGGAATTACCCAAAAATTAAAAAGAAAATTTAAGTGTATAAATTGCTAAACAATTAACAAACACACAACTTTTTTCTTTGATATTATCTAAAAATTTGAAAAAGAGTGCCACATTTTGCATATCTTCTTCAAATGGAACAATTTATGTCACAAAGGACGTAAGTGCAGTATCGCAATCAAGGATGTTATACGTTCGAGACCACTCGAAAGCACTAATGTCCCGAGTGTACTACTATATTTTTCCTGCTACCGATCTAAAATGTCTAAAAAGCATTTTATCAGCATTTTACGAAAATTTTTGATTTTTTTTTATTTATAAATTTCGTCAATTTATGTTATATGTACTAACATCTACTGCTACATTAATAACTTTGCGTCGACGGGATGTAAAATTCCATTACATCCCGCTGGCAAGAACTCGTAAATAGTACACACGTCCCTGCAATTAGGGCAGTAATTATTCACTTAAGTAGCTGACAGTAGGACCCTACTATTGGCTACGTAAGTCAGCATAACGAGAATCGCCAGTTTGAACGATTATGTAAGTACATAAGCAAATGTTAAATATTTTCGTTAAATGCCTACGTTTTGTATTATATTTATGGCTCGCTATTGATATGTTTCATTTTTTGAACAAAATAGAAAACCTCAAAATTCGATTGTTGCACTTCACGGACACTCGATTCATTCTTAAGTCGGGAACGAATTTGGATCCCGTAAGAAATGGCGTTATGTTTAAAAAATGTGAATAAAATAATATGGGGAAGTTTGTATTGCAAATAAAATAAATAAGAATAAATAAGCATATATATCATTAAACTCAACAAAATACAAATATTCTTATATAATGTTAATGGAAGTTGTAGCTTGAAAAGTAAAAAGTAACTAAAGCTTCAAATTATTAATAAAAGGCCATTGCTTTTGTTTTAGGAAAATGATGGGTACTTTTTTGAGATAATAAGTATCAAACTTATTTTATACTTCAGTTGATTTAACACGGCTAATGTTATGGAATAGCATTAATAGTGTTCTTTTCACCAACGACTTACTGGTGACAAACAGCTTTTTTTTTAACTGATTTCAAGTACGCAAGTATAGTAGTAAACTGCCTGAATATTTGCAATTTATTTCCGCTTTTGCTGATAAATAGCAATTAAGCTGGGTGAAACTAATTTGCATCGTATAATAGAAGTAAGTGTTAGTAATTTCCTCTAGGTAAAGTTCGCAAATCAAGTTAAGTATCCTCATTGTAAAGTTTACGTAATTAATAGTTAGTACGTTAAGAATCCTGCTGTAATTAGTCTAAAATTATTTCACGTTTTCTCTTTTAATTTTCGCAACTTTCCTAATCTATGGATCGCGAAACCTCTGTTAGATGTTCGAGTTTCCATGAATTGGTAATTTATAGAGACTCATAGAGTTTACTTCGTATTTATTATTGTTTATTGACCAGATAGGCAATTCGGACGCTTGTAATGATTTACCTTTTATTTTGCGCTCTCATCATTTCCAATTATCGCTATGATTGGCATCCAATTCATTCAATCTGCATAAGTCTAATTGTATTACTGCTGTACGGCGTATAGCTGATGCGGGTACATATAGTTTTGGTAGGGGCACATAATTCGTCGCTATCGGTTACGGACGTAATCTATACAATGGTTAAGGCTTTGGTTTTGATCGACCACAATAAATTTATGTATTTAGGTGTACATAGTATGCATGAATATGCTGTACATTGATAAGGGCAGATGGAGATATAGTGTACACAATAATTGTGTGAACATAGTCTCTATTTTAAACAGTTAAAACTCCACAAAAGCCAAGATACGCCGCAATGGACGGGTCTCAAAGAGACTACTGTAGATACGTACGCTATGATACAGGTGTTGAAGGCCTCACTTCCGGATTTTTTTTCAGCCATCTAAGCGTATTCGATAAGTTGTTTACTATATTATGTTTGCGTTTTCTAAATTCTCTTATTGTTTTTTATTTTAAATAACGGGCACGTTTATTTCGATTAACCCTGCTAGGCAATCGACTGGTTGCGCTTTAGATAATTCTCGAATTAAAGTATGTACAACATATAGCACCGCTGCATTCGTTATCCTGTGATCTTTTCAAGAAACGTAAAAATATAGAGGTTGGTCTATTTAAATAGTGACGGCAGAAATGCTGCTAATACGGAAAGTTGGTTAAACTTTCAAATTCTAGTACTGAAAGGGAGAGAAGATATACATATTTCAGTATCGATGCTGCAAAACAAGGCGTCACATGACGTACTGTGCAAGCTTAAGGAGTGTATTCCTGAAGTCCTTTCAAGCAAAAATGTTAATTTGCCAATCTTTAATATTTAGCAGTGTTTTATTGCAAAAAAAAAAAAACAAAGTAGCAACGACAGAAAAACAAAAGCAATATTATATATAAAATATATTCAAAGTGTCAACTTTTGGCATTAGTACACAGTAAAGCGCGATCAAGAATAAGCTGGCGAATTGGATATTTGTTCATTGTTACAATATATATTCTTTTTTTTGCAGATGAAATTGTCAAACATAGCTTAAAAGAAATAAAAGATTGTTTGCTATCAAAACCCAATTTAAAACACGACATCCTCTGTTTCGAATACGCTTTAGCGGCGAAAGAATTATTTTTGGGTAAATCGGCGACAGGATCTTACACGAATAAACGAAAGTTGAACACCAAAAAGGACAACGAATTACCAGAAAAACTAAAAGTTCAAATAATCGAAGCCATCTTCGAAGATGATAGGGATCACTACTATAGTTGTGAGTACAGTACTAGACCATCGAGGGCAATAACTTATACTTAGCATAATTGTTAAAGTTAATTTATTACGATAATATATGTATATACATTCAAAATTATGAAAATAAATATAATACTTAAATTAAAGCGCTTTCTATGTAATTCGATTTAAAGTTATTCCCTCTCACAAAGTCTTTGTCTTCTGTCACCCACAGACCTACATTGGCGCAAATCTTAATATTCAATAAACCAAACGGCTTTCATTCGTTTGACCACGATGTTGTGCAGTACGAACAAAACGCGATTTTTTTTTCTCTTTAAAGACTTCCTTTATTTCCTCTTTTTCAATTTTATAATCGATTTAATTTTCCTAAATATACATTTTGTGGCCAAATACGAATTTTCTATCCCGTTAGATCCTTTAACTTGTTTGCTGGTGTTTATCGTTGAATTGACTTCGGTATCGCTTAACCCAACCAATTTCTCTTTCATACTATCAAATAACATTTGTCCTTCGTCGTCTTGGAAACCCATTTTCTTGTTTAAGCACATCAGGAACTTTTTGCAATGCTGGTGTCCGGTATTTCTAGTGTTGCACCCATCCTAGCTACAATAGATTCGCTTATGCCCGTCTTTTGGATGCATTTCGCAATCGCCATGTTTTAATTTTCTGCCGAGTAGCCCTAAGAAACATAAAAGGATCACAATTTCAAATTCGTTAAAGTGCCTCATCTTTTTAAAATGATTGTCCATTTAATAAATTTATAACATGTAAATAATTTTTAAGTGAGTGGCCTAGAGGCCCCCCCCCAATCTTCTGGAATTGTAGAATTGTGTCTACTGTTTATTCATTTTATTTATTTATCTATCATCGAGAAGGTATCTAGAGACAAATGTCCAGGGTGATATAAAATGATAGAGTAATCAAATCGGTTACACAGGCAGACCTACATGAATGGTATATTACATTACATGGCAAATTACATATACGGCAAAGGTGATGGAAAGATTTAGAGTCATAAGTCATCGAATATTTAATAAAACCTCCGTTTGGAAAGGTATTATTCATTGATTTTTTTTTATGCAGTATATCCTATTTTCGTTGTATTTGTATATTGTTATCGCAAATTTAAGTTTGTAGTGGGCACATTTCTTATAGAATTCACTAGCGTAGTAATTTTTCTAGAAGGCTTGGATTTTAACCAAAGGTGATGCTTAATATACCTCATGGTATTGATGGATTCACCGTTAGTAAAGGCAGTGCGAGGAGAGGTAACACTAACAAATGGACATGTTTCTGCCTACTCGGCGTCATTAGTTGGTTCGAGCATCTTACTACCTCACACCGTGCAACATATCTCGGGACAAGTAGCCCAGGTGCTATTCGAAAGTTGATTTGGAAACTGGATCAGGCTTTTGTCGCTGCTTTCTAGAAGGCGTGTATTTCTTGGAATTAGATGACGATGAAAATGAAGTTGTTATTTCAAAGTGATTTATGCCGAGAGGCACTCGGAGCAACGCTGATGACGACGGGTAGGTAGAAAGATGTTTGTTAGCTAATGCTTTCTCTTCTCATATTGCTTGATTCCATCAATATCAAGGCATACTTGGCATCACCCAGGGTTATATATATATTCAGCCACCCCTTTTTTGACGGGTTGGTTTTTAAGATATTAAGCGTAAAGTTCTTTTAAATTCAATATTGTGTCTATATTTTTTTTTTCTTTTTTAATTTTATAAAGTTATCTCTACTGAATAGCAGTACGTTTACATCGTAACTTAGGTCCGAAGTTATTGCAATCAGGTTTAAGGAATTGGTAAATCCTGAAACATGTGGCAGTCGTTGGTATATCTGATTGATATTAAGCATATTCTATGACCAACATACCATTAAAAAATAAATGCAGCTAAATTCCCGCTTCACAACAGGTAAGTTGAAATGTTTGTGCGGTGTTGTAGACGGTAGATTGATTGGACCATAACGACGTGTATGGTGGATGTGAAATAATTTTTCGACTTAGCTGTGCTATTAACAGTAGATTTATGAATCCCAGAAAGATTACTTAACATCCAATATTCTAAACAGCTTGCTAGAATGTGATGGTATTGCGAGTTGTTTTTCCGCACTTGCTTGCTTGCTTTTATGTTTTATCCTGAAGTTTTATATAGAGTTACTTCTTCGCTCTAAGTATATGTAGCCAATCCTTATTATCAACATGTTTCACAGATGTATATTTTCATTAAGGACTACTTCTGATTTTAGTTCAAATTTCTGTGGTGTTACGATTTAATATTTAGCGTTGTTTTCGTACGATCTGTTTTAAAAATCAGACAAATATTTAGCTTTAAAAATAGGAAATATCTGCAAAATAAAAATATACGAAACACATAGCTATCAAAATGAATTTGAAGAAAATGTTAGGTTTATAGAAATTCTTGTGTATTAAGCGATGTTTGATTATTAACAATCCATTCTTATTATACGTTGACGAAAACGTTTCTGCACGTGACTTTATATTTCTGTAGGCTTTTTTATGTTGTTGTCTAGGGTGTTTGGGGTGTCTTCTTTATAAATGATAACACTTTTATTTTAAGGATAAAAATATATTAAAATACGGTAAATTAAATTAAACGAAATCACTATACTTTGACTGTTACTACATCTGCGTTCAGAACGTCTAGTACCTATAAAACTTGCGACTTCAAATATGCAAGCGCAAAGCAAGATTCGGTTAGCTGTATATGATCTGACGTCGCTTACGTCTTTTTAGCGAATACCTCCCTCAAACCACGCTAGCATCTGCGATCGTCGTCAGAATGTATAATGTAAACAAATCATATATGAGTACTGGGCAAAAACTAAACTAACTATGAGATAAAACTGAATACGACTAAAACTTATCTTACATTTATCTACATCCAGTTTTGCATTTTAGGCAATTAATTACGTGAAAAAATCACAAAATGTTTATCGTATTTTACATGTGAGGTTTCTATATATATCGTTGGATATTTTCTCGGTTGCTAGTATTTTCTTCTAAACCGAAAACCGCGATTCCTTAATGTGTTTCCTTTCCCAAGGAAAAAAAGGTACGGTAGTTTAAAAGCAAAATACTTCTTCCGCCGTTTTCGTTTCCGGCACAAGAAATGAAATTTTTCGTGGAGAACTCTCGGAATGACTCACTTAGTTCGAATTCTTTATTTGTCTTTTAACCCGAGGCGTTTCCTACCACTTGGCCGCACGGAAATTACAACTTTCCGTTTGGCCCGCATCAAAGGATCGCTGAATATCCAACCGCAGGCTGAAGAACAAATCGCCACTTTCTAATTTCAAGCTGACTCGCTCACACCATCGAATCTCCATTGCTTGGTATCAAGTTCTTCTCCCATTACTCCGTTTAATGAGGTCCATTATTTATTTAGGGAAGCTCATTTAGAATCGCCTTCGCTTGTGCGTGCGATATTTACGGGATACAAAATAGGTTTTTTTGTTTTTCTGACATTAGTGCAGATAAACATGTTTAGTATTTTGATCTTTAACGTGGATCGTTTAGATTTTGTTATTTCGGAATTGTTTTCAGGCTCATCTTATGAGTGTGAACCAGACCCGTTCAAAATAATAAGAATTTTGCTTTATTTAAGAAGTGTACACCTGAACGTATGTTTAATCTAATTAAGTTTTTTTTTTTGGCTAATTATATTCTTCATTTTTAAACATTTCGTTATGAGATCTTTCTACTCTGCTCTTGAGAAGTCATATACGGATATGAAATTAAAACTGTGAAAATAAGCTAATACGTGGGTTGGTACTGGTAAATACAGATATTTTTTCTTCTTCAGCACATCATAGACGGCAAAGCCTTCCGTTTATCCATTCATTCGCTTCAGGGCTTTTTTTATTATATATTTCAATTTAGATGCCCATTTTAATTTGTTCATACTGTGTGGTAACCACTTGAATAAATGTTATTTTAAAGTTTTATGTGAGACGCTCGAAGAGGACAGTTTTTAATCTAAAACATACACTTTCCAAACGAAATTTGTTCATTGTTTTTTTTTTTTTAGTTTTCCATGTAGTCGCGTAAAGGGGCCACCTCTCGGCCTGTGATTTAGCCATAGCAAATTTTTAAAATTGGCCTGTCGAATACCGGAATTGAGCCGACAAAACATTCTCGCGGTTTCTCTTTTTGGTGACGAAACATCACATCTGTCGTTGGTATTTTACATTTTAATGTGCACGCATCTGTTGCAACGATAATTCCAGGACAGGACCGCCAAAGAAAGCAGTTACTTAAAAAACATCGCTGCTGTGGGCTGATCGCGAGATTGAGACAACTATAAATATTTCAAAGATTTTAATCCAAAAAAGAACAAAAAGCGGCTCGCGTTAATTGGCCTCTAATTATTTCGTATCGCTCTACTATCAGAAACTACACGCTTTCTCCATTACTTTGTTACCATCTTTACTTATAATATGGTATTGAATTTCTCTAGTGCTTCTATATAAGTTCTCGTATTTATGTTTACTTTTAATTAACGATGAATTGTAAGTTTTCGGTTTAAGTTTCTCTTCGTCCTTCATGATTTTACCGAACTGTCACTTGATTATAACTTAGGTAGTTATATTTTCAGCGCGGCGATTTCCGTGTAGCTCGTCGATCGACCTACTTCTTAATTACCAATTAATACTCGCCGCAAAAACCATCCTCCCGCCTCGTTTGGTGTGTCACTCCGTTTCAGTTATCCAGCGCCTTGCACATCGAACTTAATTATTGAAGGAATAAACATTCCCTATTTACGGCGATTTCGGGTTTTAGTGATCTCGGCGTCATCAAATGGCCCATTAATGCGACGTTTCATTATTTTATCACCGCATTTTATCTTTTGAGAGATAAACAACGACTTTGTTCTTTGAATGAAAAAGTCTTCAGTTTCTCCCTTCAGCTGTACCTCTATTAGATGTTTTTATAAATCGGAATTTATCGCATCTAAACCCTTTCATACATAAGATCTCTGGATTTCCTTTAAGATTACACCAGTTTTTAATCTGAGTTAAAATACAACATTTTACGGGCGTTTGGAAGGATAATTCCAGAGATATTGGAAGAAACAGTACAAAATGATTGATGATGATACAAAAAAAAAGCACGTGGCGCTAATTTTCAATAGAGGTATTCAGAATAGGGTTATGCATAATTAGATATATTTTATTCTATGTTCGAAATTATGCGAATTTGTCTGGCTTTGTTTCTTATATAGAAACTATCTTCTTCTATAGAAATATGGTATACGTAATTTAAGACATAAAAAATCGCTTTTAAAATAAATCAATAAAATTCATCCCGCTTACTTGAAAAAAAAAAATTTTTAAGATAAAGCGATGACAGCCCAAAATAAAAGCAATTTGTAAGTCACAGCCACCTAGGTTTGCATTTGAAATTCAAAAAAATCTAGAAAGGGCTCTATCATGGGTAATATAATCCACTGATTTAAAAAAGATTGTTCCAATTATTTGGACCTTTGCCTTTCAAAGACAAGAAGTCGTACTTCTTTTGGTGTTATCACCAAATACTAAATAATAATAGAATGGCAGTATACAATTCCTTAAGTTCATTCTGGCCTAGGATTTACGCAAAAAATTAAAGTACCTCATGTTGGACATATGCGTAAAAGTAGTCTGTTTTTTGTGCTATGACTCATGCAACAATCAAGAAATCAAATAAATCAAATTGTTGTCGATAATGCTGAAGTTTGAAATAAAAGTACCAAAGACACACCAAGGAATAATTACAAAAATGGTGGGGTATAGTTGATTTCGAAAATGTTCCCTTAATACCTATTTACAGTCAACGCATCAAGTGGTTCCGTAGATGATTATAATGATTCTGATTACATCAGCAATACAGCCTCCTCATAATCGCTCACGACAAAAGCAATATGAGGAGAAAAAATACTAGCCTACCAACATGTTTCTGCTTATCCTACGTCATCAGTTTGGCTTCGAGCGTGTTCTCTTTTGTTTTCCCCACAGTTTATGTCACTTCCCTTCGAAACGATAAGCCGGACATATCTTGGCACCTTGTAGTACCAAGAAATAGATGCCTGCTGTTTAGAAAGCAGCGACAAGAACCAGGTATTGTTCCCCAAGGTCTCGCAGTTCTTGCTCTATTTAACACGAGATGGCGTGCTCAGGAGCGCTTTGAGAAACTGTCCATGTAAATGATTCCCACAGGCTAACCCCCAAATAATCAGAAGATAATGCCAATAATAGCTTCCTCATGGTATTGATTGAATCACTTACGGCTAAAGCAATATGAGGAGAGATGAAAACACACTAGCACACGAACATGTTTCTGCCTACTCGACGTTATTAGCTTCGAGCGTGTGTTTTTCCACGTACCATCGCTACGCTGCTCGATATGCAGAAACATGTCCGTGGCTAGTGTGTTTTTTTCTTTCCTTATATTGCTTTTGCTGTGAGTGATTCTATCAGTACCATAAGGAAGCTATTATTATGATTACTTTTTTGTTATTATTTTTAAGGTCTTAGTAGCAAAAATTATTTAGTATCTCAGACAATATTGTGATAATTTTCATAAAAAAACAGAAGGCATTTAGGAACATTTATTTTCACTGGATTTCTTCTATCATTATTTTTTTATACTTTTGTATTTGGTTTGTAGCATGGAGTAAAGTGAATTTCCCGTTTCGTTGTTTCGTTATTTCAAAAGATAGTAGTTAGTTTCTATAATGATATCCGAACGTCCATTGGCCCTTAGTACAGGAATAAATTGGAGAAATAGAAAAAAATCATATGGGCTGAAGGACAGATACGACACTTAAAATGAATTCGTCCTACCGCTGAAATGCTATTGATTTGCAAAGGATCTTAGGGGGTGGATCCCCTAGTAAACTTTAGTCACATGTAATTCCACCATCAGAATGCAGATGATTTACTTTGTAAATTCTAGAAGTGAAATTCATACCTTAGATCGTTGAAGAACTATCACATACAGACTCGACATCCACAACACCTATTCACATGCGGTTCTACCACCCGAATACGGTTAACTTGCAAAGGATTCCTGGGATTTGTTTACTCACCATCAAAATTTGATGTGCGTTTGTAACTTAAGAGCCGTGAGCTTTTTGGTGAATGTTTATTTGAAATTATAGATGCAAGTGCAGATATTAAATAAAGAAAAGCTTAATTTTAAAGAAAGTGATACTTCAAAGTTTTTCATAACTTTGTACTTTAAATTTAAAAATTTAAAGGGTAAGTAGTTGGAGAATATGACAAGTATAATAAAACTAAAGAAACTGTTAAATAACATGCAATCTTGAAGTTTTCGTAATGACTGAAGCGTACTCGGTTAATTGAAAACTCGGATACTAAACTTACTTAAACGGGGGTGTTAAAGCTCGAGTGAATGCAATCATCCCTACGTTCTCCCTTATTCCAAAACGAAACCATTAACGCTGTATAAAAAAAAAACAACTACGAGAGTTAGCTGGTTCGCTTATGTAATTTGACATATACCTTTTGTCCTCTTGAAACGTAAGTAATTCTTCAACCTGCTGTCTGTTGTCGACCAACCGATTCGTGACGTAATTAGTCTTTGTTGGCTTCGCACGAAAATTAGATTTTAGACAGAAACGCTTCACCAGGACGGAAATTCCAAAACTAATTGACTTTTAATTGCGAGTTTTTTTTTTGTTTACGCGCGTTGGGGGAAACTGCAACGGTATCTAATGTCTGTCTTCTGTCTGCTGACTTCGTCCTATCCCTCATTAGGGAGTTTTTTTTTGATTGATCACTAACGTAAAAACAACGTTGTTTTTTGCGGAAGAACAAAAGGGAGATATTACGATATCCTCGAATGATGCGCTAACAAAAGAGGAATGGAAACGGAATATTTTGTTTGTTGAAATTTACATATTTACCTGTCGTTGGTTGTATGGATTGCTGTTCTTTTCCTGCCATTTTAGATAGTAATTGCGATGAATGTGTATAGCGGGAAAGCGTCTGATAGGATTCAAAAGTAGAAAAAAGTGGACAGACAAATGACTGACAGCCGAATGAAATGTTTTTAAGGTTTTAAAGTAAATTTTTACGTTTTGCGAATTCACTGTGGCTATTGTGATAAGAGCAATTCGATAGTGAAAAAGCACACTGACAATAGAATGATATTTTAATGTAGGTAAATGTAAAATGAACAAACTGTATACTGCGTTGGAAAGTACTCGTCCAAAGGTGCTATTCTCATACGTAAAAATAATGTTGCCGCATGTTAGTCGACTATTGTACGTGCTCGACATCAAACAATGAACTCAAACAATCATTGATTATTTTCATGTTGGTTTAGTTCTTACAAATTTTTTATTAAGAAACAACGACTGCCACCGGTTTCGTACTCAAAAGCACATATTCAGAGAAGAATTACAGTAGTACAGAAATTGTCGCAATCTTTTTAAGCTACTATCTGGATAAAATACATTAAAGGTCCATGTGAAGACTTAAAGAGGGAGTTGTATAAATAAAACTTAAAATTAATCAGATGCATCACAACACGCTAAATTTTATTAATGAATAATAAAATCTAAATATTCAAATGGTTTATTTTAATATCTAAACTACTGAAAGTACATTTAAAGACTTGTTTCTGAAATCTAATTAATGGAATTTTATGTCAAAATGAACGATATTTGTACGTGTAAATGTTCAACTAATCCTATTATCATAAAAGATGTTCAAATACGCATTTATTTCATCACATATTTAAAAAGAAAGCGATTTGATAGTGTAAGTACAAGATACAAACAAAACACATTACAAATAGTAAGCAAAAGGACGAAAGAGACAAGGAATCAAAGAAATAAACTGGGGGTACAACGCAGGATTAGAGTCTAGTGCGATCTTCTCAAGGTGGTTGTTAGATTGTTACTGATTGATTCCCGTTTTCCTTTTGGTTTCCAAATAAAATTTCCCACATGTTTGTTAGTTTTCTGTTATCTATTTCTTATTTGTTAGATCTTTATTCATTTAATTATTCTTCTTGTTCTTCTGGACTTTTCTTCTGTTTTACTATATTTGATACTGTCGGTTTTTCATACAGTTTGAACAATACTATGTAATACTAATCCAGAAGCGGTCTTCTTTCTGTCCATTACTTTGAAACACATTTTTGCTAGTAATATCTAATTCAGTATCTAGTAGTTTAAGTATTCTTCGATTGTGGTACCTGCTTTAGCCTTCCCGTCCATAACTTTTCTTTCTTGAGGACTACTAATGAACGCTACTTTTCCAAAATTGTTCTGTGTTTGAACTTTTGTTTTTAATTTTAGTCCATCATCTGCTGTTATTTATGTTTTATTCTCACTAATCTTGGGTCTGCTGTCGAGTGTCATTAGTTTGAATAGATACTTAGCTGTTCATTTTCTTTGGGATTTTCACACTGAAACATTTAAACAAAATATATAGGTTGTCAACCAAATTTAATTTAATAGCTATTTCACAGAGAAGACAATATTACAGAAATATACGTCACGCAGACGGTACCAAAGACCACGAGAATATTCAACGTCGTCCACTATGCACCATTATCTCTCAAAATCAGCCCAGTGGTCAAAGTCGAAAAAGTCTTATGTTTCAAATAGTTTGTATTTTTTTATAGAGCATTTATTTGAAAACGAACTAAACGAGAAATTATTTATTTAGTTCTAATTCTCCCAGTTTTGGGAAATATTGGGTTTAGCCTTATCAAAATGGAATAGCACTTGACCTTTTCATTCATACCTTCGTAATTCCACCAAACATACAGTATCGTCTTTACTTCAAAGAAGAAGGCTTGACCATAGATTCGGCAGATTGGCCGTGGATTAAATTAATTTGATTTGTTCACGAGTTACGAAGGCAGATTCATTCGAAATTAAGATCTTGTGGATTAGCAAGAAGTTGATTACAGATTTGGACTCGTCGTTGTGCCTCTTCTGGAGTCAATTCATAAAGTACTCCTTTGTATCGTCGATTTATCTTCTTCAGTCTGTGAAGTTCGCGATCTACTATCCACCGCGAAAACCGAAGCTCCCGTGCCAATTATCGCGTACCTGGAAGCTGGAGGGAGCTTAAACTCTATGACGAAGAACCTCTTGGTCTGAGATAACATCTTGACATTCTATTTCATGGAATATACGAGCATAAACAAGAAAACTTCCTGCATAATTTTCCAGCAATACAAAATAACATTTCTTTATTTGTCTTAAACATTTCGGGTCCGCAAAAAGTTACATTTGTTTTTTGCTATATAAATCTAAAATCAAAAAAAAGCGATAAAACTTTTGCTCCAGCCCATTATAATAATTAAACTGTTTAGTATTTGTTAATTTGGCTTGAAGTATGGACCCTGATGATGCTTTGAAATAAAGCGAAATATTGATAAAAATTATTTTTTTCAAAGATGTGGTGATGGCTCAACGGGGTGTATAACCTCCTAAAGAGCCTTTAGCATATAAATTGTATGTGAAAAGTGTTCCATGCCTTTGTTACTATCACCCTCTCGTAGGGTAAGGTGCAGTTAATTGTTTCGCAGCATGCAGATGGTGGTAGATCCGCAAAGAGAATTTGATTGTAGTGGGACTTAAACGAATAGAGTACAACTCTGCCCAGTCAGACACAAGCCCTCTTAGAACCGGACTATAACCGTTATTTTAAAATTAAATTATCGCGACATCAAATTACGTATACAGCGAATAACTTTATGCCGTACCTTCTTCAATATTAGAAATGCAGAAGTAGTAGGAAGCAACTATATTTGGCGCAGATATTTACGCAACGATATTATTGTACCTTTTCTTGAGAATATACGCTTATTGTAATCACTGTCTTCACCGAGGAGCTGTACGTATGTGCTTATTGTAGAGCGTACGTTCTGTGTCTTGCTGTAATAGCACTTGCTATTTAATCGATTCCACGACAATAATAATATGGTCGTTCCGGTAATGAAATAACAAAGCAGGCACAAGGAGCTTGTTAGCGACCTCGTTGTCGCAATGGCGAACGTAATTATTAGATATTGTTATAATAACCCTTAAGTCTCGATAGGCCCCTAATTGGACACTTACAAATAATAATTATTGTTATTACAACGGCTCTGGCGATAAAGAACGAACGACTACGATCATTATTTCGAGCGGTTCCTTAATTAAGCGCCATAAATTTAAACGTGTTTTTGTACGAATTTTGCAGAAAGTATTAGAGATTGTTTAAGTAATCGTATTAGCGAAGTCGTGTCGTTGTTATAAGTTGCAAAGTATACGAACATAATGTACAATTAAAAGTAGCAATTATTCTAAATGAGCGTTAATTATTGTTGGTAGATTAAAAAAAAATGAGAGTTATTAGACGTATAGTTTTTAGCAACATGTAATTTGCAAGATTGATTATGCAGTTTAACAGGTGAAAGTTTAGAAAATTTCAGGTAGCTGCGGGAGCAAAAAACAAGGTGATCTTCCACTAAGTCTATGTTCTCAGGATTGCACAAGGATCA
Organism: Oryctes borbonicus; assembly: GCA_902654985.2. Classification (NCBI taxonomy): domain Eukaryota; kingdom Metazoa; phylum Arthropoda; class Insecta; order Coleoptera; family Scarabaeidae; genus Oryctes; species Oryctes borbonicus. Next base: position 5,804,571 of record LR736857.1, read on the forward strand.
TTGCTGGTTCCTGGGAACTTTATTGTTTTACACTCATGATATTCTAAGACAGCCGGGATCGGAGCTAGCAATATGCTCTGACGACGTCGTTATTTACATGGCCGGCAGAACTGGTGTGAAGACTCCATTTCGCACAACTTTTTTAACTGGACCAGGACCTGGAAACTGAACCCGAATCCTACAAAATGTGAAGCATTAAGGTTATCTACTGAACTAGAGCTGCTTCAAATACTGTTTCTACCGATGGCACACAACTTCAGTGGAAAGGCAGTTAAGCACATAGGTAGGAGGCTCAAATGGGCGGGAGATGCTAAGGAAGTTTTGAGAAAAGTCACCATAGCAAGAAGTGCGTTATTATTATATCATAATAGCCCTCAAGGTCTTAATCTACACTTCCACAATCAGATCCACAACAACCAATAACATGAATCTATGGCGTGGTGTACCATGGCGGGACATCCCATTATGGATAGCGGTATAATAAATTCGTATTCTAAGATCAATGGCGACAGCAGCCATCGAACTGTTGGACCAGGCTGTACGAAGATCCCAACCCGTAAGATTGAATACCTTGTTCGAATAAATAATGGAAGAATACAGGGGCCAAAGACGTCTGTCCTAGCAGGAGATGGAAGACCTACGAAATGACACATTCGTCGGAAAATG
>LR736857.1:5805246-5845606 GCA_902654985.2 Oryctes borbonicus
TAATCTACACTTCACGATCAGATCCACAACAACCAATAACATGAATCTATGGCGTGGTGTACCATGGCGGGACATCCCATTATGGATAGCGGTATAATAAATTCGTATTCTAAGATCAATGGTGACAGCAGCCATCGAACTGCTGGACCAGGCTGTACGAAGATCCCAACCCGTAGGATTGAATACCTTGTTCGAATAAATAATGGAAGAATACAGGGGCCAAAGACGTCTGTCCTAGCAGGAGAGGGAAGACCTACAAAATTACACATTCGTCGGAAAATGCTTCAACTATGAAACATACAGATACACAATATGTAAGTTAATGAATGTCGCGAAAAACTGCTTAAACTTTCGTTTAACGTTTCCGTTGTAAATTGAATCGCGAACAGAACAGATTTTCGCAATATATGCTTCTTAGTTCTCATTTCCTTTTTGGATCGGCGAAATGCGAGAAACGAAGCTGCTATTTAAGTGTTTCATCATTTTAAAGTCGACTATTTTTAACGATTAATCAATCGAACGTACGCTTTCAAAAAATTGCAGTATTCCCATCGTCGCTTTTCCTTTTCTTTCCATTGCTGCAGATGTCTTGAGAAAGAATCTAAAGCGATTTTAGGTTGACTTTGATTGATTGATCTTCGTGCGCAGCGAGCAAGCTTCTTAAGAAATAGGGCCCGGCGTTTAAACCTTCCCGACGGGAATTACATAATGTACACGTCTGTAATTAACGAAGAGAAATTGATATTCTCTCTTTCGTTTGCTCGCGTACCACTTACGCGAGATTCAAACTGCGCCGCCATTGTAGTAGACAATAAATTTTCCTATGGCTGCTCGTGCTGTATCCTAATCCAGACCAACTTCATAAATTTTATACTGCTCTCGAATAAAAGTGAGGTATCGCATTTTAAGGAAGATATAATGCAGATGTGTTTAAGAATCCCTTTTACTTCTGCTAATGCTCATAAAACTCTTCGGCCGCCGAGAAAGATAAGGGAAAATCCTTGAAGAGGGTACAAGGAGGAGATAAGTGGTGGTGGAATTTTGAGCGAAGTCGTCATCCTTCCTATCGAACTTCTTTTTGTTTCTTATAATGCCCGATTGCCTATTCTTTCGGTATTTCGCGTTTTTTACTGCAATTTTTACGACCATTTCGACAATGGAAGATAAGTTCAAGTAATTATCAGACAGAAGGTATTTTTTTATTAAAGGAGCAAAACAGTTACAGAGAGAAAACAGTTACACTGGCCATATCGATTGAAAAACAGTATAGCAGTCTTCGTTTGTAGGTTAAAGCGATTTGTCTCGAAGGAAAATGTATTTATTATTGAATTAACCAAATTTTTGCTTTGCTTTTGTTACAGCAACTGTAATTCGATTCACATATTGATCTGCTTAATCTATCTTCTTCTTTTTCTCCCTAGCTTAAGAATATGAGATACACCAACATCAATAGTTACGGGTGCGCCACAAGGATCAGTTTTACTATACCAGCACCAACTTTATTTAATATTTACATAGAAAATTTACCCAAATTTAAGCCAGGTATGGTTAGTTAATGAAGTTTGAAATATTAAAGGTATTATCTTTTGATATACGAGGATCTTCACAGACTTGCTCGCTAAATAATAACTATTTCACCGAATCGACTTTCCTCAGTAGAAATAATAAATTACTCTGGCGAGTTGTAAATACCTATTTGGAAAAAGAATTCAGGTACATCCCAAGCGAGATGCGCAGATTCTTTTTTGATCATTAATTTAATTTCGCTATAGTTTATAAGAGATCCAAGGAGGTAGAAGGGTATCAAACAATCTCTGCCGGAAAGGATTAGCCATTTGCTTACTCCTTAATCTTGTTTCCCTCTGTGATCAATCAATCAAAGTCGACCCGAGCGCGTCCCAGATTCTTTTTCGTGAAGTTCGAGGTGGATTGCGTTGTAAAGGACCGGAGGGATATAATGCGCTGGGAAATTTTAAAATTTCATTTGCATGTATTTTATTTTGGTTAAAGGAAGCGCAGAATAGAAGATGTAAGATGTCTTTAACGATCTTAGTAGCCCTGATTGGTATTCCGAAAATAGACATTTTTATTTCTTTAACATTTTTTTTTTTAAATATATGTTCTGCTTGCCATGAAAAACATTCTTTTCTCTAAAACATAAACTTTTTTGGAGTCGATACTTACTCCAACGTTTTTCTGATTTTGTATATCACCTAAAAATTTTCTAACCTGTAAATAGACGTTTGTTTTTTTAATAACTTCATCTTTTTTTTCTGCCGAACCATTTCTTCGTATGCGGCAGCAGTTCGTATCCTAACTTACGCAATTTTGCAATGGCACGCGTCTTGAAGAAACAGAATTGATTTGTTCGCCAAATCAATTCTGTTTCTTCGGACATTTTTCTTTCACTGCATTGTTGAAATGATGCAGTAAGTTGACAATTAATCGTTTTGCCCTTTTCAAGTTAATCAATGTGGATTATGTCGAGTACATCCAAAAACACCTTGGCCATGGTCTTGTTAGTCGATAAAGTGGCTTTAGCTTTTTTTGGCCACAAAAAAACCACTTTTTGGACTGTTTTTTGGTCTCTGGTGTGCTGTGATAATAAAATGTTTCGTCAACAGTTACGAATTATGAGCCATCCTGGCACCCATCTTCCTTACATTCAAATGAGTTACGCAACCGCTCAATTGAGATGCCCGCAGCTTCACCAGCCAATAACACCTAGTTTGACTTTTATCTTATCATTGGTTTTCTTTTTAAAAGCAAATATTTAATCACTGCTCCCTGTTCGATTTTCTAACTTCGTCTTTCCACGGTGTCATACAAGCGCTCGTATGAAATAGGTTTTACTAAAAAACAAAACAATATTCTTATGTCTCCGCCGATAACATGGCGATGGTTAATGAGTCAACTTCTGGAGGTTCTAGTTCCAGTGAAGAGCGTTCTGGCAAGTATCACCAGCTTCAGGATGAAAATAATCTAACTGGCTAAAATGTTAAAGTTCTTCCAATCATAAGTTTGGTGAAACTCATCCTCGGCCTCTGTGCAGTCTTTGCTCTCAAAAAAGAATGTTCGGCATTTTTTAAAAGTGCTACCATATGAATATTTTTATGATTTTCTGAATAAGAATTTATAAAAGGCAACGGGATAAAATGCTTATTTGCAAACTGCAATGATTAGCATTTAATTATAATAAGGGTAGTGGCATAAAAATTTGATTTATAAGTCTGATAAAGAATTATTTTCCCTATTACGGTGGTCGTACATGCTTTTAGTGTTAAGATTCTACACCAAGTAGCGTGAATTAAAATCTTAAGGAACCTGCTTGAATTGGCAACATTAGCCCCACTAGCTCTGTATTCTAGAAACAGATGGTCCAGGCTGCCTTCTTTGTTGCCATCTACGGCTCAATGAGAGACCGAGATTATAATTCAGGTAAGCACCAACAATTGATGTTAGTTTCTGGATGAATGTAAGTTTATCCATATTTTCTTCGGGTATTGATTACGGTCTTCCTTGAGCAGATTATCTTTAACAATGCATGTCATGTCTCTCATACATAGAACATGCTCGTAGGTATCAAATTTTTCTCCAATCATAAGCGAGCTTCCCATGGTGAAGCTCGAAAATAAATTACCCTATTTATATAGAAATATTGTTGCAACCTACCTTATGGTGCCTATTATATTGTTTGAAAATTGATTTGTTTTTCCTGGCATTTACGCAACAAGCACAACTTCACAACTAACGATTGGACCAGCTTATATTCATACGCACACAGATTGTTAATATTCATATAAGATGCATTACGCATTGGTATCATTTCTTATTATTATGATTTCTTAATGTTATTCTGCTACAATCAAAACTTAATTTTCAAATTAATAAGGATGGCATGAAAATCAGTAGTTATTTTCGGGAGTAGTACTATTTAACTTAAAATTTACTATAGACAGTTTACTATAAAGGATACAATAATCACATAAATATATCCATTAACAGGCTACCAAAAGTAATTTGTGTAATACCCTTAAATGTCTGGCTCGCGTAGATACTATACACAAACATTACCACCATCGTAATTCAGCGTTTCTATTCCGCGTTAGCGAACATAAAACAGCGGTCGGTTCTCCGGAGAGAACGTTATTGTTTCGTTGAAAATTTATATTTATTTATTTTTCGACGCATTAATATCCTTTAATACGGGGTAACGCGGCCGGGGCAACAGTGGAACACAAAGAGGCAATAAGAAAATGATATCCATTAGGTTCGGGTCGTTGCTGGCACGCGTTATTATCATCCGAAGTTACGAGTTCCGTACAGGCCGACTACAGGCTGCAGCCAGCGAAAGGGGGCGCTTCTAAATAGCGCTCGCGTCCCGTTCCGTGAGAATCGAGGGAAGTTCGGGTTCGAGAAAGGGTGGATAGGCGCCTAGTCTCTCTTGCATACCGGCACTTGCTGTGGCCGCCGCTGTTTCCTTACAATAAACTTTTATAAGAGACGAACCATCGCGCATATATACAAATCCATAAAATATATGCACCATAAACGGGATGAACATGCTGCGCGCGTTTTGTAGGTACTTTGTTATGTCGATAAATTATTCGCTTTTTGCTTTCTTAATAAGATCTATGCCTTTGAAAGTAATAATATACACGGTGTAGTGCAATATAGTGGTAGGCAATGAGTTCGTAGAATCTTGGTAATAATTCTCCATATCTTTGCATAATTTCCTGAACTAACCTTGATCTGGTCCTAAATGACCACGGATAAATATGGTAGTGGCATAATGGGGGATTCTTTTCAGTGGTGCAGAGTTATGGAATGTCCAACTAAATGTAATTGCAATTAATTATTTAAATATAAAGACGATTTGATGGCTTACAGTGAGAGTAACGGGTTAACTGGCTCCTCATTGTAGCAAGTTAGCCCGTTATGTAGCAATGTGAGTCATCTCAGCGACCTCGTAAATAAATAAGAGTTAATGATATTCATTTAGCCTGAATCATGAATAATCTCTAAATTGTGAAGATTCATTTAAGTATCTTGTAGCAATTAACTCAAAAGAATAATCATTAAGATTGCTTGTGAAAATTTTATCCGATGTTATGATATAAAGATTATCATGTCCCAACTGCGGCACAGTACAGTGCTGTGTCACTGTAGTGTGTCATAATGATATATTTTAGAACGAGGAGTTGACAGTGTATTAATATGGGGGAAACTCAAATATACAGACTGCGAGTCGGTCGTACGATCGCATCTACCTTGATCGTATATAATCGGAATGGCAGATGGGATATTTGTTCATTACTCAAATACTTGGTTTTATATTAAAAGCGTTTTTAAACGGTATCTTACACATTATACACTGGCGGCAACTAAAAGTGCACCACTAACAAATGTTTTCTAAATAATGTTTATTAGTATCAAAACTGTTTATGCTACTTATGCTGCGTCTATGCTCAGGCATTAAAGGTAATCGCAATAGAGGCCGGTTGCTACGGAACCCCGTACGCACTACTCGTTCGTAATGATGTTCTACGAGCGATAACATTTCACTACTGCTGCGCTAAAAATATTACCGACTGAAACCGGTGTTGGACAACCTTACGTTGCAAAAGAAAATCTTTTCGGCGGATGCTCTTTTTGGCTGGGGATAAGCTTGTACTACACGCTTTACCTTGATTTGCGATCTATAGGTTTCCACACCGCAACACAGTTGAATGAGTACGATTAAATTTATGCGCACTATCGCTGAAATTAACATTCCCTTTATGTACCTCAATAATCCGGCCACGTTCGATGGAGGTTAATTGTTTATAAGGTGACGAGAACGTGCACCGCAAGACATCATTTAGAATTTCTTGAAATATACTGCACGCATTTTTGTACATTTCGATTGCAACTATCAGGTAACAGGTGTTCCTGTAAAAACATGTCCGGAACATCTGGCTCTTGTAAATGATGAAAAACAGGACCAATGCAATATGATAAACAATAGTTTAAGTTGACCTTCAGAAATCCATTTATAAGATGTTAACGAAATACAATTTAGAAGTGCATTTTTAATTGCAGCCAGTGTATTTTCGTTTCATTAAGATAAGTAAAAACAAAATAAATGTTAGAGTTGTGTGGTGCGCAAATACTTTTTTATGCTTACTGTATCTTAAACAGCAGCATAGTGCAATCCTTATCTTAACTCCTGGTTTTAGCTTCAACCTTTTTAAAAGGTACGCATATAAGGAGCATTACCTTTAAGGGCTATATCCCATTTCTCTCCCAGGAAGCTAATTTAATTGATTTTCCTATGTATCTGCAACCTATAATTTTTCACCGTTCCACAGTCATAAATTCTACAACTCCAGCAAAGCGCTAGAAATGCAGCAATACCCTACATCTTTTTAATCGTTCTGTACCAAATATATTTAACGACTTACTCTGAAAAGGAGACGAACAAAAAATATATTAAAGTATTTATGCTGGCGATGTCGTCATGTAACACCGTCTATAAACCACGATGTAGCCAGTGAAATATGTATAGCCATACGTTTAGTGCCGGTTATATGAATAATGCGATGAAACGTGCCAGGCAAGTGTTTCGCTCAAATTTGCTTGGTATCATAAATTCCGTTGCAGTAATACGTTCCTAAAACACGGGTACGAACGCCATGTAGGAAAGTTAAAATTTTAAGAGTGTACAAACAAGGATGCAACCCGACTTTAATAACTTTCCTAAAGGTTTTTGTATGCATGAAAGAAGACGAGAAATATCTTCCTTTACGTCGTTCTCAGTTTATATGCACATCTGCGATAAAATTTTCATTACCGGAATTGAAAATTCATACAGAGTTTTTATTTTACGCTTTATTCTCGATATAATAGCATTTGATAAATGTTTATTTTTTGAATATACTTTATTTGCTGCTTTTAGAGTCTAGTGAAGATGTTCTTTTGTAAGACCTATATGTGTAGGCATTTCTTTAAAATGATTATTATGTTCTAATTCCTTAGTTTTTGATTTATTCACTTTTAAATGTAATTTCATTCTTTTGTAATAATAATTATACGCGCGGAGAGAAACATTGCAAATTTAATAATATATTGCAGCCTAATATATTTTTTTATTAAAATGGAGGACACGAATACAATATTTTTAGCGTAAATTAAAAAATAGTAAACATAATCCTTTAAGATATAAATTAATAATTTAAAATATCGTGATAATAGCATTCTTTCCAAGTAAAATTAAGAATATAAGATATTAGTTATAAATATAATTTATATTTAAACCAAGGATGCCATATATTTATAGTTAACACAATGTGTTTTGATACTTAATAACATGGATTTAATATTAATAAAAAAAATTATACCAATGCACACCGAGCGTTAAAAAAGAAGCGTTTTATCACAAGGCATCAACAATAATGCATGTTTGGAGTTTGTTTGGCTCCCATCAGTGTGTGGTGCTGTAAACCAGCCTATCAAGCACCACCCGACCTATAGAAGAAATTCAAGAGATATCTATTGGCACAACAAAAAAGCGCCAATTTCGAATGAACGCTCTTGTTTGTCACAACCAACATAAGAATGCTCTCCGTGTGGTCACTGATATACAACGGAAAACTTTTGAAGCGTCAAAGTACGTCAGGATTAATATAATATTTCATGCAAAATCTAATTTTGCAGAACTAGCTTATGTCCCGCATAATTCTTACTAAGTTAGGATAACTCTGCGTTAAGGTGACGATATATGCTTTGTTAGATTACATTTCAACAGAGAGTGCAAAACATAAATTATAAAAATAGATAAGTACTCGTTGTTAGTTTGCTGTATTAATTTTCAGTAAGAAGTAAAGGTAATACAAATACATATTACGATTATGATTAAATTATTTAAAATATAAACAATAGTTCGTGCAATTTCATGCAGTAACTTGTGAGTTATTTAGAAATCAAGAGATAAATTAGCTAAATTAAATTGGCTTGGGTTCTAAGACCAACTGCATGCTGCACACTGCGAAGTACTAATTTTTCAAATCGTGTTTAGACTAAGATCAAAACAGAGTAGCGATTCTATAGTAACAGTGTTGCATCAGATTACAAGTCATTTTGGTATCACCAGTATATTATAAGCTTGACTGAGAATAAATGATGCGTCTAAATTGCCTAATTGATTACTCAAAATCTCAAAAAAAAAGTTAAAAAATCGAAATAACTAAATGCTTGTTATTAAACTTGTAATAAAATAATGCAAAGAAAAAGATAAATTTAAATTTTTTTGAGAAGTGGATTGTTTCAGAGGTAATGGTCTGAAAATATTAATAACCAAAGATAATGCTATAATAGTTAGTGCTATTGATGGAATACAATTAATGCCGTGCACTAATAATTATGGAATCATTCACAACAAAGCCAGTTTGACGAGAGAAAACACTAACAAACGGACTATTTTCTGCCTATCCTGTATATAATTCACAATCTAGCAAGCTAATATCTTCTAGTATCATCTAGTGCCAAGAGATACAAGCTACCCCGCCTAGACAACAGAACCCTTCTCAGAACTATTCTACTAAACGCCTTAGCTAAAAATTTTTTGGTGTACAGCTGTTTTTTCTTCATTCAATTTATTTGCATACACCAGCCCCATCAAATAATATCGCGTGTACGTGATTCTTTCATAGCTCGCTGCTTCTTCGTTTTTGTTGGTGTTTCTTCGTCTTTATGACTACCTCGAGGAAAGCATATACTTAAAATAACAATATGTATTGTATTCTTTTGTTTGAGGGGGAAAAAATTGAAAATAGATGATTTTTTTATATTAAATAATTAAATTTAGGGTTTGTGGTAATCGAGAATGAAAAACGATTTTTGGCAATTTAAGTTCGAATAGATAACAAGGGATTAATTTAATGAGCAACAAACATTTGAAACGCGAAAGTAGCCTGATATAGCGATGTTCCAGCTGAAACTCAACTCACTCGAACCACTACACCTGATTTGCATTTCGAATTTCAAACACTTTGATAATGGAAACATAAACAAATACCTGTTACCTGGATGACTACTGGACTCAAAAGTCACAAATTTAATTAGCGGCTCCTCACTTCTTTATTTAATTGCGGTACCGATTGTTTTGATCATAGCAAATTTGGATAATTTTACTTTTCCAAAAATATTTCAATAAACGAAACTCAATCGCAGACTCTTATCTCTAGAAGTAGCGTAAAGCGTAAAGCAGGGACACAACTGGAAGCTTGATTATTGCTATTCCATGACCTTTTTTACCACCTACAACTGTGCAATATTAAATTTTACTGGCAAATCTAACGAACGATAACTAATTTACGAAATTACACTGGGATATGCCTCAAATTATTTTGGAAATTGTTGTAGAAATAAATTACATTAAATTACATATTTTAGGGTATGAGAAAATTGAACAGAAGAGAAGTTATTATACCGTTCCACCTTTACCGTCGTTGCCTCGACTTATAATATTCCCCTAACTCGTCCCTTACCTAGATAATAGGAGATGAAAGGAGTTGACGCTTCTGAAAATGAGTTTACAGCCATAAGAGGAAATTTAATTTTGAATAATTTTGAATCATAATACTACAATATAGTGAAATATGTGACACCAACACGTTTTCTTAAATCTCATTGTAATCTTTGTTAGAGCAACTACACATTTTGTTGTACAATTCCTAGCATAAAGTGTTTTTTATTTTATTTTATAAATACAGAGGGACCTGCCATCCCAGAATTTTTCACTATCTACAAGGTTGTCTTGACGGGAAAAGAGTTATAGTTTCATAGTAGATTCTCACACGCTTTGCTTTTTCAAAGTCAGATTCGATACAAAACAACTGACAACTTTTACTAAATGCGCTTGCATGTAAAATTTGTATATGATTGTCTTAACGGCTGAAAATCTTATCTTGGGTTGATGCTCTACTATGGCATACGTGCCTCTGTTGTATCTACTTTTTAATTATTTTCTTAATAGCAGGAATATTTTCTTCAATCGCGGCAGTACGAGGACGTCCTGCTCCTTTGTCATGCTGATTCCTTTCGCGTTCAAAGTCCAAACCATTAGTTAATTGTGGTTAAAGAAGGTGATCTTTCATTAAAGGCTGAATCTAAATCATCCCTGCACTCATAAGTGCCTGAATGATTCAATAATTCCGTTTTTCGGTTTCGTATAGTATATAGCACATACTACAGTACAGCACAAATGAAAATATTTTTTTTTAAACCGGGTTTGTAATTGGCGTTGTAATAAAAAGATAATCCAGAGTATCAAGAAACTAATTCATTAATTTTCTGGTTTCTTCAATTAACCCAATTAGGAGAACCATTATGTCTGACAAAGTAATACATTAGCGAAGTGCAATTAAGTATATACTTCCGTCGAAAATCTTTCGATACTCCCAACTTGCTATTTAAAGTAGATACTTCGAGAGTGAAATAATTCTCAGCTGTTCAGAAAACTTTGCTCGTAGTTGTACGGTAAGCTGTCAACTTGTATATTAAGTCCAAAATTAAGATGTACTCATCATCGGCTTCATCTTCTAAAGTGGAAAGTTACCATCTTACGTAATATACATAAATTCTGCGTAGTTTCGAGAAATTTTTATTGCGTTCACCAGGAATAACTAAGTTCAGACGTTTTGTAATCGGAGAAGGAGGAAAGCCTTGAACTTCGTTGTCGTGTTTGTTGTAGAATTTGTAGAAATTCGGAGAACACGGGATCGCCTATTCACAGGAGGAAGTTCCTACGGTACTTCGTCATTTAGGTGTAGAGGTACTGAGTTACAAATTCGCTTAATAAATTGGATATCTTGTGTTTGTCGTGGAATTAATTTTGATAAGTTTGAATGGAAATTAATACTCTTCGCAGGATCCTAATGCGAGCCGGTGATATGCCTTGATAATTTTATTTGCTGTTCGCTAGTAACGTACGTATCCGGAATTAATTAATAGCGTTGAGGTAGACAATCCGAAGATTAATTAGCGCTCTGGAAATAGATACACAGAAGAGGAAGTATTGAAATTAATGCATGACTTTTAGTATGAGTTGCGAATTAGGGTAATGCTAATGAATTTTACTTCGACCGAGTGCAATTATTAGTTTCGAAAATTCATATTAAGCATATCGAGAAGTTTCGTTTAATGCGAGAGGAAATTTAAAGTCACTGAGACGAATACGTTCATTATTCCCCCCTTTTGTATTTATTATCATTTCTATCAATCATTCTCTTCGTAGCACTTATGTATAGTGGAGGCATATCGCTTAACTTAAACCATAGATAAAATAAATGTTAGGAAACGTTTCCTAACCTTTATTTATTAAATAAACTGGCATATTGAGAGAGAAATTTATCGAATAAAAAGAACCTTCAAATACTTTTTACCTGGTATAATATAAAAAATATCTACTGCTTTCAGTTACCAATTAAAACCACTGCATTAGATGCAAAATTAATTAATTTCCAGTTCTTTGTCATATTCTTCATATTGATTGTGAGTTAACTTTGGTTCTTATGCATGTATTTTCTGTAAAGACGTTCCTTGGTACAAGGATTATCATTTCCGTGTGATACAGTTCAAACTGCATTTAGCAGAATAATCCGATAGTTCACAGGATGTAAGCAAATATGTAAGGCAAATGAACGATATTTATTAAAATAAAAACGTAGGCTTCCACGGCCAGATTCAGTTGACTGCTGCAGTTGATTTACGCCTCTGGCATGGTTCACATGCTGAGTTACCGTGACCACTGCTTCCCGCTCAGTTAGTTTCGCCTCTGGCGTGGTTCACACGTTGAGTTACCGTGCTAATTGTTGCCATCACTCTCTTGAAGAAGTCCCATACGATTGTGGGCGAAACGTCGAGTTTTATTTTAACCAACGACATGACACGGTTCAAACCCGGAACACGTTTAGTTTCGATATTTATTAAGTATAAAATGTTCACTGTACACTTTCAAGCAAACGCTCAGATAGGAACATTTTGAAGAAAATTTCTTCACCATCTCTTCCAAAAATGGCATAAGGAATGGACTTTTTACAAGAATTAGATGCGTTCGTAATTGATAGTTCTCACTTTCCCCACATTTCGTAAGCCTAGGTGTACATCCCGCGCGTTTTTGCTGTACGCATTCATGATTGTAAAAGGCGCTTTTCAATCCTGCGACGAATTTAAACAGGATCATCAGTTGTCCAGTGACATAACATACTCTGGTCACTTATGATGAAGATGGTTGCATGTCTTGCATGCTTTATTTACAAAGCTTTTCTTAGTAAAAAAAATAAATCAGATCCAATTCATCAACTGAAAGGGACGCCTATGTCGTGATAGTTTCCCGCTACATCCGTATATGCTATGAAGTTTCGGTTGATTTATTGATTTTTTCGCTCGCCTGATTTGTCGTGCGACTTGTGATTGGGGCGAGATGACGAGAGCAACGATATTCGGGGGAAAAAGCGCGAAAAGAATACCATCAGCAGCATTATTATCTACACTTGGGGATAAGCGACTAGAGCGAACAGGTGACTAATATTCCAAGAGAAACGGCAGTTGGCTGAAACAAAACCCAATTACCGAGAAAACAAGTAAAGGGTAGGTCCTCTAAGGAAAAAAGATATATGTATATGAGTATTATCGTGGCCAAAAGTGCCAAGAAAATAAGCGACAACGTAAGTTTGCCTAGCATAGTGGCATAGTTACGACATATACAAGTCGCTAGGTGCGCTACGGGAAGAATAGCGTTAATTACAGCCGTAATAGTGGCTACAGTGCAAAGTAAAAGTGGGAATAAAAGTGTTATTTACCAGTCTAGGGGGATGAGTCAACTGAAGAAGACGCCCATTACGTCAAATCGCATATCATTGTTTATCTATCACTCTCCTTTTGTATTCATATCTGTCAGTTCTAATTAATCCGTTGCTTTAAATTAATCAAATCATAAATTTTTTGTTACTATAAATACTAATCACTTAATGTAATTTAATATTTGATTTTATATTACTTTTGGGGTCCCATTTTCGCTCATCATATTTTATTTTTTAATTTCTCGTGCAAGGTATTTCAAGGTATTTTTCAAGGTATTTTTTGTAATAAAACTTTAACTTTAATATTTTTAATTAATTCATTTATTAACTAAGGTTTGACAACTTTTATTGTCCCAGAACCGACAGCTTCATGCTACGAGAAATAAATAGGAGTCTCATGCAAGTACGAATTATGAAAAACTAAGTAATCATTTTAGTGTATTGCACTCAATTTGCGGTTAGCCCGATAAATTCCAGCCAAGATTTTGGATCAATCAGATATTAACCATTTAGTATAGTAGATAAGAATCGGGAGTCCATTGATGATAACAACCAGAGTGCAGTACTCGGAGATATGAGATATATATCTACAGCTGACGTTTTATACATTTCATAAACCTCTATTGAAAGCCATAAAATATTTTTGGCTTTAAATGACTAGTTCTTTTTGAGTTTTCATGTTTCCAACTGTCGACTGCCTAAATATCAAGTTAACATTCTAATAATATTTGTTACTTAGAAGCACTTGCGTTGTATCTACAATATTTCTCTCCAGTCTTGAGGTTTCCTAAAAACCTATGAACGGAAATCCGTAATAATTCATGCTGCTTTTAGTATCCTCTCAAGTAGGCTGTACAGTAGCTATTACGAGATGACCGTTTTTCGCTAGGGCCTTTTAAATATTTCCCTTTCTCGCATAATAGCTCTATTATGATTATATTCAAGCAAGCGGCCGTCAAGATCTCTTGATCTTGACGGAAAATCTCGAAACGGTGCATATTAACTGGAAAATATTCGTCCTGATATACTGCGATTTTATGCCATTTATAACACAGTACTGTGTCGCGTTCACTTACCACCGTCAACCGCTACTATTTCCAGGCTCTCCTTCTATTTGCCTGACTTATTCTGGGCACGTCCTCGGGACGTAACATCATTTTTTGCGACGTGTCAAGGAACTCAAAGTGCGCTAGCTTTTCCTTGGGAGAACGACAGCTTCAGTAATGGTAGTCGGCGGTAGGAGACCGGACGATTTTATTCACACAGAAGATCCTTTTTCTGAGTAACGCAGAAGAAGATAGCCCCCCTCGATGTTGTATATGTAGAGGCGACTATTGCGGGAATTGGACGAAGAGTAGTTCGTCGTTTCTCTTCCCGTCGTGAATCCTCGCGCACACATAAGCGCATTAACCTCCTACACTTTCGGCGGCGCTGATTTAGTCTTAAGAGGAAAGAAGAGGGCGTAATCGGAGTTGGACACGCGGGCATTATTCGGGGCACAGCTTCCGACGGTCGGTTTTTCCCTCCATGAAAACGAATTTTATTGCGGACGCATGTAACAGTAATAGGTAGTGAGTGCGTCGAGGCAAAAGTGACGATGAAGGAAGATTTCTATCCGTGATAGAGATTTTTCTTCTCACAATGAGATTACCAGTCGAATTACTGCAAATTTTTCAAACACCGAAAACTCTTAAGTTCATTGGTATTCACTGTTGGCACAAAAAAAAGCTAGCAAAAGGGAAGAAACTCCAATGTTTCTCTTGTTAAATATCTTCACTTGCTGTTGAGTGATTGTCAGAATTTTTTTTCAATAAAATCGCTTAAAAGAAAAAAATATGCTATGGATTATTAATATGTGCATACATTGATGTTAGTGATATTACCCAGAAAAATAAAGATATCCTACCAGAGGTAATTTTGTAGTTTTGGAGGTGGTATTTCCGAAACATGGTTCTTGAGGGCTTCTTTTGAAAAAAGCGCTGTCTACGCATTTTTGTTTGATATTTGGAAACAAGGAGGAGTGAGGCGGTAAATCAGCAGAATATCAGCAATGACACTTAAGTGCTTCGTGAATGAATAACTTTTGCTGAATTAGGTTCATCTGGGAACGCCCAAACCGTTGATTGTTGCTTAGTTTTTGACTCGTACAAATATCTAAGTTTCGTCGAGTATTACGTTGTTATATACTCTGTCAAATTTTTTGAGCACACGTGCCTTTTTTGTTCTTGGATCAAATTATATGGAATCTATCTGAAACAGATCTTTTTGATACCTAGAATTTCATGCAAAAGCGAATGCATTGCAGTCTTCAGTATGCCCAAGGATGGTGAACTAGTGAAACAATACTGTAGGGACAGGAACGTCGCATAACTTACGTCTTCTACAAGAATCTTACATTTTTTTCAACATTTGTGCGACTGTATTTAACGTGCTTATTGAAATTAATTTTAGTAGTTAGTGCATTAGACTGTACAAATTGCAACAATTATTTGAATAATTAATACATTCTACATACAAGTTATATATAATTATAATGAAAGAACGAGTAAATGAAAAAACAGTAACTATTTCATCTTTCGCATATTCAACAGCTTTCGCCATCTACAGAGAAGTATTGGCCATGAGAATATTACACCTGCGTTCGCAGATGTGTGTTCATCTCCTCAAGCATTCTGCAAAGGGCTCGATCTCAGAACTAGCGTGGCTGATAGCTTGACGAACTCATGCTGCCAGTGGCATTAACGAAGAAAATGATGTGACTATATTAGCAGATCATTCATTAAACGGAATAAAGTTTTTCGTTGCGAGATGTGTTGGCGAATAACTAATACTATCTGGATCTATTTTCTATTATTTATTTCAAGATAGAAAAATCACAAAAATAATATAATTTAGCTTACTTGGTTCTCCTAATTGTTTGAATCGGTATAATACCGAATAGCAAAATTTTTAATTTTTGTCAGACAAGTGTATTTAATGTTTACTAAACATAAAAACAGGATATTTTCTTCTCAAGTATTAGGAATTAAGCTACCTTTTGTGGATTTTCGCTAGTTTTAAAGCATATTCTACTATAATAAAATCGCTCCAATATATTAATGAAAATTACGTTTTAATGATGGCGCAGCTTTGTACAATTACGTGAATTTTCAGTACAATGTTATTACAATTATCTTCACATGATTTGATCTCGCAATTCCGTAAAATGTTGCCACAAAAATTAACTAATTTTGTATATCTAATCCCCCATAGATCTGGTGTTAATGAAGACTTACACGTTATTTCTACATATAACGCATACGCATAACATGATACTTTGGAAGTGTGCGGGAACCTAATATACATGCTGATTTTAAATATCCATAAACCTGGTCAATAATCCTCCTTTTAGAAAAGCACATAAATCATAATTTTTAATTTGAAATTAAAACTCCACTGCTCATAAGATATGGGTTATCCGTGCTACTATACTATACCTGACAAAATAACGTAATCAGCAAAATATATAAGTGGCAGTTGGATGGAAAAGCATGAAAATCCATTACCTTGAAAATATAAATCAAACAAATTACATATTCCATTTTCCGCATGGCGGCGCACCACGGCAATGTTGAAATATAAACTTAATAATGTACCAAAGATTACCCTAATCATTTCTGTTTCTGATCTTATTACACGTGCAAAAAATTACCTGAATAAAATGAGCAAACTCTATAAAATTCTCAATTGGATTTATTTATGGGAAAGGTTGTAGGTCAAGAAAAATTGTGTGTCTTTTATTTTTCAATTATCTACATATTTTCTTTTATATACTCTTTGTATTGTTTTCTTTTCGAATTATTTGAAATTCCGAAAATGTATTCTAAAAGTGAATTTTAGATTGAATTTATAATTACCTTTCTGTTTGGGACCATGCTGTATTGGTTATCCGATTTAATCAGCTTACTGAATACATGGACTCTAGATTACAAGGTTGGTACTGAAGTATGAATATGTTTTAAAATAGAATTTTTAATTATTGTTCTTTTAAATGTTGCACGCGAGGTAACCTAGCTAATTGCTGCATGTTCTACAGTGGTTACGACAGTTGCAAGACAAATAATTTATATAATCATTGTGATTTATTTCAACTTTTGCTGGATTATTCAATACGTTGATTCAACTACCATATATAGTCAAAATAAAAATATTCTCTATTTCTATTTTAGGTAGGTAGGTATGATTAAACATTGTAGCTTGTTTTATTTGGAATTTTCAAAAAATCTGATTTCATTTGTTACGTACGAAACAAGTACTTTTTGTCAAATTCAGTTTTGTTTCTCAACATAGTTCCCTTGTAAGTCTATACACTTTTCCTAACAATGCTTCCATCACTTTCACCTGTTCAAATAGTAGTTGGCATCTTGTAAAGTAGGCCTTTACGAATCTGATTGCCTCATGACCTTTCAGGAAACTCTGAGCCTACGAAACAGAAAAAAAGTCGCTGTGGATGAATGCCATTGTTACTACTAAAGTGTGAGACAGTGCGTTATCTTGGTGGAACAAAACTTTTTTTTTCTTCAAAAGGGCCGCTTTTCCGCAATTTTTACCTTTTTCTTGTTAAACAATGTTACCCCCGTTATTTTTTTTCCATTATTAAGATAGTTGATTAACACAACTTTATGACAATTCCAAAACATGGTCGCCGTCATTTTCATGACTTATAAAATGGTCTTTTGCCTTTTTTGGAGAAGATTCAGCTTTTGCACTCTATTATATCGACTATACCTTGCTCGTTGTATCCAAGTTTCACCTACAGTTATTAATAGGCGCCGAAATTCCGACTTATTTCGCTTAAACTGCTTAAACAGGGCTTTGGAAATGTGGATTTGAACGCGTTTTTGGTTCTGAGTGAGTAAGCTTGGCACCCAATGTCGGTTTAGCTTTTCCATGCCCAAATCTTCAGTAAATATGTAACAAACACGTTCTTTCAAGATGCCAGCCTTTGCTATCTCTAACCTTAATTTGACAGTCGTCTAGCACTATTAGGTGTTTGATTGCCAACCGAGCTGGAATATACGATCACATTTAAATTCAGTCGCCCATGGAGCGTCGCAAACAGCGTCCGCCTTGGCTTTAATTTGCGTATGTAAATGAAAGAATTCAATAATGGATCGGTATTCGATTTTTTCTATTTTTACAGAAACACGGTACAAAGGACTGTTAAACAACAACTGAGCCACCAACATGGCCGAAATTTTCAAAAATATCATTCAACGTATGTACAATTATATTACTGTCGCAACTTCCACAAAGAACGAAAGTCTATTGGGTTATAGTCTGAATTATTTTTGTATTCTGAATGTGTTAATAAATAGTTGCGGGTATATTTATTAGTATTAATATGAATTAAGTAGAAAGATTCGATTAATTCAAATAAATTTTCTTGAAACGTTCCGGTTAGGTATATTAAATATCAGGAAAGGACACGCACACAAGAATTACCCCCAGTGGTCCTATCCATAAATCATTTGTAAAGCAGGAAGACATTCTGCTCGCCGTTCGCCCATATCCTACGCGCTTCATATACCTTCTGCAATGGAAGTGTCATTATCATCTCGCCGAAGACGCCCATTATTATTCTGGGTCACGGATCTAGTACGTGTGGAGGCATACTCTCGTCCCATTCGAGGGATCACCATTACATAAAAATCTTTATTAATTTTGACAGTATCCAGACCGCGCACGCCATATCATTTTCCATTAGACGATAAAGACTCACCCTTCGTACAGAGCCATTCGCGAGGAGTTTATGAAGCTAAGCGATGAGTAAATAGAGGGTGGCGACGATCTCATGTTTTTATTGCTAATCTTAAAGTCGGAGGGATGTTTCTTGTTATAACAAAGAAATAATTGACGCGTTATCGTTTGTTTATAAAAGCTTTTAATAAACTAAATTCATGTTCGATATGAATATAGAAGGAATTTAAGTAAACTAATGAATTTAGTAGTTTCACAAAAATATTTATCATGTTTCTAGTATTTTTTTTTAATCTAGGGTAAGCGTCTCCCCCTATACTAACTACCAAAGTTAGTTTAAAAGTTATTTCAATACAAATTCCATAAATTTCTTAGATACCTTTTGTTTTTGTAAGATTTTTTAAACACTAATTGTAAAATAAAACGACTTCTTAGGAAAATGTTATTTAATGGAACAAAAAAATAAAATATGAAGAAAAAATATTTTCTTATTTGCGTAAATTTCACTGTAGTGTGTTATTTAAATTTGTTTGGTCATTTTATGGGCTAGTTACATCTTTATTAATTAATCTAATTTATAAACTTTAGTTTTAAACCTTTAATTTCAACATGTAAGAAATGAGTTCCAAATACAGGCTGGCCCATTAATGCGAGGAAGACCAATATCTTATTTATAGTTGATATAGAAGATAGGAAAGGATATTTCCAATAAAGGTTACTATATTTGCACTTGTGCATATTTATACGAAAAACAGGTATTCAATTAATACTAGGTAGCATAAAGAATGTTTTTTCTTTTAATGGCACACTATTTATATTAATTTAACATTGAATTCACCATAAAGTATTACATTCACTTCCGCTTTATATTTTCATGAAAGTTGTGACGTAGTCAAGTTGTTCCGAAAAGAATGAAAATTCAATAAAAATCAGTACACTACAGTAACTATCAAAATAACTGTATTAGCGCCAATTAAGGGAAGATATTTGGCAAATACGTAGAAAAGGGTAACTTAAAGGTTTTAAATATGTAGAAGTTTCGCTTCATGTGCAGGATGTTTTTTTTACACAAACTACGCAATTTTCAAATATCAAAACTTTGGCTTTTTTAAATGGACCATCATGTATACTATGTTACTACTTCGTAGAACTATTACATCCCTTTCAATTACATTTATACCCAAAACTCCTAAAACTAATAATTTGTAAGAAAATTGCAATTTTGTCGGAATTTATATAATTTTTTAAATATGTTTTAAATAATATTTTTAGTATAGTATTTAAGTATATACACTGCCGTTCAGAGAAGTTCGGTCGGTTGGTAAAAAAACATGAAAAGGTTACAGAAACAAACGAAACTAAAAACAAAATGCAATTTTATTGTATGTACAGGGAAAAAAGACAAAAATAAATAAATAAAAAGTTATTCTGGCCTAATATAACATACAGAACATTATCTTTTTTTTCTTCGAAAAAAACCTCCTTTGCTGTTAATCACCGCTCGAACTATTCTAGGCATTCTTCCGATAAGTTTTGTTAAAATGGATCGTGGAATATTAATCCATTCATGTTGCAGAATATTCCGTAAATGTTCTTGTGAAGTTGGGCATATTTTTCGGATCCTCCTGTCCAGTTCATCCCGCAACAACCCTATAGGATTCAAATCTGGGGTTTGTGGGGGCCATGTCATTACTTTCAGGGTGTGCTGTTCTACTTGCTCCTTTAGATAGTTCTTACACACTAACGCAGTGTGTTTTGGATCGTTGTCATGCATGAATGTAAAGTTACGGCCTATTATACGCAATCCTGATGGCACTGCACGATTCTGGAGTATTGCAAAATAATTTTCCTTCCTCATTACACCCTGCACTCTGCATAAATCTCCCGTCCCAGCAAAGGAGAAACATCCCCACACTAACACAGAACTACGCCCTTGCTTCACTGTAGACACAATGCAGTTCGGGATCACTTTTCGGTTTTAGATCTTCGGACATAGACTCGTCGATTTTGCCCAAAAACCTCAAACTTTGACTCGTCACTCCAAAGCACGTGTTTCCAATCATCTAACGAGCAATCTAGATGAGAACGGGCCTACTGTAGCCGTTTTGCTCCGTTGCCCCGACGTAATAATGGTTTTCGAATGGCAATGCGCCCATGAAGGTCCGCTTGTTGAAGTCGACGTTTTACCGTACTCGCCGAAACTTGTTCTTCGCGGCCGCGATTGACTTCGGCTGCTATTTGTGGCGCTGTTAATTTTCTATTGCGTTTGCTTAATAATACAATTCTCAAATCTTCAGCTTTTGTTGTTTTCCTAGATGCTCCAGGACGAACATGATTTTCTATAGTTCCAGTTGTCCGATATCGCTTTATGATGTCATTTACTGTTGAACTTCTCATATTTATTTTTTCAGCAATTTGTCGCCCCGAATATCCTTCTTCAAACAGCGTAATAATGCGTGAACGTTTTTCTACACTGGTAGGCTTGCCACGTGCCATTTTGAAATAAATTTTCTTAAAACTTTCGCGCAAAAACGACAGATGCACACCAACACACGTTTAACAGTAAAATGAAGCAAATTTATATCTTTAGGCCTGTGATAAATAAACAAGAATGATACTGCGGTATTTTTCCTAAATGTATTGTTCCTTAATAATCCCCAAACGACCCGTTTCAAAAGATCGGTACTTCCGAGAAATTCTTGGAATGATAATAAAAGGGACTTTATTGTGGTTGTCGCAATATTTCTACTTTACATAATAATTTATGGCTTTAATCCCTTAGAAAAGAGTGTATGCTTAGTATTTTTCTAATTTTATGTATTAATAATTGTATACAGTGTGATATAATAGATTTTTATTATATGACCGAACTTCACTGAACGGCAGTGTATGTATCAAACTGCTGAATGGGCGAAGTTCCGCACTATCGTTAACAGAGTCATCACCGCAAGTATTAGATAAAGCAAGTAAAATGCCACACGATATGAACGACGCAGAAAAACTGTCACTTTAAAAGAAGTAGAAGAGTGTTTTAAAAAGGAATTCAGGTTTTGCGACACTAAGACAAGTTTGTGAGAATGCGGCTGCGGATCCGTTAACTAATTTGAAAACTATTTTAACCGTCCCTGTCTTACGTCGGTAGATGCTGAACGACCTTTCTCAAGATATAAGAACATTTTTTTAATACGAGAAATCTACGGTTAACATAATCGATCAACTAAATGCTCGGTTTACTGTCTCGTTGAAAAATTTTAATGAAAAGGCTCAGTGGCAGACGAGTTAGATCTATAAGCCATCAATTCAATGTTCAAAGTTCAATGGAAAGTGAGCCAGAGTGTGAGAGAAGATCCTAACGTGTCCGTTTAATGGCGTTCTCTAGAACTCGGCCTTTTTTAGATCTCCGACCGTCACCTTAAGGCTTATAAAATGCAGCTTACTCAGCTCAAACCTGCTCATCATCTTGTGCGTCGGACTTTCAGGACTTAGGATCTGGAGCAGTTGGAAGTCGATCTCGATTTTGGCTCATAAAGCATCTTTTCGTTTGCGGCTTATATTGCTGGGTTCGTAAACAAACAAAATTGCGGGATATGTGTTCGTTCTCAAGTGATTCAGAAATTGTCACTCAATGCTGGACAAGGCTCTGTTTGATGTGATATTTGCGCTCATTGAATAATTGGTTTTTACTTTTTTGAAGACGAAGGGGGAAATCACGTTATTGTTAGTGGCAAGCGCAACAGAGTACTTGTGACCGCAAGTTTCAATTGTTGACTAAATCAATGTTTCCTTTCAACAAGACGACACATATCACGAGACCGTTGAAGAAGCAAGAAAAAGTTTCCAAAAAATAGTAACTCACAACCAAAGTTGTGTGATCTCTCAGTCTTGGACTTTTTCTATGGCCTAGGGAATACAACTTACAGATTTTATCGTGTCCCATTTTAAATTTCTGACGCTCTTATTGGTAAAACCATTATATTTTTCGTGGTTTACTTCATATCGATACCAAGTAAAGACAGAATCAATCCAACAAAATGTTTATTTAGACACTTTAACATCTTTTTCACTTGCGTCATGTATTTATAGTTCGTACAAGTTATTCTATTGATAGTTCGTATTAAGAGTGACTCATGATTTTCCTTACATAATTCTCCACATTTCCACGTTGAAATGAACCCCTTAGGAATTATTTCCCCATCACTATTCATTAATTCTGGATATATGTGCTAAAGAATAAGGTATTAAGGAATATTATCAGCTGCCACGAAGAGTATTAATTCCCTTTCAAACTTATGAACGTTAATTCCATAACAAACAGAGGATATTAAGTTTATTAAGTGAATTTGGAAGTCGGAGTATACCTATACAAATACCCAAATGGTAGGGCGCTTCAGGTGTTTTGATCTATTAAGGAGCGATCGTTCTCCGAGTTCTGTGAGTTTTAACAAGAGGACGAAGTTCAAGGCTCTCCTTTACGCTTATAGAAGGTTGTTGTTTGGTGTTCTAACTAGCTTTTTCGTTTCAAACGATGTATTATTGTAAATCGACACTATGTTGTACTTGGCATATACATACATAATTTTTTTTCAAAGGTATTAAACATTTGCCAAAACGTGGGTAGATTTGTAGGATTTGCACAGATTTAATATTTTATTATGTTGATAGTACGGATGAAACTTTATTGCCTATTTCTATATTTATGTAGTATAAGATGGGAGTGTTTATATATTGTAATGTTGCAAATAAGCGTCAAAAAGGTCATAGGCACACATCTCATCTAGTGACTTCAGTTTGTCCACCTATAAAAAGTAAAGGTTCCTCTAGTGGTAGGAAGCTCGGAAGAATTTCTAAACGGAAATTCCTTTTCTGGCCTAATACCGTGAATTTCATGTCAGAAATCTACCAAAAAGTGGACGCTCAGCAATAAATGAAGATGCTCGTTTGAATATTTTACTAGATTTTCAAGAAACTCCGCACAAATTAAGCCGCGTTATCGCTGGGGACCACAAAATTAGGCAGTGCTCTGTAATAAGACACCTGATGAAACATAAATGGCTTACATCCTTATAAAGTTTTATCATTACAAGCTCTAAGTGAAGATGATAGCCGAATAGAATTTTCTGAAGCCATGACAAATATTTTGCAACATAATCAACCTTTGTTGAACAATATCCTATTTCCTGATGCAACAACATTTCATCTGGACGGCACTGTAAACAGACAAAATTGTAGGTAATGCTCGCCACAAAATCCATACTGGTTTCGTGATAATAGGATACAATATCTTCGGGAAGTCCATGTTTAGATAGGAATTGTTGGCAATTAAATTATTGGCCCATGCTTTGTCGAGAACACATTAATAGGAGAAATATATCTTTATTTCTTGCAAAATGAGTTAGTTCTACCATTGGTCAATATTTTACCCAAGGCTGATAATCCCGATATCCTAAATAATTCATTGTGGAACCAGCAATACGAAGCACCATCACATTATGTACAACCAACGCATAATTACCGTAATAGTGCTTTTCTTAATCAGTGAATTGGTTGATCAGGTGGTGAAATAGCCTGCAAGATCTTCAAATTTAGGAGCTCTGGATTTGCTGCATATAAAGACAAATCAGACCATCTGGAAAACCTACCCCACCAGAAACTATTTTTAATGTTTTATTCGAGTTTCAGCATGCGTTAGCTTATTGTCAATATATATAATATTGCATTTACTGATAATAACGTATTTTTTCCTTGTTTACAACAATAATCAAAATGAACTTTCTCGTCTTCATAATTATTTATTTCAAACATTTTTTTATGTAAGATAATGAACTTGTTACAGAAGTTGGATGGGGTCTTAGAATATGGAATAAAAAAATAGAGGTTGCTATTAAAAAAAATGCTGATGACGTCACTACGAGTGCAGAATTTATAAACAAAATTGTCCTGTTTTTGGAGTTTTCTCAAAAATATTTTCCCTTCCTATCGAATTTATTCCTTACTTTTCACTCTCATTGTATACCTAATTAATTAATCGGAATACATGCTGTTTTACACGCAAATCACACCGCAGCGCGAATTTTTATTGGAAGGGGAACATTATAAAGAGCAATCGTATATTTGCAGTAGTTCATATTCCCAACAATTAACACGTATTCTGAATGAATTTCATCGATTTTTCTTGGAGAAGATTATTCCATAACAACTTCTATCTCTAATAATGTTCTATAAAAAAAAACTGGACTATCATATTTAATAAATCAGAACGGAAAGCGAAAACATGATTAATGTCAACGACAGCTGTGCACAATTGCCCTTTTTAACTCCCCATTCTGCTTAGTTTTTAGCGTCTACAACATCCTTACGAAATCTGTAATTACGATTTATATGGTTCATTACGGTTGTGCCTGGATGAAAGCGTCGTGCTCTGACAGCTTGACGTATACATTAAATTTAGATGAAGGAAAGTATGATGTATATATCATGAAACGTAACGCTTGACACGTTTACAGTCTTCTGATTTCCAGTATTCACGAGCTCTTCGTTTGTTTGCTAACGCTGAAGGCGGGTAATTCGATGCCAAGTCGGAAGACCGCCATGTGACACATTTTCGTCTGACAATTACCAAATACCGCATATCGGCTTCGTCTTGTTGCTTATGTATATGGATGTAATCACCTTCGGTAAAATATTTACATCGTCATCAAATTTTAAAGAATTCAATGCATAATTGTCGTATGGTGCCGGATCAAAACATTTTTTGGGAAAATCAACACTAATCCGCTGGAAATCAATAGTGTTAATACAATATCCAAACGACTGCAAACGCCATATTATTTGGAAAATTTTAGGCAAAAATCTGAAAAATGTATCCTTATAAACTGCAATTTTGACAGTTTAATTGGAAGAAGATGATTTGGTAATCAGGTTCGATTAGTTTTCGTGAATAGACAGGCAGTCATTCAGGAAAGTTTTCATGACAGAAGAAAATCACTCTTTGGTGCGGTTTCACAGCTAATTTCATATTTCTTCGAGAAAATATAGAATGATGAGCTCGTAACTGTAACTGTTACTACCGATACCTACAAATGTTGAGAGATTATGTAATTTTACCGAAGAATTAAAGAGTAATAATAAAGTAATGTTTTTTAATTTTCAAAGTGTACCTACTTAGTCCTTAAATTTTTTATTCTTCTTCATTACCCTCTTCCTTTCAAATAACCCTATAAAAAGAAATTTAGGACCGTCGGGTCGGGCGATCTCGGTGTCTTTAAAACGCGAGAATTAAATGGACAGGGAATAATTCTCGCAAAGTAGCCAAGTCTACGATCATTTAGTTGCAGCATTCACCAGTTTTTTGGTAAGATGTAAAGGAATCTCATGAAATGATCCTGGCCTTTTACTTCACCAGCATTGGCCAGTTTTGTTTGTTAATGTGGCCAAATGAAGAAAATGAAGCGCCTCATAATAACAAAAAATTGAGATCTTAAATCATATGTACTGTTCATTACGCATTCAATATCTATCGGCACGTATGTCTATTAACATTCTCGCTGTATGTTAAATTTGTTTCCATGACTGCACTGAGATTAAAAGCATATCATTGGGTATGTAGTTACGTAATAAGGAATGATTTACCAGCCCTCACTATTCTTTCCTTGAGAAGAAAAATCGAAAGAGGAAAGTTTCTTTTACTTATTTCTCTTCCATTGGATGAGAACGATTAATGCGTGAGCCAAATTACCACTTACGTACAACCAGAAATTGAATTATGATCGCGAATCGTGTTTTCCACGATCCGGAGCGCTATTGCCCGTGATGAACGGCCCTAGAATGTTGGCGCCATTAACCGGATTAATGCACCGTTCATTCCGGTCAGAAACAATGAAATGCTTAGCGTTGTCAAACGTCTTCGATAATTCCTCGTTAGGTGGTATATGGTCGAGATAGATAAGGCTGGAGGCAAGCGATTGTCTTAATATGTACGAGCATTTTGGAACGCAATAAATTGGTGACGTATTCTCCGATAAACAGCTCTCATAACTTGCGCGATATCTCCTAAGCATGGGACGAGTCTATCTTTCTTCCATAAGCGTATAATTTTGAAATTATTGGATCCGGGGTGTTAGTGTTCCTTCTTAATATTTAAAATAATATGGAACTACATGGCACAATGTTGGGAAGGGGCCTGTAACGGCCTGTTAAAGCTATATATTGTAATGAGATTCTTTGTTTAATAAAATTTTGTTTATTTTTTTAAATCAATAAAATTTTACTATTTTTTTGCTAAATCAAAAATGACAAAAAATTAAACAATTTTTAGAGTATGCGAGTTACAGCTTTATATTATGAAATTTCAAATTATATTTCTTTTTACAAAATTTTATTTTTCTACAAAAAATGCAATACGAAGCTGCATCTAGTTTACAACCAAATACTTTCCGCTGTGATCCCTGTTCTGTGGATGATAATTTTGATGTTACATGGTACAAAAAGAATCACTTCGTGTTTTTCTTAAAGTGTCTGTAGAAAAAATCTTTATAACAATATTCAAATTTAATTCTTTATCGAGTAATTTTGAAAATTCTTGTCATCGGAAACTTGTTTTAATTCCTCACAATTATTTTCCAAATTTGCATCCCTAGTTTACTATTTAATTCAATCAAATCAACACGGTTGATGACTTAAAAGCTATTAAAGTGCCTCGCGCTTCCATGGTGACAACGTTGAAATGTCTAGGTACTGCCATGTCAGGTTCATCCAAAATAGGACGGTTATCATGAAGAGGGTTCCAATTTTAATTAGCGCATATGAGTAACAGTATCCTTTCCCAAATAGGATATGATAGTGTAATTACGATATAAAGAAGTGTAACAGTGATTTCCGTACTTTCAACATTCTTAGTTAATATTTTGTAGGAATCGCTACGTACTTAGTATTTGCTCTAATATAAATACATTCAAAAAACACACAAAATATGATCCAACAAATAGGAAATAGAACCTACATAAATAAAAATGAATTAATAAGCTGTCATCATGTAGATAACTTATTAACTTTGAGGATTACTGTCATCACACACAGTGATAGTTACTTCTGCGGTGAGAAATTTCTTTAGATTGAAACTATTTAAGAAATTCAATGGTTTGAATTGTGTGTCAACTCCTGCTATTTTGTCAATTGAAAATTATGTGGCTTCCTCTTCTAATAATAACGACTTTATAAATAATTTCAGTACAAAGAAAAGCCGTAAGTATTTTTAATTTTTGAACATGTTACGTAAGTATACTTTTTATTTTTAATTCTTTTTTGGTCAAGGGGTCCGAGCAAAGCTTCTGCCCTGAGCCGCACAAAAGCTAACACCGCCATTGTTAATAAGCTTTATTACAATTATGCAACATTTTAACAACTGATATATTAATAGTTGAGTGTAGGCTTTCACGACCGTAATCCATAGTAGAAATGTCTTTCGGGTGATGTCGCGTAGTTAAAATTTGACTTGACGTTTCGCTGACCATGCTGTCAGCTTCTTCAGAAGATTTCTAACGACTGTCTTTAGAAATCTTCTGAAGAAGCTGACTGCATGGTCAGAGAAACGTCACGTAAAAAAATTTTAATTACGCGACATCACCCGAAAGACATTTCTACTATGATATGTTAATATACCGCGTTAGAAGGTTCTATAAAGAAAGTGAATGTTTAAAATACATGGAAGCTGTTGCAAAATTTGCTAGTTATAAAAGCTTAAGGACGGGGAGTTGGGGGACGGAAATGAATCAGTAGCAGTAATAATGCAACTGCTGTCATGAGAGGATCGTACTAGACATTAGTCAATTGTTGCGCTTTACCCTTAGTTTCCTTAATTGATTATTATTGCCTTTATCGATCATTTGCTCCGTGTTTTTGGAAATGTTTCTATTTTGGAATCCAATTTACATTTGAAGTTGAGAGTCGTTGAGTGGTGAAAAATTTACTTCATATAAACAATCAAGGATTAAAGTTTATTGGTATGATAAAAATCAAATAAGATGTACACTGGCTGAAATTAAAAATGCATCACCCCTAAATTGTTGGAATATGTCGTTGGAATTTTATAAATGTATTTCTGAAGGGCAACTTAATCGATTATTTGCAAAAGCCAAATATTCCGCACATGTTTTTACAGGAACACCTGCTAGAATTCGATAGTTGTAATCCAACAATGTACAAAAATTAGTAAAATGCATGCAATACGTTTCAAATAATTGTGAGTGTGAGTGTCTTGCAGACGAAAACGTGTACCTTTAATTTCGGCCAGTGTATTACGTGTTTCCTAAAGTCTGAAGAGTGCGGAGGGCGTGCCTACACATAGACAGGAATATTATTGCCAATGCTGCTTTTTTGGTCTTTCTTAGAAAGCTGTGAAGGCATTAGACAACGAAAAGATTTTGTAAATTTAAGGAATTTTAAAATGGAGTAAGAGAACACCTGAATTCACAAAAATAAAAGCAATATATGCAAACCATCATGATGTTTACTTTTGAATTTCTTATATAAATGAACAAATAAAAGCACATTGAAGAATAAAAATACGACCGCGTTACTGTACTGCATTTTAATTCGTTATAAGCTACTAATTGTTCAGTGATAACCGAGTGTTATCTATGAACCTTTTAGTACTGCCATGTAACACATCATAGGAGCATGTGTGTGCTTATGATACATATCACCAGTCATTTTCCAGAAATCGCTGCCCAACGGCACAAAATTAAACTGTGAAGTGTCCAGAACGCATTCTGTCCCAACGTATCTGCCCTAAAAAAATTAAAAAAAAGCATAAAAAATCGTAACTATGTATTATTTATACTTGCAGCTTTGACATCGCAGGTAGAAATATTTAGACATTTTAGTAGACTATATGCTGAGTACATTGGATGGAATGCTACATTACATAGGTGGTTGGTTTTGAAATCCCTGAAAGTGATACAAGTGTCTGGCGCTTCTAATTTTCGGCATCTGGATACTGATACTACCAAAGTAACCTGCAACGATGATTGAAGTACAGCAAGTTATGATGCAATTAGGGGAAGGTCGCCTATGACGGTCTGTTGGCTATATGATGGCATATGCAAATAGCACTAAGTTATTGCACATCTTCTGCGTGGAATATGGGGAAATTTGCTACAAAAGAATTGGTCAAAAAATAAGGCAAAGTTCGTGTGATATGTATACACAACTCGTGCGTGTTAAATTTAACGTACAAAGCACAGTTTTGGTGAAATTTCGCATGAAGTTTTCAACTATGTGAATGTGAATCTGACAATAGCAGAAACGTTGTTAGTACTGACATAGTAACCTAATAAAGAAAATACGTAACCTCCATTTGCGTTCCTCATATCACATAACTCTCTTTGTAAAGAACGTAATAGTTTTGTTCCAAGAGATATAGAAAATTTTAAATTTATTTAATTCCTGGAACCCTTTTTCACACTGTGCTAGTACCGGACGGTAAAGTTACAATGTTCTGAATGAACACCTTCCAACGTTCGGCGAATAACATTTTGCCGCCTCCTGTGACCGATGTTAAACCTACGAGCTACCAATGTCAAGCACCTCACGGTCGGTGTTTTTGGGCCGAGAAACAGGAATTCCTCCAACTAACGTTCGAAAGGGAAGATTTGTTATTTTAATGCATGGTTATACGATTCGTTCGATTAAATGTCTCTCGTGAAGTAAGTAATAATGGTTTTTATTTCCCCCATAGGCAACACTTACAAAATATTAAAAAAAAGATTTATTTGTGGAAGAAGACAATACTACCGTAACAGCAGCAGATGCAATACTTTCCTTTGTTCTTAGAAAAGATGTATTTTATCGAGCATTCGACACATCGTATAAGAAAAACATTTGATACATTAACTATAGGATTTGTATGTATTTTATGTATGTATTGTAATGTTACAAAATAACACGAACGAGGTTAGCTGTCACCAGCGCTATATTTACATCTCTTCTTGGCATTTCACATTGTCCACTATCGGGTATGAGGGTCCGTAAAGGGGCGTAAAAATAATAAAATTAATATAGAAAATTAATTCAAGTCCGGCCAACGACAATTGTGGGGAAGATTTATATTAACTTCTTTTATCTGTCATTCTCTTTCTCGTTAATTAATGTCAGAGATTTCTACAGCAATTAAAAGTCTTTCGATCCGTTTCATCTGAATTCTCAGTGTAATTTAATGTTGTAGTTGAGTGTAGGCTTTCACGACCGTAATCCATAGTAGAAATGTCTTTCGGGTGATGTCGTGTAGTTAATATTTTACTTGACGTTTCGCTGACCATCCTGTCAGCTTCTTCAGAAGATTTCTAAAGATCTAAAAATATTAACTACACGACATCACCCGAAAGATATTTCTACTATTAATGTTGTAGTGTTGCAT
Source organism: Oryctes borbonicus (assembly GCA_902654985.2). Lineage (NCBI taxonomy): Eukaryota > Metazoa > Arthropoda > Insecta > Coleoptera > Scarabaeidae > Oryctes > Oryctes borbonicus. Next base: position 5,836,240 of record LR736857.1, read on the forward strand.
GTGGTCAAGAGTGCCATCAAAGAACACAGAATCCCAGCATTTAAAAAATTATAGGTGACAATGGAATAAAACAATTGCGAATGTAATCTAGCAATGGTTAACAACAACGCCAATTTTATTGCTGTCGTCCAGGCACATTGTACTTAGCATTTCCTCCAAGCTTAATACTGTTGATTAAATATTTCAATTTTAAAAATTCACAGACGTGTGCAATAGTATAGTATTGAAGAAGTGGTGTTCGAAGAAGGACATAAACCTTGTGTTTGAACAAGATTTAAGGTTAGTAGTTAATTTCATTTCTATGTCTTAACACGTCTAATCTAATAATTCATTTCATTTGCCGAAAGACCAAGGATATTCCCGGATTCACGACCCTCAATTTCTGTAAATTTAAGACCTTCGTAAAATTTCAGAAATTTCTCAAATTTCATACCGTTAAAACATTACAGTATAAATAAACATTGTAGGCTAAAAACCCGATCAACAGCGTAACATATACAAATTTCTTGAATACATATAGATACAGATAAATAATATTAATTTTGCCCATTAAAGAGAGAATGATAAATGAAAAGTTAAAAATTACAACGTTAGAAAGTTCCTCAAATCGCCATCATGTTACGCGGAGTAACAGCTCTCTGGGACCAACGCGGAATACGGGAACTGGAGCGGGAGCGGAAAGCGCGTGGAACACGTCATCAGACAGGTAGTTTGAAGATGTTTGTAGACTGAGAATTATTTACTCTTTAAACGCGTGAACGCGTTAAAAGAATAAAGGTATGAAGAAAGAACAAAGGCCAGAATAAATCCTTGAGGCATACCACTTTTTAACTAATCATCTACTGATTAAACATTTACTGTTTCCATTTTCGTTATATGTTTAATAATACTCCACAAATTATGGTAATTTTTACAGTTTTCTTACTCAACTGTTTGTATATGGACTGTTAATGTTTCTTGATTATCACATTTATATATGTTTAGACTATCGATTCTCATATCTATGTAAAAACAATTGACATTCCTTAAACCTAAATTAATGGTGCGTTATTTTTTTTAAATATTTAAATGTCCTTACATCATTCATACTAACGTTGTGCTTAACAGTTCCGTCTATGTTTACTACTGGATTTCGGTCAGACGTTCTTAGCAGCTTCGAAAATTTTACGCGAACATTGTAGTCTTTATTTCCACAATCTCTTATCGAAGATAAAAGATAATTTCCCTAAAAATAGAGATGTAATATGAATACATTTTTCAAATTCTTGAAAGTACAATTATAATACATTGATTTATTCCCAACTACTTATTGAGGTATACAACTTACCATTATCATCTGATCACATATCACGAAATACATTAATATTGTTAAAACCTTTACATACATTGTTTTAAAATAATATCCAAACTCAATATTAAAATGTTATCCCTACATCACCTGCGTGCTTGTTTTATAACTATGAATGAAAATCTAATAATACAATTTTTATTTAGTTTTAACTCTAGAAAAAAGATAAACATGCGATTCGCTTGTTATAATTATAATCTTTGAATTTGCCGGAATTAATTTAAAAACAAGCTTGATTGTATCTGCAAGTTTTTTTTAAATTTCCTGTCAGTAATGACTAGTCGAATAAATAGCAGACATAAATATGCATTCATTAATACCTACGTGTTGATATATTGTACTGATTAAGAAGTAAAATATAGTATAATATAAAAGTATTGTAAAGCGCTTTTCTAAAAACAACTTCCATGGAAAATAAGTAGTTAGCGGACATACCTTCGTTAAAATAAAAAAAATATTCCATGGAATTACTTTTCAATTCAAACTTGTTAATACCACCCAGAGTTTCAGTTTACTGTTGCAGACTTCTAGTTGAATAAAGCCTTTCAGGAAAAAAAATGTGCTATTACAAATACAGGTTGTCCCAACCCTCTGGAATTATAAAAGTATGACCATTGCGTAAATGGGAAACTACATTTTCTGAAGACGTAAACGACCATATAAGGGGCCTTTCAAGTATATTCAAATACATAAGCAGATTTTTAATTATTTATAATTTTGTCCTGAATCGCCTAAATTTAGATACACTTATTTCCTTCAGAAAAGTCGAAATGTAAATACATTCTAGCTCAAATTACTACCTCTATCTAATAGTGAGACCCATTAGAAATGGAAGCACCCCTGTAAACACTACATTTTGCATTAAAATTAAACAATTTTTTTAAAATACATAATAGATCAAAAAGTCTACTTTCACACAAAATTTCAGAAGTTCATCTACATTTTCAAGGTACACTAGGATTATTTTTCGAGTTTGAAAATATGTAGCAAAAATTTATTAGGAATTTTTTTATTAAAAATCGGACTGCGCCACTGAATTCAGAAGGTATTGAAATAGTTTTGGTCAAAATTTCATTCAAATATGTTTGTTAACAAAAAAGTTATGTGATTTTACTATGCATTATTTCATGGAGCTGCTTCTAGCAACTTCTATTGCCCAAGATTCCAGATCAATATTTATTCAGAAAAAACAACTAAGTACTATTTAGATTTATTATTAAGCTCCACAAAATTGTTAAAAAAAATCTAACTACAATTAAAATCATGGATATAATAATATGTCTTCTAAATTACAAATTTTAAAGAAATACTAGTTACACTAGTTTTTAAATAATCTCGCTTTATTTTTGTTTAGTACCATTTTATGTTGCAGTATCCTTAAAAAAATTATTTAGAAAATGCAAGCAATTAATAATAAAATAATAATATAAAAAAATAGTAAAGTTCCTTATTAGTTGAGTGATTCTAAACTAGCTTTGATAATTTGTTGAAGTAAATTTGAATAAGAAATTATATTCATTAGCTTAATTTTAGTTGTTTTTTTTTCATAAATTTTGAGCTACCTTGGTCAGCAGATGTTATAAGAACCGAATTTATAACATAATGCATTGTAAATTAATACATATTGGTTTGTATTGCACTGTAAAGTTTGAAAAATGATTCTCTTATAACTTTTTCATTAATAAATATATTTGAATGAAATTTTGGAAATTTTAGAACCTCCTGAATTTAGCAGTATAGTCAGATTTTTTTTATTAAACATTTTTTATTGTTGAAGCAATGACAGCATAGAAATTGGTCGAGCAGTTTGTTTAGTGTGACCATTTAAAAAAGAAATTTTGTGGAGAAATTTAAATGTCACATGAAGGTTTTCGTTGGAAATTCGACAGGGGAACCTCAATATCCGTATACAGCATCGTGAGATCATACATGAGATCAGGAAAAACAATCGACAATGCCTACTATCATTGACTGATCATGACAATGCCAGGTCTCACACAGCACTGTGTCAGACAACTGATGAATTGAAGCAGAAAAATATCGAATTAACGTCGTATTGTCTATATTCACTTGATTTACCGCCTTTTTTTTGTTCCCCAATGACAAACAAAAAATGCGTCGACAGCGATTTTTTTCACTTCTGTTGAAGCCTTCAAAAACCATGTTTTGCCACCTTCAAAAAGGAAAAAATGTTTCGAGGATTGATTTGAACGCATGCAAATGTCTATAAATCTTAATGGCGAATATTTTGGAAAACAATAAAATGATGTGTAGTAATCTTTCAATATTTTTATAAAAAACATAATTTTAATTAAAGTTGATTTAGTTATCTACGACAAACTTAAGAGATCTATAATGAAAGTTCAAGAGTAAGAAATTGTAATTCTCTATAATTTGAAAGATTGAAGTAATGATAAATTCTTGCGGAATTTGCAAGGTTGCACCTTCAGACGGAAGAAAATTTACGCAGAAGAAGTCTGGCGTCCCTCAGGAGCTCAAACCGGTCGTAAAATCTTTCTCTACAACGTTCCCCTGCTTTTATATCTTATACAATATCGAATAAGGACATATAAAATGTTACTTTGAAAATAAAGGAGCGAGAGAGAGGAAAGATTTAATATACACTGCACTTGTAACAATATAACAAATTGTTCCGGGCTCATACTTTATTGGTGTATACAGAAACCTATAAAGATGTTTATTGCTCCATCCTTATTGGATGCAACTATACATTCATTTTTCCGGTTTTAATTTTACGCTTTTTACAATAATAGTTTTAAAAGCCAAATTCCTAGATTTAATGAAAAGTGGACCGCGAAAAGAAGTAATTGGCACTTTATTAATTATTTTAATTTCTAAGAACTTAGAAGGGAATACAAGTAACTTTTACCGATTTAAATGAAAATTCGTAGGTTTACGGATAAGAACAATGAGATTCTTTTTAGGTGCATTGCTCGATTTTGGAGAAAAAAGAATGCTATTTTTAAAGCTCTTTGGAACAAGTTAAATGATATAAATATACAAATAGTTAATAAATTGTTAAAAAAATAACATTAAATAATATATACAGGATGATTAATGAAACCGTTAGTTAAAAATATTGTGGAATGTAGAAAATCCATTTCTTTGGAACTTTGGACTTAAGCTAACCGATTGCTAGCTAGAAGATGCTAAGCTTTTGACAAAGCTAAGCATCTTCTGAATATGTTTCTATTAGCGTATTGATAAATCCTTGTGGAATTCTTTCCCATTCTTGTCGCACCGTTTCCGTAACTAATCGAGAGTTATGGGAGGATGAAAACGAGATTGCAACTGCCGATCAAGTTTGTCCCAAAGATGCTCGATGCAATTGTAGTCTGCAGATAATATTATTGGTAGCACACAGTAAAACGATTTGTGCTAAAAGTACTTTTTGCTTCCATTGTTTTTGCAAAAACTTGAAACGTATCCTTCAGAAACATATCTTCGTGTTATCTCGTCTTTCGAAGTAGTCCCTTCCACAGATCTTAGTTATTAAAAATAATTCATAATAATGTTAGCGTTTGAGTCGTCTAGTTAGTAGAACTTCCGACAATATGAAAATTACAAAGTAAAACGCAACTTATGCACGTCTGCGTACACCCTTTCGTTACCTTAGTTGGCTTAGATTCAAATTAACTGCAGTTATGAAAGCATTTTTCACAATTACGTTTGTGCGGCTTTCTACCGTGGCTCACACTTCCAAACTAAAAAATTTATTAGTGGCTACAGCGCTTATAAACGTCCAACTGAATATGTATGAAAGTGCTAGCATTACTTTTAAAACTCGTCTGATTAATGACTATGTGCGAACTGAGAGCGCTATAAGTATTTGGGGGGTCGTACGTATACCAATTAAAAGTTTCTTATACGTCGGTTGCCTGCAAGCCTCGCTGATGCAATGGTATGTAAATTACCTACAGCCAGTCAATAATCTAAGCAAGTAAATACGGTAGGAGAAGTGCGAAAATGTTTAAGTTAAATTCGTTTAGGAGAAATGGTCCTTAAAGTGGATAGTGTTCTATATGCTTTTGGGGATTACTTTTACTCTGCAAATCAGTTTTAATCTTGGGTTTTGAATTCATTTTGCATTCACTTTAAAAGCTTTTGAGGTTCAGTGTGAATTAATTAATGCACTTGGCAATAACGAGGGTAACTTTTATTTTCGTTTTTGCAGGTTTAGATACTTCAGATTAAGTCAACCTATTTCCTTTAGTAAAGAGTAAATTAGTTCATGCACTTTGGATTTATAAACTTAGAAGTTTCATGTTTTATTTTTTCAAAAAAAAATAGTCTATGCCTTAAATACCTAAAATGTAATATAAAAAATGATTTGTTTGCTTGCAGAAATCTAGAAATAAATTGTTCAACATTGTATTTTTAGTACTTGTACACCATAATTCTTTCAGATATTAATTTCTCAAATAGTTTGAACACCTTCCGCAATTAAAACGAAGTGCGAGAATGCGATGTCGTGAATTTAACGAACATTGTCTTCCATTATAGAACTTTATGAACCTAGCTTTGCGTCACACCAATAATTAAAATTAAAAATGAAAAAATTACGTGCTTCATTAAATAAAGTACTCGTAAATTAGAATGAAAAATTTCAATTAAGTAACTGGGTTATTCTCAAATGAATTTCCGCCATGGATTTCCATAAATTATATCTACCATTACTATTACAGTCACCTGTAGCGCGAAATTAGATGTCTTTGGAATGGACTGAAGTATATTTAATTATGAACATTTTTATTTGTTGATACATAAATAAATGGTTCGTGCGTCACTATTAGAATATTATCAGTGTTGCACTAGTATTAATTTGTATAATTAAAATTTCCACCTGTAGGTGGAAATTTCACGATCCATTTATCATACAAATATAGAAAACTTCCAGTTTAGTAATTGGAACATGTAATTTTAAAATTAAAATTAGGAAAATCATCGCCAAGAATCGGCGAGGAACGAGCATCAGGAATTACAATAATAATAATAATGATACTATTTGTTCGTCCTTCATTAGTGGGTATGTATATGCACTCGTTGTTTAATATTATTTAGTTGCCTTTTGACTTGTGCAAACATTATTGTTTGTATATTATTATTAGGCCTTGTGTTCTATTTTAAAGTTTTTTAAAGTTATATTTCGCCTATTAATTGTTTTATTTTAGTGTTTACTAGTTACAAAAATACCTGTTTGCATATCTAAAGTCATATCCATCAGCGCAAAGGAAATAATTACAGTATCTCTAGAGTAAGAGCCGTAAATATTACCACCCTTTTTTTTTTCGACGGCAACTTCTTTGCATTAACGATGATGGATCGCCTTTTCTTCTATCCATCGTTTCGACGATTCTTATCCGAACGCTAGCTGGTTCCTTCCTTCCATTGCGTTCCGCTATTTTCCTTCCTCTTCCTCCTTTATTTCCTACACGCCGTCCACCTTCCATCCTGGTGAGAACAGCCCTCCGCATGGAAATTCATCTTTATACCCGGTGATATGAAAGAAGGAAAGCAAAATGAGAACGAACGAATCGACGCGGATAGTAGGTGGAGCGTTTGGAGAACGGAAGCGACCGCGGTAACGCGGATAAAGTGCTTAATTTAACGCCTCCGATCTAATTTTGATTTTCACTTATCGACAGATGTTGCGCATTTTGTCGATTCCGCTCTCTATCTTTCACTTTCTCGACATGCATGTTCGTTCACTTATCTCATTTGTTTCGATGTGGAATCGAATATTCCACGTGACGCTTCCAATTTGTTCGAATATCAGTTTTACTATCTCTTCGTTGACATTTTTACAAGCAGTATTAGGAAGTGCTGAGCAATCGACTTAAATTGTATAACATTTTTATTACGTATTAATTACCTAATTATCGATTGTATGCCTTAATTGTACAGCATGCATATTCCTGGCAAATTTATTAACTACCGCTGCTAGCGTAGTATTTAACTACTTCGCTACAAAGACCATATTCCCGTGAACATTTTCGTTGTAGAGAACATGCGAAATCAGCTATTTTCCTTTAGGTTTAAAAAAAATTCTAGGTCCGTAGGATGGGGAGTATTATCCAGATACTCTTTCGGCTGTTCAAATTAATGCAAGGAAAACTAATCTTAAAATTTGACATTTACGTGACCTCTCTATGTAAACGCGTCACTTCTGAAATTAGCTACTTTCCAAATTAATACCAAGGACTCGCGTTGAGAAATGAAAATGCTGTTCTTCATCTAATAATAAAAAGCATTAAACAAATTAAATCTTGTTTACTGCTGTCAAAGGTTGTTTGGATTTAAATCTTTTACACGCATACGACGCAAGAATGTGGAGAGAAAAAACAAAAATACGAATAAATATATGACAGTATGCGTCTTTCGTGCTTTTGACATGCTTTCGTGCTTATGGCAAAGGTCGGTGGTTCATTTTTTGTAGTATTTTTGTGTAATGATTACTTACATGGTAAAACTGATAAGTATTCTGTGTTTAATTATTTTCAGGACATTGGGTGTTTGGCTGTTTAATAAACTAAATGTACTCTGAGAAGCATATATTAGTTAATAATACATTTTGTTTTTGTTCCAGGTAAGAATGTTAATCTACGACGTGTTGATCCTGGTTTCTCTGTACTCAATCATGAATTACTTCTATGGTAAGACAGAAGTTTATCAATTTCTTCACACTTTTACAGAAGTTTGATTTGTCTTTTCACAAAAAGGAAGTTTTGATTATAATGTGCTGTAATTTTATTAGACCTTCCGAGACTTTTTCGATACGGTCGATTACCTTTTATTTGTTGTTCCTGTAGTAATAAAAAAAGTAAATTAAATTGGTAATAAGTTGGTTGATGAATCGATGAAATACACATACAACAAGCTTTGTATTAGTAGAAATAAAACATTTAAAAACAACATTTACAACAGGACAGGATGAATCTACCTACAAATGCTATCACAGACATACTTTTGGATGGCGTTCGATTTTTGAAGGCTTCTACTTTTTAAGGGCCTAGTTGAACACTTTCTTAGAAAATATATATTCAAAATATTTCGGTTTAAATGGAAAAGTTTTCTGTTTAGTATTTTTCGAACGGAAAATATGTATTCTTTATGGCAGAGGAACATTCAAGATACCCATTTGCAGAATAGTATCATCAACTTTACCCAATTAAAGCGCATATTGGGGAGAATATTTTGTTCGTTTTGGATACCTGCCAAAATAAAATCGGACATTAATCCCACATTCAGTCGCTCCGAATTCAGACGATTTTTAAAAGAATATCTAAAAATTTCCCTGTATTGGCCAGAAGCAAACGGAATGGCAAAAAGGCATTCAACAACAGAAAAATCTCCCTTTGAAATGCTTTCCAACAGACAAGTAAATGGTTTACTACGCATTATACCCACAAAAGTTGGAGTGGTTGTAAAGGGAAGAGATAGAATGAAGAAGGCTTAGCAAAAAAATTATAACCGAGGAAACCGATACAAAATCACAAATTTAAAATTGGACTTTAGCTAAAATCAAATAATGTAATACCTCTTTGGGTATGAAGCCATATCGAATAATAGACATATTTAGCATTAAAAGAAGACCAACCAGAGATGGCAAAACCACTGACAGAAATTCCTTCGTTTTCAAACTGTTTTTTCACAATCCTAATGAATTACCTACGAAAGCTCTAATACTTAATCCCATAATATCCAAACCAAATAACGAAAGTAATGAATTAGCTGTATCCGATGTGAAGAATGAAATTGACGATGCAGCAATTGAACAATCAGAGCAACTCTTAAGGGATACGTCAGAATCACCGGGAAGAAGAAGAAAACGACGAAATCAAAGACGGAAATTTACGTATTTAAATTTGTATTAATTAATATTGTAAAATATTTATTTCTAGTAAATTTGTTATTACAGCCTATTATTGAAGATGAGAAGGGAAATGTAGTGTTGTTAAATAAGTTAACTTGGTAATAATAAAAAAAAGTAGATTAAGT
>LR736857.1:5855606-5942557 GCA_902654985.2 Oryctes borbonicus
GAACTAACGATCTTTACATGTTCCAAAGAACTCACAATCTCGACTTGTTCCGAAGAACTCACGATCTGGGCATGTTCCGAAGAACTCACGATCTGATGATCACCATTCGTATGTCGCCGTAATTGATAATATCCCCCTCGGGAATGATTCGGGGTAGTCCTTTTCTTGGTGCATCCTTTGGTTAGTTGTCATTGGTTCCTCTTTAATGTAATCAACCTGTTAGAATCCGCGGTTTGTTTTCCATCTTTTCCCTTTTTATTGAGGTAATCGACGACTTTGGACGCTAACTAATAAACAGCGAATTCTTTTATAAACTATATCCTGTTGTTGTTTTTCTTTCTTCTAAGAAGGTTTCGTCCACTTTCTATATTTCGGAGAGTCGTAAACATTACATTTACAATAATCGATGGCGTTTTTTCCGCGCGCCTTCACGTTCCACTTTTTGTGTTTTCAGATCCGTTGTTTCCGCCCAGAAATTTTTTTCCTTTTTATTGAAAACTTCTGCGACCTTAAAAACATGCTGGGTGGCATTTTATAGGCCAGCTTCTCAACAAGGGTCTTTACTCCATCAGGGTGTTTGCATATTTTTGTGTCCTCTATAGGGCATAATTGCTTTATTGCGAGGTTTGGGCGGTACAGGGAGCGGCGTGCATTAATTTAGAATAATAACGGAAGAAACATTTATTTCTTTCCTAACCAATTACCAAACAGAGAAGGCGGAACTGACTGGCTGAGTATCCGTTGCATATGGAGAAAATATTTCTTACTTTATTCAAATTAAGAATTAGATTTAAAAATTCTATTAAAATTTCAACATATTACAAAAGCCAATGATCTTAGAGACACCTCAAGTGATATCCATAAAATATTGAAATGACTCGTTCAGTGTATGACTTAAATTAATAATTTTTTTTTCGTGATATTCTATTAGGTTGTTAGAATTAGTCATGGTAAATCATGGTCATCTAGTACTGCTAGATACTAATTGGTGATGAATTCACTGGAAAACACGCACCTTCCTAAGCCACTCGAATTGCTTATTATCCTCTTCTAGCGCATAGACTGGAATAATAAAAAAGAAGCATGAGTGGATGACTTTAAGTAAATGTTTAAAAAATATTAAAAAAAGAACTAGTAGTATGGTAGGATTTTGGTGTGAGTCATCTCCGTGAGATCAGAGGGGTTGATTGTTGGGATGGACTCTCTGTTATATATTAATGGTCTAAAATTAGTCATTTTATTGGGATATTTGAATCTGAACTGCTGTAAATAGTTATTTTATTAGCGAGACATGACAGAAATATCAATTGACTTTAATGCAAACCATGGAACTTCATTATAGAGGTGACTTTTATTGCCAGAAATGTTGCAGATGTATTGAGAATACTTTTGTCCGGCGTATGGTTTTACATTCTTTTCTTACAATTAATGGTTGGACGATAAGATTGAACGGTGCGAGCGCTGTTGCTTCACCAAAACGGTGTAATGTAATCGATACTGACGACATTTCCTTGTTTATTCCATACTCTATTTGAGCGCTGTCAGTTTGCACCAATTTCACAGCTATAGCCAAACCTAATTGGTTGTTTTCTAGGAATAATCGATCTAGCACTTTTCCAGGAGCTATGCTGGTAATGTAGTACCATATCTAACGTAGCTGTTACTCTTCTAGATTTTCTTTGTAGTTTGTAAAAACGAAGGCGTTTCGCAAATATTGCTCCTCTTCTTGAATAATAACTAACAAATACTGATAATATGCTATGCAACCATGATTTCGTCGCCAAATGGCTTATCTTTATCGGGGAAAGTAAATAACGTACATACTTTATTATTAGAGCTTAAAATAGACCGTACCTAACAAGTTTTTTTGATTCTTTAACGGGTGTATTTATCAATAGATGATATTGATATGCTCCCGCAAATGCAGCGCGAATTTACATACTTAAAGCGGAAGCGTAAACCTGTCAAACCTTTGTCAAGTTTAATAATTAACTAAGTGATGTCCACACCTTTACGTACATACCGTGTTAGGTCTGGCTTTCAATTTAATAATGCAGTTTAATAAGAGCTAGAAAATCAAGTATTACCAATATACTTAATAGATACACTAGGATCTGTCGAACCCTTATCAACTCTAAATGTACCTATATTGTAGTAGAGAACAATTATTAGAATGTTGTGTTGCTTCTTTCTATAAGAAATATAAAATGCTGAGGTATTAGTAATATTGAGTTTAGTATAAAATATTGAAACAGCAAATTGAAATGTAAGTTTATTTGGTTTAAATTATAAGAATTATCTACCTTTTCATCCTTGATTTTGTATTTTTGCCAATTAGTACCTTGGTCAAAATTATGCGAAGATACAGTGGCTCGGCTTAGTGATATAATTGGGCATGTGTTTTGGAGTCTTACCAGAATCAATTAATGGATTCTTCTTGGGATTCCGATACAACATTGAGGCACCATTTTCATATTGGGAAATAATTAACTATGTCCTTTACGGCTAAAATAATATCAAATAATAACGAACACTTTACACATTAAAAGTGTCCTGAGATTATGACAAACTTTAAAACTTACTTACCTTGCAGGGATATCACCCCATCTAAACAGATAATTTTGAAGGTGAATATTTTGTTAAATATACGCTATAACGGTCTAATTTTACATTACATCGGGTTCTACAATATTTAAGCTTACCGGTACATTTTGCACTAGGTATCTGTGCTAGCTTTAATTTTCGAAGATATTTTTTTGCTAAATTCTAAGAGTTAATCTGTTGTAAAACTAGACTGATGGTGCCCATAGCTCGACAATATTCATGGAAACGAAAAGAATGGAATAACTGTGTGTCATCGGCATAGGTCTGGATATGACAATCTTTAATGGATTGTAATGTATCAGTGGTGTGAATAATAAAAAGTAGCGGTGCAAGTAAAAAATGTTGAAGAAGACCAGACCAAATACTTGTAGTGTTAGAGCAATTGTTATTGCATTTAATTCTAAATATTCTGTCAGATAAATAAGATCATATTAACATAAGTGAGTTCTCACAAAATCCACACAGTAGGACACAAGCAAAGGCAGAGGAAGTACCAAAACCCGGGTTTAAAGCTCTCGAATTACTGAACAAAATTATAATAACTTTTCCAATATTCTAGAGAGAGTCTGCAAAATATTAATTATTTTTAATTCTTAATGCAGTTTTTCATAGGATGGGAAAATATGCTGTTCAATACAGCAATTAATAATGTGTATTATTATAAGGATTGATAAATGGACTACAATGTTTTTACCTAACAAGAGAGATACCATCGCAAACGTAGTCATCTGTCTTTATGCCATTTAAAATCGCATGAATTTTCTCAACAGCTAATTTAAACAAACTCGTGATTATTAAAAGTCTGACTGTAAGAAAAGAAGAATTAAATAATAACTCAATCTTGGGCTGCGCGAATTGCAAAATTTAGAACGTAGACCGATTGTTCAAATGTAAAAACTGCACTACTTAACTTTAAAAATATGTACATATATACAAGTAAACATCAAATAATATCTATGGTTTGAATGTGACCTTAAAATTCGGGTTTATAGTGGAGCCGTATTTGTAAACACTCCAGTTAGAGAACTTCAATTTATAACACGGTTCAACAATTTTTTTTTAATTTGGTGCCAAGAAAGTAAGAACTGATTTTGAATATGTTTGATGCGCTGATTCTTCTCTTACATTTTCCTGTAGCAACTCTAGTTTCTTAGATATTGGCCCCTCAAAAGACAACGTAATAAAAATTTCGGTATTTTCAGTGACACAATTTGTATTTTTTTACAAACCATGAACATCGATGCTTTTCTGTGCGTATCACTCGTTTACTTTTATTCACTACGTTTGCTCCAATGTCGATGCTCCAAGAACGGAATCATTAGCTTCTGAAGAAGTGCAGCGAAGCAACATATTTGAAGAACGCGATAGATGTACAGCATCAACAAGGAAATCTTTCTGTTTCTAAAGTCAAAAGATACTTACCGAACGTAATAAATGAAATAACGGTCTATTATTTGTCAATAATTAAATCCTTTAACGGAAAAAGGTTAATAATAATTAATAAACTGTAATTTCTAGAGTAGTTTCCATTCATGTCCTAATTCGTCGAGCAGATGAACAAAATGCATCAATAACATGTGAATTTTTCACGTAGATTCCAATAATTTTTGATAACAACTCAAAACACTTAAGGAATGCTGCTAATTCCCGTTTTTTAATAGTTATATCAATTTTTATTTTTGAGATAGAAAACTGTGACTTCATATTTAAGCATTCTGAACAGCTTTCCTTAATAACGCTTCTCTTTATTTTGAAAAATTATATCACTTTCCTCTTGAGCCTCCTTTAATTTTAAATGGCCTTCCTGTATAGTGTAGATGATAAATTGCGTTTAATGGGTGTGAAGTTGGTTTTTAAGAATGCCAAAAGTTTCTGCATTAGTACAACTTTATGAAAGTCCATAACAAAGAAAATCCCATATGGTCGGCTTGACACGCGTAGTATTAAAAGAAGTTAGAAACTGGATGTATATTTGAAGGATATTGATCCTTGTGGTATTCCTATTTCAACACATTATCCGGCTGAGGTTAGAGCATCTTACACCGAAAATTGCTCCGAGATTGAGCGAAGTCTATATCGTTTCCATTACTAGCTGCGTCACTTCTCGAGCAGCGCCAGACAAATATCATTATCGAGGCGAATATAACTCCAGCGAGCTTGTAGCCTGTACGCGTGTAATTGAATATTAAGGGGGTAGACGTCAACCAAATCCCGTCAAGGCGATAGCTAAGTGAGCGGCGGCTGCAGGTGCAACTAGCAAAGCAATCTAATTAAGCGGCAACTTTTACTGTTCGCGATAATCGCGAAGCCCTCGTCGTTTCTTCAAGATGAAGAACTTAAACGTAGAATAGTGGACGGATCGTAGAACGTACATTTTTAGATGTAAAGTTCTTTCATTATTCCACTTTCTATTAAATTTGGTCCCCGATTACTCTTGCGCACTCCGAAATAATTGAATTTTCTACTCCCCACGTTAAAAATCGAATATGTCCGTTAAGAGTGGAAGCGACATGAATCTGCAGAACGTTTAACGAACGTCAGCTGAATTGAGCTTTGAACGTAAACTAAAGAAAACGCGGTTCTATGGGCTGTCCTGCAGACGTTGCTAGTGATACATTTTAGTTATTAGGGTAATTTATAACTTTCGAATATCGAAAGCTTGTCCTACATCAACTTTCCGAATTCATTATATTTCTGATTTGCCGATGATTCTTTAACTTATCCAGCGTAAACTGATATTTTTTCGATGCATTCAGCAGCAATCCATTCGATATATCGGGCAAATTTCTATAAAAGAATACGCTTTTGATTGTCAACAAAAGCAGTGTAAATTGTGCATAACTGGAAGGATCGTTGCACGCTGCGGTTAGATGTGAGTATCGACTCTAGTTTTAAAAGCTTTGTCTGGTGCAGAAAGCAATGCAACCAATTTCAGCATTGTTCGTCTAAAAGGCGGAATTTGGCATACAACTGCGAATACCTTAAACAAGATTAATATATGCTTTCTGGCAGAGGTTGAATTGAAACTTTAAAGCGGAATAGAGGTAAATAGGTACGTGGAGGAAACGGTCAAAATCTGTTTCGAAGTTAAATTTACATTGCAAAATGCTGATTGGAATATATCTGATGTTAAAGAGTTGAAAAATATTATTTGATATTGATGTAATATTTTTTAAGACATTCAACGTATTATGTATATTATAGTCCGTCTAGAAAGTATCCGGAAAAGAAAAAGCACAGCTTTAATTTTACGGTATATATTTTTATTACTTGAATAATAAAATCACAACAAATAATTCATCTCATTTACTAATACAATCTCCATTTAACTGTAAACACTTAACTAAACGTTCAGGTAATCCCGAAACAAGGTCAACGCTAAACTTTTCGGTGATAGAGGTCCAGGCTTGTAGAACTGACCGAATCAAATCTTCTTTACTTCATGGTGCTGCTCGTTCTACTTCAATTTTCATTAGTCCCCATATGTTTTCGATTGGACTAAGATCTAGGGAAGCTGCTGGCCATGGAATTGTTGCCAAGTTTTGTTCTAGCATCCAAGCTTTAGTGTAGGCAGGGGTATGGCATCTTGCATTATCCTGTTGAAAACGCCACCCTTCGGGATATAAAGCGCGAGCCGTTTCAAAAAGAAAGCCATTAAGGATTTCACAATACTTTGCACTATTAACGGTGCCATCAATTATACAGAGAGGTGTAGCACCACGCTGAGAGATTGCTCCCCAAACCATTATTTTTGTGGGGAAATTTGGAAATTTGAACGGTAACATTTTCTCTTGATAGGATTTTTAAATGACTTGCACCAAGCTGAAAACAACTTTCGTCATATATAAAAACATCGCTAAAATTATCGTCTCGAAATCGTTGGCAGCAATCTATTCTTCGTTGCTTTTGTAGAGGTGTCATTGCAGGGATTTTTTTTGGTTTCCTTGATAAAAGAACCTTGTCTTCTCAGTGAAATGCGGACAGTTTCTGGACACACTCTTATTTGACGTTGATTTCCAAATCTGTTAGCCAGTTTTCGAAACCCTAGACGCGGGTTTTGTCGTCCTAAAGTCACTAAAGCGTCTAGATTGTTTCCGCTAATCTTACGCGGTCTTCCAAAAACTGGTCCATGGCTCATATCTCTCCTATTTTTTATCCTCTTTATTGTCTCATATACTGCACTTTTTCCGAGTTCAGTCAATTGTACTAATTTTTTAACGTTTTGAACACCTTTTCTATACGAATATTCCACCAACTTTCTTCTTTCTACTTGCGACATTATTTCACAAATATTAAGCCTGTTGGTGATCAACAATATTTGACAGCTGGTGTTGTTATATGATTTTTGCCATGGCCTACAGTCGGCACAACTTACTTGATGCACTACTTTTGTCTTAGGATGTAACAAAAAAAGAAATATATTAAAATTAAGAAAAACAATAAATTCCGGATACTTTCTAGACGGACAATATTATATCGGCTAGGTATAATTTAGCACAAATAATTTAAGTTTATCGTGACGCACTGTAAAATAAAGTTATATTTTTGCTCATTTTACCAAATAGGTAAATAGCAACACGTTGCTCACACAGATACTAATCTTTGGACGACTTACATATGCAATATTTAGTATTACCAAAACTTTGGCTGCAATCTCCCAATTTTATGGTAAATCATTTCATTCAATATCTAGGAAGATTTTGTTTTTTTTTATACAATTTAAGATAAATTCTCAAGACAGATTCAAAATTAATCGATATTGACAAAGGAAAGGCAACCTTTTTATAGCACAGGTAACAGATTGCAATCTGGAACGGCAATTCTGACATATAATTAATAGGTCCAAGTTCGGCTGCAAGTTCTCTAATTGGTCGAGTGGGAATTACAATGCGCTAGTACAAGAATGTCGTGAAACATCTCACTTACAAAATTTACAGCGACGAAAAAGTAATAGACAATCCTCTTGAGTGGCGTAAAGCACTAAAAGAGGAATATATCTGAGCAATCTAAGTTATAATTAATGGTATACAATGTAAATAAAGGAAATGTGGAGATTTCGAAAAATTTACTTTAGTTACAGTTTAAGATGTTCTATAATCTCTTGTGTGATTCCTAAATAAATTTTATAAAAACTATTACTCCTACGTTATGTGTACAATGTAAACAAGTAGTGTTCGGTTGATACTACTTTTGATGATAGATGAAATTATACATTTCCAAAATACGTTCTCATTAATATTGGGGAAAATCATTCCAAAATGAATGGAATTCAGCATAATAAAACTGCTGGCTGCTAACGTATCAGCGACAGTGGGAAATATATTTCATTTTTTATATTGATGATTAATTCAGACATTCTCAACTTAGAAATAGCTTAATAATTCGCCACCAAGCAGCTTTTATTTAAATGTTTAAAGAAGAAAATGGAGTGCAACTTAGACTCGATTTGCATCAAAGAATATTAGTTGGATGAAGTCAATTTATACTGTCAGTTGCATCTTAATTCCTTCAGGCACTCTGTACATGTGTATGTATATACACTCCCGTTCAGTGAAGTTCGGTCATACAATAAAAATCTATTATATCACACTGTATACAATTATTAATACATAAAATTAGAAAAATATTAAGCATACACTCTTTTCTAAGGGATTACAGCCACGAATTATTATGTAAAGTAGACATATTGCGACAACCACAATAAAGTCCCTTTTATTATCATTCTAAGAATTTCTCGGAAGTACCGATCTTTTTTTTGAAACGGGTCGTTTGGGGATTATTAACGAACAATACATTTAGGAAATATACCGCAGCATCACTCTTGTTTATTTATCACAAGCGTAAAGATATAAATTTGCTTCATGTTACTGTTAAACGTGTGTTGGTGTGCATCTGTCGTTTTCGCGCGAAAGTTTTAAGAAAATTTACTTCAAAATGGCACGTGGCAAGCGTACCAGTGTAGAAAAACGTTCACGCATTATTACGCTGTTTGAAGAAGGATATTCGGGACGACAAATTGCTAAAAAAATAAATATGAGAAGTTCAACAGTAAATGACATCACAAAGCGATATCGGACAACTGGAACTATAGAAAATCGTGTTCGTCCTGGAGCATCTAGGAAAACAACAAAAGCTGAAGATTTGAGAATTGTATTATTAAGCAAACGCAATAGAAAATTAACAGCGCCACAAATAGCAGCCGAAGTCAATCGCGGCCGTGAAGAATAAGTTTCGGCGAGTACGGTAAAACGTCGACTTCCACAAGCGGACCTTCATGGACGCATTGCCATTCGAAAACCCTTATTACGTCGGGCCAACAGAGCAAAACGGCTACAGTAGGCCCGTTCTTATCTAGATTGGTCGTTAGATGATTGGAAGCACGTGCTGTGGAGTGACGAGTCAAAGTTTGAGGTTTTTGGGCAAAATCGACGAGTTTATGTCCGAAGATCTAAAACCGAAAAGTGATCCCGAACTGCATTGTGCCTACAGTGAAGCAAGGGCGTAGTTCTGTGTTAGCGTGGGGATGTTTCTCCTTTGCAGGGACGGGAGATTTATGCAGGGTGCAGGGTGAGGAAGGAAAATTATTTTGCAATACTCCAGAATCATGCAGTGCCATCAGGATTGCGTATAATAGGCCGTAACTTTACATTCATGCATGACAACGACCCAAAACACACTGCGTTAGTGTGTAAGAACTATCTAAAGGAGCAAGAAGAACAGCACACCCTGAAAGTAATGACATGGCTACCACAAAGCCCAGATTTGAACCCTATAGAGTTGTTGTGGGATGAACTGGACAGAAGGATCCGAAAAATATGCCCAACTTCACAAGAACATTTACGGAATATTCTGCAACATGAATGGATTAATATTCCACAATCCATTTTAGCAAAACTTATCGAAAGAATGCCTAGAATAGTTCGAGCGGTGATTAACAGCAAAGGAGGTTTTTTCGATGAAAAAAAAAATAATGTTCAGTATGTTATATTATGCCAGAATAACTTTTTATTTATTTATTTTTGTCTTTTTTACCTGTACATACAATAAAATTGCATTTTGTTTTCAGTTTCGTTTGTTTCTGTAACCTTTTCATGTTTTCTTCTCTGAGCGGCATTGTACATAAGATTTGTTATCACGTAATTAACAAACGTATGATCAAGTTGATGTACTTAGTTTTTACCAAATATAGAAACATATAGCCCCATCTGTAATTTTTGTTAAAAACCTAACAGATCTGTACTCATCTGCAGTGCTGCAGTGTCTCTTACTAGATCATAATGTAAAAAACAAGCTTATATATGAAGTATGTACATACGTTCGCGGATGACAGCTGTCCGAGCGACGTTCTTTCGATGCTGAATACGATGCTTTATTGGCACAGATACCCGAGTTCACTCATTTTCATCTCCTCCCTCTATCCGGTGAATACATTGGCCGCAATTAAAAATGCACCAACAAAAATGTTTGCAAACTAACGTTTATTAATATTAAAATTGCCTATACTGCTTATATACATGTAAACGAAAAACAATTCAACGAAAGAAAAGTAAATGTGGTTCCTCTAGCGGGTCTATGCACGGGTGTTAAAGGTAATCGCAATAAGCCGGTGGCTACGGAACCCCATACGCACTATTCGCCGTATACTGTCTGCAACGATGTTCTACGAAAGATAGACACACAAATTTGTAGAATCTAACATGGTCTTCATGTAGCCCAATAATCCGGCCACGTTCGCAGTGGGTTTATTGTTTACAAGGTGCACGTTCTCCGCTGCGACGATTGCTTGAAACATATTGCACGCATTTTACTCATTTTTGTACGTTTGTATTGCACATCTGCGGAACATATGGCTCTTGCAAATGCTGGAAAACTTAAACAAGCGCTTAAGTTGACCTCCAAAAATACATTTATAAAATTTTAACGAAATACTCCAACAATTTGGCGGTGGTGCAGTTTTAATTGCAGCCAGTGTATATTTCCAAAAATACAACCGTTCGAATTTAAAGTAATTTAACACAATAAACATAGAGAGAACAATTCTATTTGGTCTTAATAATCACTTCACGGTTATTCAATGCGTCGTCATAGGGAACGTGCACATCTCAAGATTGTAGATACGTAAGGATGGTACTTTGCGGTGACGCGAAAAGGAATTCGTCCCCTAACTTCCAATAATAACTTTACAAAATGAATAAAACGCAAGATTCATATAATTAACAATAAATATCAACATTTCGATAGATATCGATATTCTGCCTATGAAATTAATAAAAAAATATGATCTTCCATGCTGTAGTATTAATGGGAAGCTAAGGCTTGCTTAAATATATTTTACACTTGAACTTACAGAGACATTTACATTCACTTTCAATGCATTAACGCGTAACTCCTGAAATATATGGGAAGTTGCTATCTACATCAGTATTTACATGATTTAATCTACGATTAGTATGCTGATTAGTTACAAAAATAAATGTCAAATTCGACACGTGCTTCTTTTATTCTCTGTAATTTTCCCAGTAGCTACTTGTCATGCCAATTCTTCGCCATTATGTTCAATTATAAAGAAAAAACGTGCATGGAAACTAAATTTTCAATGGTAACAAAATGCACGATATATTGAAAACATACCAAGATTAAGTTCTACTAAAACAGTAAATATTGAAGCACTGCCCGATAAAAAGAACGTTACAATTTGTGATGCAATCAGAGCGGACCCTACCATTTCTCAAAATTTACAACGTGCACATGCGAGTGTTCCCCATGTTATTTCAAACGGAGCCCGTCTAGATTTCCTCGCTAAATGCGTACAAATGTCCGAAAATTAAATCCTAAAGATAGAAATAAAAAACGCGGGCTTAACATTTCAGAGCATTTCCCTTGAAAACATGGGGATAATGATACCCTTAATTTTGTTAACGTCTCCCTCGTGCGCGTTTACCTTCCCATTAATATTCAAATTTATTTTTCATTTCCACATCGAGAACACACCCACCGCCGCACATATACATACATATATATGGCAAATATTATTCAGGTGAGTTCCTACACTTATTCAAATTTAGTGCATTGTTGCCACCACAGCATATTTATCTACGTATATTACCCACTTACTAGCTTTCGGCATTCGATTTTGCAGGTGAATTGCAATATTTAGGAGGATTACTTGGGTTTATTTTCATTTAAAATTACGTTGTTAATTTGTATTTATTACATAACATTAATAAATTCAAAAGATGTGCGACAATATTAATATGAAATTAACAAATATATTTTGACTATTTATTAATCTACGAGGGGAGTTCAATAATTACCTGGCCTCGGCAAGAGATGGCCCTACTAGAATTGAAATAAGATCAAGAAGATCATGGCAACAATGATTGGTTGATTATCCAACTGAAAAGGGCAAAACGATTAATGGCGAGTATTATGCCAATTGATTGGATCGCTTCAACAACACTGATAAAAAAAATGTCCACAATTGAAAATAATTCTGTTTCTTCAAGACAATACACGCGTGCGCACTTGTGTGGTCGCCCCCAGTGATTACTTCCTATTTTCGAATATAAAAAATGGCTCTACGAAAAAAGCTTTGACTTGAACGATGAAATGAATGTAGAAACAAATATTTATTTTGCAGGGTTGGAGAAATCATATCTTTAGATGGGATACAAAAATGTAGGAGTAAGTGTATTGAGCTTAAAAGAGACTATGTTGAAACATAATAAATTTTACACAAAAAATTATTTTTCTCTTGACAAGGCTAGGTATTTATCGAATTCCCCTCAAGCATTCTTGTTGTTGACGAGTTGGGAATGGACCAAAAGATTTATGCTGTACAAAATGGAATATATTGACTACTTCATTTCCTTTTATAAGTGAAACGTTAGCTTCGATAAGAGGGGATTTCGTTGTCTTGGCACATTTTATATTTAGAGACAGTAAGGGCGGATAAACATGAAACTAAGAAACAAAAGATTAAATCAATACGAAATATTACTACTAGCTGAAATCCAAGAATTCATCAATAATGTAAAATGCTTTTTCCATTAAATAGATTTTGAGTACTTTTTCAAAGTTTCCAATGCTTTATTCTTAATATATTGAGGTCTGCTATTACATAACTTGATTCCCATGTAATAGGGTGGTCTTTTGAAACGGCTTGAGTCTTTCTATAGTTGCAAGCAAAGCCGATCCCCAAACCGGGCATTAGATTAATGGAAAGAAATAATCAAGAAAAATTAACATTTTTAGCTTACCACACCATCACATCTCGCATTGCAGGAAATTTTAAAGTGAAAATTGATATAATAATAGGCAAGTAGATATTCACATTTATCATTCGGCAAAGTCATTAAGTAGCGTAACAGATAGAAGACTTATATAATGTGGAATATGATGTGTCGATACTTTAGTGTTTGCCACAGTCCTTGGGATCATTATTTAGGACCTCTTTTATTAATTTTACGCCCTGTATCAGTAAAACGAGAGTTTATCAACTAGATTTCTAGGACTTACATTGACAACAGATTTAATTGGGAAATGCATATCGTCCATCTCGCATTTCTGTGGTGTGGAGTGTGCCGGTACCTTATCTAAATTGAAGTGTCGTTTTAGACCTGGTACTATTGTACCAGTGGATAGTATTTCCTCGTATTTCATGATTACTGCTGCTATGGAATTGGCATACGAAAGATAGCTGATCTAATCTGCATATAAAACTAAGTTCAATGGTAACAGTCTAGGTAAATCATTTACAAATAAGGTGTATATTAATTCCGTAGAAGTGATACCTTGAAATTCAACAATTTGAATACGCCCATACATATAAGACTATGCATTTTCAGGTTCGTCATCATCATGCATCGTACAAAAAGCTTTACTTAAATCCATGAAAACAGCAGTGCTCCTATTTAGATCTTCATACTGTTAATTGATAAGTTGAAACGTTGCTGTTTGAGTTGATTTGTTCTGCGCGAAGTCCCGTTTGTAGACAATATATCACACTTATTCAAGAAATAGATAATTTTATCTATAACTATAATAACTCTGGCTTTTTTCAAATACCACATACTTAGAAATACACCACTTAATAAGGATTTGAAACTAAACGTGTTCCGGGTTTAAACCGTGTCATGTCGTTGGTTAAAATAAAACTCGACGTTTCACCCACAATCGTATGGGACTTCTTCAGTAAAGTGATGGCAACAGTTAGCACGGTAACTCAACGTGTGAGCCACGCCAGAGGCGAAACTAACTGAGCGGGAAGCAGTGATCACGGTAACTCAGCATGTGAACTATGCCAGAGGCGCTGCTAACTGCTTATTTTAACCAACGACATAACACGGTTCAAACCCGGAACACGTTTAGTTTCAACTGACTCTAGCCGTGGAAGCCTACGTTTTTATAATAAGGACTTATTTATTAAACAGGTTAGGGGTTGCAGTACTGGATATATTGATTCTTTTAGTATATTAGGGCTAATATTATCAACTAGTACAATATTTGAAGGCCTGACTTCTTGAATTACGTTGAAAATCTCTCTAATGGAAACGCTTTCGATATAAATGGAATTAGGGTTGTAATTTAAGGATACTGTGGGATTTATCCTATCGTGCAGTTCATCTCCAATTACCAATCTTGAATGTCTACTGGATGATAGCTTTCCATTAATAATGTTTCGTGCAGCTTTGCTTTTATTAGTAGCAGCCTTACTTTGCCTTTACTTTGGGCAAATTTAATTGATATAATTAAATCTGGTAGCCTATCCAAATGTACGTATCCCTAAAATATTAATTTGAAAGAAAGAACCAATCTTTTCTGTATAATTGGCACATGGGTGAGATATATGTATGTTCAAACGCAAGTTTTGGGAAATAATAGTTACAAATAACAACACTCGCTTGTTACTGAAGTTCTTTCCTTTTGCGCAGTAAAATATCTAGTATTTACAAAACACCATGATTTATATCCCTTCTCTCCAAGGAGCAGGGTGACTTTATTAAGTGTCATGGAAGATTTAACTCCGTTTTGCTTTTTTTCGACTTATCCCACCCAAATACCAATTTCTAAAAGGAAACGCGTAGGTATACATTATTATGTCGTACAGATATTTTTAAAATAGAAAAATTCGCTGCGGTGAGGTTACATATTTAGGTATGTTTTTGAAACCAGATACACCTACCTTAAATGGAAGGCCTATTAACTTGACGACGAGCAATGTTAATTCAGCGTTTGATGTATCTAATTCGCTTCGATACATGTATAGTATAGATCTAATAAAAGGCATGTGGGCGTTAATTTAATTAAATTTAATTTCGCTAGTCAGGCATTGAGAGAGAAGACTAAACAACTATGCCACCCTCTTCACTCCGGCTCAATAACGGAAGCATTTAACCGGATAGTCAGAACATGCTCGATTCGGGTATGCGGTATGCGCTCCCTTGTTATTAAAGTACTGAAATATCCGCATTAATGAATGTATGTACGGATATCTGCATATAAATAGAAATGTTAAAGTAGGACTGCCTTATTTGCAGGCCTGTTTTTCTCTACGATATACTTTATTTATATTTAACATGACATTATTAATGGATATTGTTTAGAAAAGCATAAAATATCCATACGGTATAGGACAATATCGATGTATGGAAGCAATACTGATTCGGTACAACACTAAGAAAAATAGATTGTAGAAATTAATGCAATGAATAAAAGTTAAATCAAATTCTTTTTTAACTCAACTGTATAATGCAGCAAATAATAATATTAATAATTAATTATTATAAATGCTTCAAAAAATGGAAAAATCAGCGAAAAAGTTGTACTTCAATTCTAATCAAAACCTTGGTGTTATTGGAATACAAAAGTTGATTCACTCCCGATATATTGCATATTAATACGTGTACCGTAACCAAAGCTGGTCAAGCCATATGGGATGATTTAGGCGCAGCTGGCGAATATGAATAAAATGCTTTATTTTTGTCGCTTTCATGGACGTACCATGCAATATTATTGAAAAACATCGTTAAATAAAAGACTTATCTTCTGCGTAAAGTAATGTTAATATTTTTAATTCATGGAAAGAAGGGTTGAATTAATCTTTACTCGAAGCGACTGTTCTAAGCTTTCAGTTATAAAGCTGGTTCGTCTTGAGGTTAGTATTTCTTAAAATGCAGAAAAGAAAAAACTAAATGCAGACACTATAATGTACGTATATGACAAGAATCTACCTACGAATAATTTAAAAAACAAACGAAAATATATAAAACAGCGAAACTACGTACACTGCCGTTCAGTGAAGTTCGGTCATACAATAAAAATCTATTATATCACACTGTATACAATTATTAATACATAAAATTAGAAAAATATTAAGCATACACTCTTTTCTAAGGGATTAAAGCCATAAATTATTATGTAAAGTAGAAATATTGCGACAACCACAATAAAGTCCCTTTTATTATCATTCCAAGAATTTCTGGGAAGTACCGATCTTTTGAAACGGGTCGTTTGGGGATTATTAACGAACAATACATTTAGGAAATATACCGCAGTATCATTCTTGTTTATTTATCGCGGGCGTAAAGATATAAATTTGCTTCATTTTATTGTTAAACGTGTGTTGGTGTGCATCTGTCGTTTTTGCGCGAAAGTTTTAAGAAAATTTACTTCAAAATGGCACGTGGCAAGCCTACTAGTGCAGAAAAACGTTCACGCATTATTACGCTGTTTGAAGAAGGATATTCGGGGCGACAAATTGCTGAAAAAATAAATATGAGAAGTTCAACAGTAAATGACATCATAAAGCGATATCGTACAACTGGAACTATAGAAAATCCCGGATCATCTAGGAAAACAACAAAAGCTGAAGATTTGAGAATTGTATTATTAAGCAAACGCAATAGAAAATTAACAGCGCCACAAATAGCAGCCGAAGTCAATCGCGGCCGTGAAGAACAAGTTTCGGCAAGTACGGTAAATCGTCGACTTCAACAAGCGGATCTTCATGGGCGCATTGCCATTCGAAAACCCTCATTACTTCGGGGCAACAGAGCAAAACGGCTACAGTGGGCCCGTTCTCATCTAGATTGGTCGTTAGATGATTGGAAACACGTGCTTTGGAATGACGAGTCAAAGTTTGAGGTTTTTGGGCAAAATCGACGAGTTTATGTCCGAAGATCTAAAACCGAAAAGTGATCCCGAACTGCATTGTTCCTACAGTGAAGCAAGGGCGCAGTTCTGTGTTAGTGTGGGGATGTTTCTCCTTTGCTGGGACGGGAGATTTATGCAGAGTGCAGGGTGTAATGAGGAAGGAAAATTATTTTGCAATACTCCAGAATCATGCAGTGCCATCGGGATTGTGTATATTAGGCCGTAACTTTACATTCATGCATGACAACCACCCAAAACACACTGCGTTAGTGTGTAAGAACTATCTAAAGGAGCAAGAAGAGCAGCACACCCTGAAAGTAATGATATGGCCCCCACAAAGCCCAGATTTGAACTTTATAGAGTTGTTGTGGAATGAACTGGACAGGAGGATCCGAGAAATATGCCCAACTTCACAAGAACATTTACGGAATATTCTGCAACATGAATGGATTAATATTCCACAATTCGTTTTAACAAAACTTATCGAAAGAATGCCTAGAATAGTTCGAGCGGTGATTAATAGCAAAGGAGGTTTTTTCGATGAAAAACAAAAAATATTCAGTATGTTATATTATGCCAGAATAGCTTTTTATTTATTTATTCTTGTGCTTTTTACCTGTACATACAATAAAATTGCATTTTGTTTTTAGTTTCGTTTGTTTCTGTAACCTTTTAATGTTTTTTACCAACCGACCGAACTTCTCTGAGCGGCAGTGTACATGTACAAATATAATTCGATATCGATATGCTACCTACCTCTATCTATGCGAAATGCATTTGTGCACTCTTATTTCCTACCCATAAGCACGAATGAGCAGCTATGCTAGCAATGACGTGTTTCCGTACGGATTGTCGAGCTTTGGTCTTAACCCAATAATGTCTCTGATTTATTGTGCTAACAGATATCCATATACACATTAGTGTCACTAAAGACATTTTATCGGTGCCCAGGAGATCACAAAACGGCCAAGGTTATAAATTCTGGGTAAAATTATCCTGCAATATAACACCAAAGGTGCACAAATCTATCATAAAAATACATTGAAGGTAATTTTTTCTTTTTGGATATATTTCCTGAAAAATTCCTGAAAAAAAAAATTGTAGTGTATAGGAAACGTGATGAATCAAGTTATTTTTAAAATGTTAGTGGTTATGTTGTTTACTTTAATGTCCATTAAGAATATATAGAATGTATTTATAATATATGCACAAGAACGTATTTCGATAACCTTAAAACATTTATTTCCTTTTAAGGATTCCATCAACTTCAATGTATCTATGCTCAGTAGATTGTAGCTTCGCCCTACAGCAAATTGCTTTGCGCTCATTTCTTTTTTTAATAATAAATAAGTGCTCCAAAACGAAATTTTATGGGAAACAACAAAATAGCATTAGCGGTTACATTTAATTATTCTCCAATACCCTAGTTGTCAGTTTGTTCGGTTAGTTTTTAAAAGCCAAAACGTGCTGAAATTGCGAAGCGTAATACTCTTTTCATTGTACTTGTTTGGTTGCATTTTAGTTTAGCGCGCAATGCGAAATTCTAGCCAATATTGCACGAACTAAAAGCATTTTGAACGTTTTTCCTATTGAATAGTCTTCGTAAAATATCTCGCTACCCAAACGTACAGGCGAAAGCAGTTAAATCTGCGCCTTAAAACAATAGATGAGAAGCTTAAATCATCGTAATGTGTAGCTCCCGGTTCTTGTTCTATATCCAGACGGTACTATTATAACCATGCGGATGTATAGGAGGATTCAGGGAAAGCGGATGAACGTGTTTAACAGGTAAATCCCCATCGGAATCACCGGGAAGTATGAAATATCATTTTTTCTTCGCGGAGCGTTATGTAAATGAGAAATATTAGAAGCAGAAAGTGGCGAGAGAAGAAGAAGATGAAAACAATAAAAACAATAACGACGACCATAGAACAACGGGAAACACATGGATGGAAAGGGATGTTTTTCGTGCAAGTGTCGGCAAAGTCATGTAATTATGCGCAGATGCAAAACGTGCAAATATAATACTTGCGGGCATTACGAAGGGGAACGGGGTAGAGTAAAGGAGAGCGCGTGAATTATTATGACTACGTGTTACGAATGGGGAATTAGAGTAATTAAAATAAATGTGCGACGGAGTTAGTCGCATAAGATCCTTTTATTTGAAATTACAATTTTTCCTGTGTATGTATTTGGTCAATTTGAAATGTTGTTTTCGTACACGTTTCTGTTAAAAATATTTTTTGGAACGTCTTTTCAGCTTGATTTACGTTATACGTAATAAATTATCCAGATTAACGAAAGCTTTTGCGAATCAATTTATAAACATCAAGGAATAATTTACTCTTGGGTAAAAGTGCCGTTGGCTGTAGAAAATTATCATATATACATATATCGGCTGATTCAATTACGAGCCTCGCCATGGTAATCCCGCTTATTATTAAGGTAGTAGGTAGGTTTAAATTTGGGAAAGCTACTAAATATTGTGTTTGTTATTAATTTGAAGAGAAAATGGACCAGTAACAAACGACTAAATTTCAAAAGGAAATGAAATTGTACCATTTTTAACCTTTTGGCCTTGCAGAAAAGAACTAAAACATACATTCTCAAGGCTACGTTTCGATCTTCTAGTTAATGATGTTTTCGAAATTTTTAGATGATGTTTGGGTTCTCTCTGGTCACCATCAATTTTCTTGTCGGCACCACCAGAAAAAGTTTTTTTTTTCATTCCAACTATGTTGACAAAAGTTTTCGATATCATGTTTTAATTTATATTTATTCAATTATCGTTCATTAATAATAGTCGTACATCAACGAAGAGAAATGAGGTGTTAAGTATTTTTTATTTATCGAATAGAAATGCAACAATAGCGAATAAAGGAGTACAAGATTTAATTGTATCCAGACCAACAATAGCTACATCGTATCATCTTGAAAATAAATTTAAACCAAACAACCGTTTGTGTTAGTCATATCCCGGTGATAATTTAAGGCGGGTATTGGGGTATTGTAATTAGTTAATGGGACGATTAGAAGACGGCGGATATTTTTTAAGCAAAGAAATCTGGTAAGAAAAATTTACGAATTCTGGAATCTTTCACAGAAAAACGGGGTATAAATACCAGTACTTCATTTCGTAAGTAGCTACTTAGACTTAAAATTTTTAATCAACGGTTAAAATCAGCAATGTCAGTACGTTTTGTTCCCTGTTGTTATGGTGCAGCACTGGGAACCACTTCCATGCAATATCTAACTGCAGAACTGAGGTTTAAATATAAATATGCCTTACTTTGAGTGTTAGGGATGTACATTATATATTTGGGGACGACTAAGAAAAACTCCGAAAAATAAGCAAAATTGAAATATTGACAATTGATTGTGTTTTATATGAAAGAGTGTACATTTCTATATGTATGAACATAATTTACAACAGTATTCTCTTCTATACCGTCAAATGTATAACGCATTTATATTTTAGCGCAGCCTCAGGCAAAATTCCTCTTAATCCCTTTTATGGGGTTATAAACGTAAACTTGAAAATATTGTCAAATATTTCCACAAAGGAATAGTGTGAGATTCATAGAACACTTAGGACAATAAACAAAGCAGATATCGCCTTAATCATATTTAAAATAAAATCGATCTTGATAGTAGTTTAGTTTAAATTTAACTATCGTAATAAACGGGTGGTGCTAAAATGGCAAAACGAAAAGAAATTTCCATCGAAACGCGTTCTGCTATTATTACTTTACGTAATGAAGGATACTCAATGGCAGTTATTGCGAAAAAATTAAAAATATCGAAAAAATGGTGTATTTACAACATTAAAACGGGTGGCGGAAACGGGTTCTTTGGCTGATAAGAAACGTTCTGGACGCAAAAAGAAGACAACAGCTGCTGAGGATCAGTTCATGATTCTTATTTCAAAAAGAAACAGATTCCTAACGGCTCCGGAAATAACGCAGCAAGTCAATGTTTCACGAAGAAATCCTATTTCGCATTCGACCGTGAAACGAAGATTAATTGCGGCAGGCTCAAAGGGACGAGTAGCTGCCAGAAAACCGCTTTTGAAAGTTCAAAATAAAAGAAAAAGATTGCAGTGGGCACAAGAACACAGACATTGGACATTCGAACAGTGGTGCAACGTGCTGTGGACAGATGAGTCCAAATGTGAAACATTTGGCTCCAAACAGAGGACGTTTGTTAGGCGATAGGGTGGTGAAAGAGTTAGCGAACAGTGTATGTTACCTACAGTGAAGCACGATGGAGGTAACGTAATGGTTTCAGGCTGTTTTGCGGGAACAGATGTAGATGATTTAGTAAGAATACAGGAAATACTTCGTAAAGACGGCTATCTCAAAATATTACAAGAGAAAGTTGTATTGTAACAATTTACACCAATGTTAGGATTCTTTGAGGGTAGTAAATATATCTACAACAAACAAAATTACAAAAATCTCGAAATCTGTTGGAAGTAGATATATTATACTGATTTGTTTCTAGACGGAGAAACCAAAGACATAATAATATGCAATTGTTCCATTTAAAATAAAGTAAGTATCTGGTTTTCTACTTATCGATCACCCTATATGTGTGCAAATATTTCTAAAAGATAGTCTATGCTATCTAGTATGTCATTAAAGGATGTTAGCTTCTTACTGTTTACGCAATAGACAATTTTACACAGTACAGTATAATATAAATCTTAAACTAATGATTTTTCGTAAATAGTAGATCCTTCCGTCCGATACCTACGTTTGTTTATTTTTTTTTTTTTCAATTAAATGTTATTAAATTACGGGAATTAATAAATGACCAACTGTTTTGAACATCCAAAGAGTGAGCCCTTATTCTTGGACACCCCATCTACAACTATAAAATGTTTTATAATACGTTGATAGGGCGAGAGACTTTATTATTTACCTCCCTCCTAAGAATATTTTGTTTGTGTTTTCTCGTTTACTCTGGTATTGAGTGCAGTATTTTTTAAAAGAATTCCAGATAACTCGAAAACAATGAAAATATTTACTTGGCTCAAACTACTAACTCTGAGTAACTATTCTCTTACTAGATCATCGGCAAAATAATACTATACAGGGTCATTCATGACGATGGTTAATATCTTCTATTCGGTATTACCAACGCAAACCAGTTTTGAGGTTTTTATTGCAGCATCAATTCCTCTTTATTGCTCTAAATACATGTTGTCGAAAATGTTGTACAGAGTGTTCAAAAAGTTAATTCACGCAGTAACTAAGAAAAATTCAATTTCTTTTAAAGAATTTGGGTTTTCGGGTTGAAACCGCGTTCGTCGTAATTGCCTAAGAATGCCGACGTTTCGCTCTTAATTGTATGGAGCTTCTTTTGGGCTGCTGCATGTTGCGTTGCTGCTGTACGAAGAAGAAGCTCCATACAATTGGGAGCGAAACGTCGGTATTCTCATGCAATTACGACGCACGCGGTTTCAGCCCGGAAACCCAAATTCTTTAAAAGAAAACAACAACCACGGGAGTCTACAACAACAAAAATTCAATTTGTTTAAATGGCAACCCGTTTAATAATGATAGCAAGGACAGTGGCTTAGAATGATAAATAACACATAAGTATCGGCAAACTCCGCACCACACGAGTTTAATTAACTATATAATAATTATTTGGTTACTAGTTGCTGATGAGGACCATTCGTGCCCTCGAAACAGCTGTCCCGGATTAATTAATTAAACTTGTGCGGTGCGGAGGTTGCCGATACTTATGTGTTGTTGAGCAACCCCTTTTTTTGAGAATGTCTGCACATCTATATAATTTTTTGCAGTGCATTACTGAATTATTAAATAGTAAATAAGTGCATTCATAAATGGGGGGTGCGGGGTTAAATCTAATTATTTTCTAAAGAAACAAAGGTGTAATGGTAAACCGCACATGTCACATTGTAAATATAGCTACCTTTCTAAAGCTATCTTTCCCTTCAATATACACACAGAAAAAGGATTACTGGAAGCAAGTAATAATTACTTAGAGGAAGTAAACGGCGTTTTTATATATACGCGAGAAAATTTCACAATTAAGAATGTCGCTGCCTTGAAAAAATTACTAAATTCAAGAAAGCATTTTTGTCCAAAATAGGTTTTATATAAAATATTACTGCTTTCATTTACGCGTTATACTTAATACATGTATCAATCATATATCTTACTCAGTTGGACATGTCGTACCTAAGAGATATTGCAGTGAAACGTTAATTTATCGCTAGTATTCTTTTGTTTTGAAGAGCAAGATATATCGTTTTAGTTTGTGCAAAATTTCAAGCGTAAAATTTCGTTATAACAGCATGGCTTTAATCTACGTAATCCCTAGTGTTTGATCATTCAGCTATGCTTGTTGCACAATTTTAATGTACAAGATTCAAAATAGTTCTTCCTCATAAGTGTTTGAATTTAAATCATGCTCTGAATCTTAACGCGGTTAATACTTGCTTTATTAAGTTTGTCCTCATAATGGATTTTTAAGAAGTAAATATCTTATCCCGAGAGATATGGTTAGAAGTTGTTGTTTTTGCGCAATGTATTATACAAAGTGCACGTTGGATAAAGCTAAACCGCTTACAATTGCCACATACTCTCTGGAGAAATAAACCGTCGTTAGCCATGAAATTAAATTTAGGATGGAAACTCTGTAATTTCCTGCCTTAAACTCGAATTAAAACGAAGAATGTCCTCTCCATTAAGTCTTCATACGTACGCGGATATGTATAACGAAAACAACAAAAAAAAAAAAAAAACAGATAAAGTCCGGGAGCACGTTAAATCGCCGGGAGACCTCTAAATCAGCAAGCATTGGAATTATGCCATTGATTTAAGCCGCGCTTCGTTTCTCCGAGCGCACTATATTGGATCAACCCAGTTTCGATTTTCCGATATAATAGCGGAACTATTCGGAGGGCATCAGACAGAAACCGCAACCGTTACATCCACAGCGTCTGCTGCTGCTCTAGTCTTGGAATTTCTTGCGCCTTGACGTCGCCGACTATCCCTGGTTTTTTCCTTCCTTTTTCGAACAATAACGCATCGTCGTAATCGACCGCCTTACATTGTTGTCTTCTTTTTTCCTATTTTCTCATCTCGTGTAGTGTGTAGCTTTTTCTTTCTTAGCTGGCGTTGTTATTCAATTTTTGCGTCGTCTTTGTTTATTCATTTTTCTCTTGAATGGTTGTAACTTGATACGGAAAATGTCTACACGTATATCTACCCTTCAAGATGTTTATAAACATCTATGCAGGATGGAAAGATAAACATGCAAGAATAGCAAGCAGATATATGTAGGCGGCTCAAAAAGGATATGCTATTAAATGTCCGTTGTTTTACAAAAATACGCAAACATCTGGTGAAGATATTTGCCTTGATTTAGATATATCTCTTTCCCATTTTAAGAACATGAACAATTTGTTCACAAGCCTCAATATCAAGTCAAATTTAAAAATCGTTTTGAATGATTGTATTTTCATCAAATTGCTTTTAAATCCATTTTTTCCATTAAAAAAAAAGGAAAGAAATCTTGTTTCTCCGCTCCTAATGGCATGACTGCTTCTTGGGCAATCCGGGCCAAAGTACGTCTAGATATTAGAATTGTCTTCACAATATCAAAATTATTACCCACAAAACAATGGTATATGTGTCTCATATTTGAAGAAAAATACACTTGTAAAGATCTGGCTGGTTCTTTTTAAAATAATTTAAAATAATTAGACATTGAAGATTAGTAAACGAGAAGGTTCAAGCATAATCATTCTCCTTTCTGGGATGTTTCCAAAACCCGAATTCTCTACGGCTGCCGATATTTTAAGAAAATACGCCACAACAAAGCTAATAGACAAGCGATATTTGGTAGGTAGAGCTTCACACTAGGAGTTTTTACTGGAATTCGTAACATCATTTTAGGCATTTTAGTGCCTGTTTTGGTTTACGCGTAAGTGCCATTCAATTTTAATCGTAGCCTAACAACTGAGTGAAGAGGCTTTTTGGATCGATTGTGTTAGAGGAAAGATAGAGGAAGTAACGGAGTACTTCGAAACGAACAGAAAGAAAAACTCAGAAGGGCGGGGAAATTTATTTAATGGAGAAATAAATTTAGCCGCCCTTTTGAGTTTTTCTCTCTGATGTATTTAGCTGTTGTATTTTCGAAAAAATTTCCAGTTAATAGCGTTTAATTCTAATTTCAAGTACAACAGAGTGCAGATACGTTTATTTAAATTGCCGATAGCATACTTCCGAATTTATAAAAAAAAAAAAACAGGAAAGATGAGCGTAGGTTTTGCTATCGAAGTTATTCTCGTTTCATTGCTTGACAAGACTTTAATGAAAACATAAAAGTTCAGATCGTTTTTAAAGAAAATGTAATGAAATCTTTTGCTACATCTCAACTTCTGTAACCGAAAATAGGTTAAACCTTAGAGAAGGAGAGTATATCTACGTTGATTCCGCAACCTTAGAACTTTTTGCATTCATGTCTTCATACCAGAAAAGTTTAGTTGTCGATCAAAGTCTCCGCTGAATAGATTCTATTTCAAGCTTCTTCTAAACTTTTATAAATATTTATAGGTTTTTGACAGCAACGTTATACAGTAAGGTTGCATGTTATAAAAATTCTATAAATTGTTATGCGGCGTACGATACATCCCCGTGATATATCTTTTTTTGCGAAAGCCAGATTCCGAAAGAACTTTTCCGAATATCTCCCAACTGTATCAGCACCGTCAAGTTGATAGGTCGTTGCTACTGCCGGTGTACCGTAGAGAAAGAGTGAAAGAGAAAACGAATCAAGTAGACTGATGGAGACCGGCGAAATATGATAATGAAAAAAATTTTGTGAGAAAATAGAAAATTCCCCGCGCGGCTGTCAAGGGTGTGAGGAAAGGAATCTGAGCCTCACTCTAGAAAGTACGACGGAAGATGCGAGATATGCGATAACAGAAGAGGAAAAGGATTTATTATTGTTGTTTGTTTGCAGTCAATTCAAAGCGAAAGCCAAAACATTCGAGGCATCTTTTATGCGTGTATTTACCTACCTGCATGCCACTACGTGAATATATGAAATCTCTCTCTTTCTCTAATTAAAATTGACGTATGAAAATGGGTATGTGCCCGACAACCGAGTCGTATTAAATGTGCTGTGCGCTTTTTGTAATTAGTTCCAACGTACCTTTAAAGGATTATACAATGTTGTAATTGAAAGATATGGATATTTTCAATTATTCCTGTGCCGTAAAACAACGCAAAAGAAATAAGACTATGCGATCTCTTAGTTTTCATATAGCGTAAATTCGAATATATTTTGTTGGAATACATGTTTCCAGAATGTCATAAGTATGCTTTAAATCAGCTTTCCACTCTCGAAAGGATTCATCCGAATATAAGTATTAATAGAACTAAAACCTCCAGGAGTCTTATCGTCTGATTTTGTTGTTACTTTTTGTATAATTTTTAGAGGCGCGAATGAACTGGCCCGGTGGATTTGAAATATTTTTCCGTTTTTTATCCAACACGTTTGAACGCAATGACAGATCCCACCAACTATTATGAGTCTACGATATAATTAATATGACCTGTCAACATGAACAATTCATCGCTGTTGCTTCAACCAAACTAAAGAATTTATAAACGGTTTGGTGGAAATGGAGTGACATTGACGCATTAGTGTGGCAATTCAATCAATAATCTTTATAAAAACCGGAAATAATGCTTGATAAAATTGTTAGCGTATTCTAACAAAAAAGGTAAAGAATGAATCCGAATCAGATGTGAAGTGATCAGCTGGTTATTCAGTAATTATAATCAAGCTGACAACAGATAACTTCTCTACTTACTACACAGTTAAAACTTTTTCATGTATAGCTAAAAAAGTGAGCGATAAAAAACTTATGTATTAAAACTAATACATAATTAAATAAGTCAAGATTACATACGACTACGAAAATCAATTTGGCATGAGGTGCTGGAGATATTTTACACCCGCGGGTATCAAAAATCTCTTTGAAAGTTTTATTCAACATAACAAGATGAACACATAGACGGCTGCGTATAAACCATTTATGGTTTACGGTATAAACGAGAAACGACTTCAATAAACCGAGTAATAGAAGACGCTTCTCTGGATATAAACAAAAATGCTGCACGTTGTTGCAATGTAGTGATCTCAGTTGTTGGTGATCAGTTGAGAGAAAGAACGTGTTAATTGATCGTTGCAAAATGTTAACCTGCACCTATGGATATTGAAACTTGCATTGCATGTACGTTTGAGATAATTTGTGTACTTCAGCAGGATGCGTGACTTACATATTTTGCGATACGTGGTTTTATACATTACACAAATGAAAAACACGAAGGTAAGATAGGCCATAAATATTTTTATGATTGAGGGCAGCCTTTTGACAGCTGTTCTTCATTGAAGTAGCGTTTTTCGAGTTTTCCTGAGTGTATTACGCACACACAACGTGCTTTACAGTTGGAAAACTCACAGTATGTTCAGCGAAACGTCAAGTAGACTAGTGTAATAAATACAGAAAACCTGAAACACAGTTATACTAAACCAAAACTCATACATAACGAGGCCTTACACTATTAAACGTAAAAGTAACACTAAACGGTGTACTTTATTCCCTAGCATTTTGCACTATTAGATGCAATACAGTGACACGTTTTAGAGTAAAAATGTTACTATATCGTTTTGGTAAATTTTACTAAAATTCACCGTACCTAAAATAATGTGGACTTATATGAACCACTTTTAGTCTTAATTTCTTCACGCAAATTCTTTCTGTAGAATTTGACATTTGATGAACTCACCATCAATACATCAATACAAACAATACATCACTGCTAGCATCTGGTTGGTAAAAAAATCTACGTCGCATTGAGCCAAGAAAAGGACTGGTTCTACGTAAATCACAAAATGACCACCTCTAACAATTTTCCTCGAAATACACTTGCATGAAGAAATTAACACATTTTTTTGAGAGAATTAGAAAGTAATGCGCTTAAGGGAACGACATTTTTAGGCAACGTGAAAGTGATTTGGATAGACTGTGCTTTTATAAATTATGGCCAGTAAAAGACTCAAAATGACGTGGCATAAAAAATCTGATCGAATATGGAAAGATATAGACTTCTAAATATTGATTTAAAATGTCCTGATATGCCAAACCAACGCTTCTACAATAAATATCTATGGTCTAAATATGTGCATTCGTCAAATACCTTAATATGCAGCAATTAGTATTTGCAGGAACAGATAATTCTGTTCTAAACCTGAAGTAAATCTCTCTTTGGAGATGGGTATGCAACTGATAAGTGTTGAGGAACAGTGAAGGAAGAACTTAAAAGGAAAATCCTTAACATAGTTTGGGGCATAATCCTGCTACAAGCGCATAAGTAGGGTGAGTTCTTCCAGCAGGACCAAACCAAAATTCTCGTGTTGGAAGTGTCCAGAGAAACAAAGCGTTATCATTAAAGACGGCCCACTACTTAAACTCTACCACACTTATTTGTTGTTATCTACAAACTGGAGGAATCCAAGCTAAATCCATTTTCAAGGATTTCATTATAATTCATTTGTATATTTTTATTGCTTCTTTATGGAAATTGCTTTTTCATCGAAACCAAATCAAGGAATTAACAGGAAACTTTTTAAAACATTGTCAATTCATTACACCGATTTGACGGATTGGACAGTGTCTACTTTGCTAATCGGATACTTTCAATGAGGGTGCACAACTCCAACCCAAAGCATGCGTAATTCTTTTAATGACAGCATACGCGAACATGACCCTCATTCTCCAATGTAAGAGAACGATCACATTATGAAAATAGTGGACATGGTCCTCATGCCATAAAAATGTTCGTATTCTTAAAAATTCTTATGAGAATCTTCAAAAAAAGATGGTCCAATTCTCCTAAAACTCTTTAATAAGTAGCTATGGAGTCATAAGATAGATAAAAATTATAACTGTGGCCTGAGGATGAGAAGTGCATAGCTCGAAACTGGTAGCTATTTATTAAAGAGTTTTGTGAGAGTCGGACCATTTTTTTCCATTGCGTTATTATGAATTACTCACACAGAATCAATAAGAATCTTCAAATATTAGGAAACGCATGCACAGCTTGCCCTATGATAGGTTGTACTAATTTATGTCCATTTTGTCTTGTGTACTTTGTATTACACCAGTTATTTAAGTAAGTAGTATGTCAGGTAATAAGTTAAGTAAGGAAGAAATATATTAAAAATGAATTACAACGAAGTTGCTGTGGTAAATTACAAGGAGAATGTATATGCTGTATCGCGTGTTTCTTTAATAAAAAGATTATTCTCATGTTGGATAGAAGAATTGTATTTTCAATACCAGGTAAACTTTATTTTAAATATGCTGTCGTCTGCTGGTCATGTACGACACGACCAGCAAACGTTGTCAGTTACTGTTTCCAAACAAAACCGCTTCAAATTGTTTCTCCCCATCTTCACATGCCAAACATATTTTAACTATTTACTTTTCCATTTTTTTATATTATTGATGAAAACGTGATCTTATTTTTTCTCGACGACTTCAACGACCGCTCGAGGATAACTGTTTATTCGAACTCAATAACTAACTTTTAAAATAAAACTTTCTTGGCATTGAAAATACAATTTGTATTTTTTTATCCTACATACTATGAATTATTCGTTTTCAAATTATTTGGTTTAGATAACAAATCTCTTGTTGGTCTCATAGTAATACTCACAGTAAACTTTTGATCGTTATTAACCTTAAGGAGTTTGTAAAATGATTATAGAAAACATTTGTGTGACGAGATCTATTTTGTCCTTTCCTTAAGAGAATTTATATTGGAGAATAAGGTGCTAGGTGAATTGAGCGGAATGTCTTTGCAAAGCCATGAATGGCGGCCTCTACTCCGAAACAACACCATATATTTCGGCTGGCCACACCTAATGAAATCAAGGATAAGTTTCCTAAATAAATTATAAGCTCCGAAAAGAACAAAAGAGCAACGCGTAAAACTGTTAACATACAGCAATTATCTTCTTATCTCTAAATCGATTAAATAAATTTCATCTAACGCAGATACGGCACGCTTAACAAATTTCTAGTAGGTAATAAGCTAATCTGCATTTATTATAAGTGACGACGCAGATATGGGTTGGGTTTAATTTAGAATGGAATATTATATCTTCAACTGCGCGTTTCCTCACATCGAATGACTTGTAAAATAAATTAAAGCAAATGTAATGAACAATGCCTTTTCGGGAGACGATCTCTTAAAATACTCCTGCTCCCCCGTTTCACGTTTTCTCCCAATCTACCTTCGCCAAGTATAATTCGATTTGTTCGCGATAGTTCGGCAACACCGGTAGAAGCAAGAAAACCGTCTTTTATCAGTAGAATAATTTATAGCGCCGTTAATACCGACACGTCTCCGCTGTTTCAGAACAAATTCTTACCCCTTTTTAACGTCCCTTTATTTCACGAACCGATCCAATACAACATCGTAGAACCATGCAAGAAATTCTATAAAACGATTCGGGGCAACCCAGAATATTGCTTTGTTTTACTTGCAAGGCAAAAGGGGAATAATAATTAATTTAATTATACCTAAGAAACATTTTCAGTGATGTTCCCCGAAATGCTGAAGTACGTATTGCTTATAATTAATCAATTAATCCAATACAAAGATGCTGATAAATTCTACTCGTGCTGTATACAGTGTGATCCTAAAATATCCTTCCTTCTGTGTTAACTTTTGAATAACAGAAACTGGTATTTCTAGAAAAAAATTTTATTTCTTGTGTACTAGTGTTTGGTGTTGTTGACAGTTCAATTAAATTTTCGTTATCAGCTTTATTACATCTTAAAATTATGGAAAACAAACCCAGAGATTTTTATTGTTTTTTTTTACATTTTTACTTCCTCTATCGAAATCACATGTGTTCGCTGTTCCAACTGCCTGCTTCAGACTGGTGCTACACAATATTCATTTAATTGTTTAACTACCTTTTTATTCAATTTTTTACTGATAAATTATAGTTCGTACTATTTTTTGTATATCTTTTATGTACGTAGAGCTTTTGTACTAAATTAGTCCATAAACCCATAAAGTTTTATTTAAACCAAGCTTTACATAATTATTGCCTTGTTGAATGTCTCTGACCCACCGAAATGCACTATAACTGCATATATGGCTTTACTACGATTTAAAATAAACGGCAAAATTGAAGAAGTCGTATTAGGGATTATTTTTAGTAAAAGTTGTTTAAATATAATAAATCCAAAGTTTTATCAAAAATTTTGAAAATATCTCAGAAAAGTCCAGAAAATTCAAATAATGCTTTTATAAGTTTGCCATGATTTTTTATTTTATTCATTCAATTCAATACAATAACAAAAAACGTAGCTTAATTATTTAAATAACAGTATTTTCAACTAAACCCTATGCACATATTATAAATTTTTTTATTCGTTTTATGTTGTTTCCGACAACCTTTCTCAGCTTTTCTCAACTTATACCTTGGCAGGCTTGAGTCATTCTGTCACAAAGTTGTTGAATATTTGGTGATCTAATTTTATACCTTTATTTTTAATAGTTCCTCATAAATAACACTCTAATGGTTTGACATCGGAAATCTAGGTGGCCATTCGACTAGGGGACTACGATTATGACATATTTATCTTCCCTGGAAACTCCCCATTTCCTAATTACAAGACGCTTCGTCTATTGCGATTGGAAGATCATATAATGGATCTTCCCCCAAATCGTTATTGAAAGATACTAAAAAGCGCGGAGTATTTAAATTTTGTCTGAAATAAAATGGTTCTATTTTAGACAATCTAATCCCATTATTTACAATTCCACACCAAACGTGGATTATTTGAGAATACTGACGTTTACAGTTTATTATCCAGTGTAGGTTATCTGCAGACCAATATCTTCAATTTTGCCATGAAACTATTCCGTTGGTGGTAAATGAATCCTCATCAATAAATAAGATTGTTTACCTGACTTCACACACAAACACCTTTTAAGGTCTTCCAAAGTGTGCAGAAATTTCGGTTTGAAAGCAAATTTCGTGTCTACGAAAACAGCTCCAAATTTCATGTTTTAAATCATTTGAAGCTATCGTTTTTCTACAGAATGCAGAATTCTCGGTGAGATAATTCAAAGTAACGTAATAATCAGGAGATGATAATTCCTTGTAACTGATTTTGTCACATTTCCCCTAGGATGAAATAAATTGTTTATTCTTAGAATGGTGGGGTTAGGTATAACGGTAGAATAGTCTGATGTCTCATAAATTAAACTCATTTGAGCTCTCCGTTTGGATTGAATATTATTTATCTTACAACCAATCTTACTATTTTCCTTTTAGAAATATTTTGTTTTTAATGAAACTTCGAATTCAGGTTATTTGAGCAATTCTGAACAACTTTTATTAACAAGACTTTTTAATAAAAAAAATCATCAATACGACTCTTTCGATTTTAGTATTTATTTTAAATCGTAACAGACTAGCATTTTACCCCAAAAAACAATTTAATGAGGGGTATAATTAGAAAAAGGAAATCCATAATATTGAAAAAAGTACTGGGGTGGTGCCGTATAAAGTGAATCATACAGTATGCGGTGAGAAAGAAAGGATATGATGCTCCTGAGCTGCTTGATGGTTGAAAAAAACATTTAAAGGGAGCTACATATATGTATGTGTTTACTCCAAGATGTGCCAGGAAAAAAGTTACATGTGTACAATTGGTTGTTTGCTTAATAAATTAATTAAAGCTCCTGTGGATTAATTCCGCTTAAAAAAGCAAACAAAGGCATAACGGAAAGCATCAATTTTTAAAATTAAAAGCCGTTCTTTAAACATTTGTTGGAGTAATTTTACTCTTCTAGCAGAGATAAAAAGAACATTTCCTGCATATATCATAAAATAAGCACATCCTTTAAAGAAGAATATGTTGTCGTTTTTGAGTGTTATTTATATAGTTATAAATGAGGATATAGATTTTTCAAGTCATATAGATTAATATCTCCATTATTTTCGAAAAATATTTATTTTTTGCTTTATATCCTCTTAACTACGATCTTTTAAGTTAGTTTGGTTTTGTTCAGAAGTTTCAATTCATTATCGTCCTAATACTATATTTTACAAGCTTATCTTTAAACGTCGACCATTCCAAAACTACACAGCCATACGCCATGATTTATGTATAATTCGGGATTTATCGCTAAAATAAAATCTTATCTACCGCTATTCACGGTCTAGTTTTGCCACGCCATCGCTATAGAAAGCCGAACCTTCACCAACATGAGCTAGATATGCTTGTTCTCCTTTCGACTTCCTCAATTGTGTATAGTTATAAAGCTTTGAGAGGAGTGGAAGATTATATAGATGCACACATCTATACGTATATACAAAGGCTCGCTATACTG
Organism: Oryctes borbonicus; assembly: GCA_902654985.2. NCBI lineage: Eukaryota > Metazoa > Arthropoda > Insecta > Coleoptera > Scarabaeidae > Oryctes > Oryctes borbonicus. The sequence goes on from LR736857.1 coordinate 5,888,837, forward strand.
ACCGTATATTAGTCTCCGGGGAGGCATTAGGATCACGCATAAAATATCCTTTATATCGTACTTTTCTAAAGATATAACGGCCATTCACAGAATAACGCACAACAATCTAATATTTTATATTCTTGCGATTATCGTAAAATTCTATAGGTTCGGGGATGCTATTGAAAATGTCCACGAGCACTATTCTTGGTAAGTACTAACGATAGGTAATATAGGTTTGCGCACATAGATAAAATAGGTATAATGAAGATGAAAAACAAAAGAAAACATAGCAGTTGAAAGGCAAACCAAACCAATCAATCCAAACCAAAAGCAGTACGAATAGGCGCAGGAGTTTAAATTGGTTGGGTAAAGCGTTATTAGAAAAGCATCTGGTAAACAAAGTAGTTCGATGCATGGGGGAGGAAAGTAAGTTTCTAATGCTGAGTTACCGTGACCACTGCTTCCCGCTCAGTTAGTTCGCCTCTGGCGTGGTTCACGCGTTGAGTTACCGTGCTAACTATTGCCATCACTCTCCTGAAGAAGCCCCTTACGATTGTGGGCGAAACGTCGAGTTTTTATTTTAACAAAAACGACATGACACGGTTCAAACTCGGAACACGTTTAGTTTCGAAATCTAGTTATTTCGAGTTGAGACAACATAAGGAAATTTTTACATAATTAACACAAATATTCAAAAATTAAAACATATACCTATAGTTCCATTTAAAATAACGATAAAAGCCTCATGCGAAGAACAAAATCTTTAGTGCGTTGTCAAAAATGACCTGATCAAGAAGTTCCCATGTTCTAAATGAAAATTTTTCTAGTTCTATAAATCAAATTTCAGCTATTTCGCCAAAACATTGCAAATACGATCTCTTATAAGTATTTTGAAAGCAATTGAGTAATTCTATATAAAGTAACTCTGGATTTTCGAGTACAAACTAAGTACTTACCAATATACAGGATTTTTGTTTAGTTCGCACAGTACATGTCAAAATAAGTTTGTGCTATTAAATCTATGATTTTTGTCTAGACATTTTTTTCCAGTCATCAAAAATCGAAGATTCTGCCATTCTAGCCCATCCGGGATATTAGACGAATCATGATTATTTGTTATATTCATAAAATTTTTCCTTTTCTATTTCGCGGGTTTTATAAAACACAACAATATTTGAAAATGTAAAAAAATATTTATCCTTTAAGCAACTTCTCAAGATCTACGTATGTAAATAGAATAAGGTTACGAAGTTCAAGGCATAAATCAACAGTTTATAACAAAGTTAACTTTTAAAACTTTTAAACTACATTCTTCGGTAGGAACTTTTCCTTTGCTTACAAAATCTTCTCAATTTTGATGCCGAGCAATATCATAGTGCCTTCGAAATGTACGTTTTTGTGTGTTAAACTGGTAAAAGTGTTTAAAAATGTATACGGTATATATTATATTGAAGTACCTCCGAGGTTAAGCGAATTGGGTCTATGGGAATATGTGGACGCTAAATAAATTTAAAATATCCACCGGGCTGGCTAAATTCAATGGAATTCATTGACTTTTAATTAGAAAATTGACAGTTTTATTAAACTGGCCGGACCGAACAATTTTAGTTTTGAATATAATGGTTTTCATTAATGTTTATATAATGGAATAAATAAAGTATATTTTTCACAGTGAAAAATAAAATTAGTGCTGTCAATTGTGTTTGACGTGTTTGATACGAGCTACTAGTCTACCCATATATTAATAATTTCGTTAATAGGGAGAAAGTTAGATATTTGTCGAGCCTTTTATAAAACCTCAAACCAATGCACCTTCTATGAGAAGGTTACATAAGCGTGCTTTATTACGCTCGACCTTTTTAAATCTCTTTCCATTTTTGAAGTATATTCGATATTTTTATTCCTTTCTTATTCGTCTCTTTTCAGCGAACAAGCAGCGATTCTTGGCGAGTGGTGGATGCATTTATTTAAAACGTGCATAAGGGGTGGTAAAAATGATTTTATGCAAAGTAGATTTTTATTTACAAGCTTTTACACTGAAAAAAAATTTTAATTAATATATTTTAACACTCTAGGCGTGCGAGAGAGAATGTAAAATAGATTACATCAGAGTTTGATACCTTTTTTTACATAAAGATGATTTCGCTTCACCCTCGCTGTGGAAGTAATTTTGTCTAAAGAGGGCCCTTATATTTCGGCATCAGGGATGAAAATTCCCTTGTCTTCTAAATTCAGCTATAAAGTGACAATTAATGTAGAAAAAAGAAAGTAACTCATAATCTTACCAACTGTTCATCAAAGTAGATCCATTTCCTTCTTGGCAAAATCGGTTATGAGTAGTACATTGTCTTTAGTGTCCTGGCTAATATGTCTACATTCCAAAGTTATACGCTCTTGTAACTCTTCGAGAGTCCCAAGTCGCTGGGTGCGTACTCGTACACAATGCCCAGGTCTATATAGTCAGCAATTAGAAAATATTTCATCCAATTATTGCCTAACAAATCGAGCATCGTCTTGTTGATACCAAAGAAACTTAATTTCGAAAAAATTGTAGCTACATTTCAGCATTCAATGAACCATCTAAGAAATGTGGTCCCAAAATATGCCCTTTGATAAAACTGGTTTATATTGTCCGTCTAGAAAGTATCCGGAATTTATTATTTTTCTTAATTTTAATATATTTCTTTTTTGTTACATCCTACGACAAAAGTAATGCATCAAGTAGGTTGTGCCGACTGTAGGCCATGGCAAAAATCATATAACAACACCAGCTGTCAAATATTATTGATTATCAACAGGCTTAATATTTGTGAAATAATGTCGCAAGTAGAAAGAAGAAAGTTAGTGGAATATTTGTATAGAAAAGGTGTTCAAAACGTTAAAAAATTAATGCAATTGACTGAACTCGGAAAAAGTGCAGTATATGAGACAATAAAGAGGATAAAAAATAGGAGAGATATGAACCATGGACCAGTTTCTGAAAGACCGCGTAAGATTAGCGGAAACAATCTAAACGCTTTAGTTACTTTAGGACGACAAAACTCGCGCCTAGGGTTTCGAAAACTGGCTAACATATTTGGAAATCAACGTCAAATAAGAATTTGTTCAGAAACCGTTCGCATTTCACTGAGAAGACAAGGTTACTTATCAAAGAAACCAAAAAAAATCCCTGCAATGCCACCTCTACAAAAGCAACGAAGAATAGATTTTTGCCAACGATTTCGAGACGATAGTTTTAGTGATGTGTTTATATCTGACGAAAGTTGTTTTCAGCTTGGTGCAAATCATTTAAAAATCCTATCAAGAGAAAATGTTACCGTTCAAATTTCCAAATTTCCCACAAAAATAATGGTATAAAAATGGCTCTCTGTATAATATGTATAATTGATGGCACCGTTAATAGAGCAAAGTATTGTGAAATTTTTAATGGTTTTCTTCTTGAAACGGCTCGTGCTTTATATCCCGAAGGGTGGCGTTTTCAACAGGATAATGCAAGATGCCATACTTCTGCCAACACTGAAGCTTGGATGCTAGAACAAAACTTGGCAACAATTCTATGGCCAGCAGCTTCCCCAGATCTTACTCCCATCGAAAACATATGGGGACTAATGAAAATTGAAGTAGAACAAGCAGCACCATGAAATAAAGATTTGATTCGGTCAGTTTTACAAGCCTGGACCACTATCACCGTTTCGGGATTACCTGAACGTATGCCTGCGCACTTCTCCAAGTAGTGAAAAGATCGATTCGTCGCTGAAGAGAATGTTATTTAATAAATTTGGTGGATTTGCTAATGTTTCAAGCATATTTTCACAATAGTCTGCGATCGCAGTCATCCTCATTGAGTTCCCACACATGGACAATTTTGTAGGGATGGAAATTTTCTTGCCTCAAACTATTCTAAACGTTCCACTGACAAATATTGGAATTTTCCGCAATTCATCGATTTCATATGTGTAGATTTCTTCATATTTCTACTAGCACAATGTGTTTTCACGGACACTAGGGGATTCTCTACCACCGTTTTCAAGAACTTGTCCGTTTTCTTGAAATTATGCCAAAATTTTACCGACGCATCCGATCGTCATCGAAATGTCCGATATTCTTTGATTTCCTGACAAGTGGCGAAACATTTTAAGCAAGAGAATAACACGATTCCACGAAACGGAAATGTGGATAAATTGCTTTGGCGATATCTTTGTATAGCTTCTTTGCTCCAAGTGAGGTTGTTGTCTTTGTGCAATTTTTGCCTGTGATGTTTTAAGCCCTGTAGTGCAAACGCTATTCACTTCAGCCCTACTTAATGGTGCATCGCTGTTCGCATAAAATAATGCTATTTCTATTGATGTTTTCAAAATATGGGTGTGCTATTTAAGAATTCATGATGTTACCACCAAATGTCGCTTTAAAAGCTGTTGCACACGACGCATAATTATGCATAAACTCCGTATTTGTTAGAAAATCATATTAATTCTGCGTCATGCATAAATCGTGTGTAAATGCCTGTATGACTCCTCGACCGTAGTTGGTATGTTAAGTTATACGAGAAATAATTCTTATGTGCATAATTCTGCGGGGAATTGTGCGTCGTGTAAAGTAGCTTTAATTTGTAATTAACTAATCACGAACTACTTAGATAGGGTACAATATTGGCCGTGCTCCTTTATCGATAACTTTTCAAAAAATTCACAGAAAGACATCTGTGTTTAAACTTGATTCGATCCCTCAATTTTTTTTATAGAGCTATCAATGTGTATACGCCAACTAAATGTAAACAGAAACAAATCACGATTGTTTTATCGAATCAAAAAAACTCGTTGATCCAATGATGTAAGGGGATTACCCTTCGTGATTAGTTTGAATAAAACGGGTGTTACGGAAGAACATACAGAATCAAACGTGTTTGAATCCAGTTTTAAGTGCAAAAGAACACCGTTATTGTATTATTTTAAGCAAGTGAAATAGTAAACATTGTAAAATTCTTTCTATTTCGTATATACGTTGATTGTATGATAGATAAACAATGACCTTTGGGCCTTAGACTAATGTTAATGTTTAAAGTGCAAAAACTCTAAAAAAAAATATAAGCTTCTGTCTTGGGAATTATAAAAATCTCATCCAGTATATTTTTTTATTAGATATGACATTTTCGTTTTGAGTTCTATAATTCTTTTTTTAGCATATTCAAATAGTAGTTTATACCTAGTGAATAAAATTTTCCCGGAAAATAACTTAAAATAGGGTAAATTCAGCAACCGTTGCGCCAGTACCTAGGAGGGGAGGAACGGACACAGGGACCTACTAAGCCAGGGCACCATAAACTGTACCCATATGGTTTGGAACCAAGAAATATATATTTTGTATCTAGGTGTTCGGATGGTCTAAAATTTTGAAAAAGCCGCAAACAAGTTACTACGAATTGCAATTCGAATATAAATTAGAGCGATGGATGCAAATAATAAGTAGAAGGGAAACACTGGCTGTATAACGTTAGGATAACGGTTGAAAATTGAACCATTGTCCAAACGTTATACCGTCAGTATTTCTGTTTCGTTTATCAATACAAATGGGGTTCTTCCAGATTGATGAAAATAACATTATCTTTACAGGCCCATTGGACGAGCAGCGGTCCTGCATGTTCCAAGTGTGTCCATATTTATAATTTAAGCCATAATGTATGTCTTTTATTTTAATGACACTAACAAAATAGGTAATTTTTACATACAATTCAGTGTTTTCAACGCTAGCGCCCTCGGCTATCGGTTTGATCTCGGGATACCGGGTTCTAAACCCAGGCTCGTAACTCGCAGAGAAAGGTTTCCTGTGGCTATTCTTATTCCAAATTTGAAGAATGCTGAGGTTGAATATCTTAGAACGCTCCAGAGGCGCAGGCGTAATAATAACTCATGGCCGACTGATGTCTTTCCTTAATTGGTACAAGCTGAAGAAATCACTACTGAAAGAATGGCATCAAAAAAATCAAATCAAAAAAAGTAACTTCTGCTCAGTCACTGATTTCAATAAGAGTCATGAATGAAAGTTGTATATATATATCTTGCCCTTCATTTTATAAATCTATTATAAATACTACTTACCATTGTAATGAACAAATTCAACTATTTAACTTCCTTTCATTAGTTATATTCGCTAGCGCTTTGTTGCAGCAATTTGCAAGAATTTACATTTAAAAGCAGGTTACACAACGGGTGGCTGTGCAGTTTGGTAATTGTCGGTATAAATGCACACGAGGGAGGTACAATTCGTGGTACTTTATGTACAAGATTGCCAGAGATGGAAGTAGAGATTGCAGCTGCGACAATGTATTCGATATACGACAAAGGCTCAATTACAGGAATTAATTAAACAGATATGAATATATGCGTTATGTGCAGGTGGTGCGCGCACTACGGAGTGCTTGTTTTCATTAAGAATTATTTTATTAAAAATTTGTGCACGGAGTAAACAAATTTACAATATTTTTCATTAAGAAAATTAAGTTTAAGCAATGGTGATTCGTTCGTGTTTAAATTTAATTGACGTTTTAATTTAGTTTTTTTTTGTAAAATTTTTCGAATCGTGGTCACAGAATTATGACCCAAAGATCATGATTTTAGGTAATCAGCAAAAGAACACTCGATCCTATGCACATGATTTGTGCCTCATTACGTCTTCTACAAAATTTCTTGTAGAGATTATAATTGACTTTATCAAATTCAAAATATCTGTGTTGCTAGTATTAACACACAATGATAGAATAAAGGACCAGAACAGCCCGCACCTGATAATTTATTCATTACTTTCACTTCTTATTCGAGCTTTTTTCAAGAAGTTACAAAATTAAGATATCGAAACTCGCAAACAAGAAGTAATATAGAAGCTTGAGGAAAAGATGAGAGACGTGGTATTTCAAAAATTGAATTTCAGATTATGATCAAGTCTAGAACGACTTCCGAGGAATCTTGCGTCCGTTGGCACGGCGATGGTTCCGCAAGCGGTACGCGTTCCTTCCGATTTCATACATCTAGATAACAGTGGAACATAAAGAGCGTCGCTTCGCAAGGATCCATTTATTCGCCGGCTCTGCTTTATGATTTTAATATAAATGTAAAGATTATAAAGATGATTTTACGTAGATTGAAGGGAGAAGTTGGAAAATTACGTACGGTGAAGTTGGAAAGTTTATAGGCGGCGAACAATGTAGCAACTATTTGTACAATCGTAAGTAACAGTATTGTAGTACTTTATTTAGGGAGCTGGGGCGCCTAAAATCATTGTATATTGTGTAGAGCAAAACTCTCTGAAATTAATTTTTCAAGTAATTGTTCTTAAGGTCATCTTCTTAAACCTATTTCTTATTTCTTATAAATCGTTTTCTGAATATTAAGTTATCGTTTGTTTTATACATTGTACCCTTTTATTCGGAAAACTGCATGAGTGTGTGATACGAAATATAGCAATGCCAGAATTACTAAATGTACGAAGAAAAATATATTGTAAAATTAAATATAAATATATTGTAGTCTAATGTATATTTTTTTATTTGAGAGAGCAGGAATATAATATATTAAACATAAATAAACATATATATTTGACTTAAACATACATTATTAATATAAAATATAGAAAATAATTCATTCTTATTTATTTATTACTTATAAATATACATTTTTATTTAAACCAAGACATTTGTAGAAGCTCACGTGCAAAGGTAAAAAAATACTTTTACATGATGGACCCACTTATAAGCGTTAAAAACAACGTTTGGCAACAAGACAGCGGAATTTCGAGAGCTGGCCACAAAACTCAAAGGTGTTTCTTATTTATTACGAATACGTGAGTGTGTTATAGCCAAGTTGATGGTGATAGCCAAACGGCGAGAACCAAGCATATCTCGATCTATTCAATCAATCTGCACATTGTGACAATGTTCTTCAAAACACAAGCCCTGGACGGAGTACCTGCAATAGCACCAAGCAGAGCTATTTCTTTCGACATCAAATTCTTACCAGATCACTGATGTACACTGATCTATTCATCTTACACTGTCTTCTAGAGATACATCACCAGCATCTCGTTTCACCGTATCATGTAAATCAATGCATCCTGTATCAAACGTAAGAACTGATACAATTTAAGTTGGTGAAGTGCTGCTGTTACATATCTGCTATGACGTTCAATCGATATCGACTCTATTTGTTCCTGGAAAATATACTTCCAGCCAACGATAATTCCGAAGAAATCAATATAATTTCTCTTCACTCTATTTTCTTCAGGCTCTTAATATTTGTTTTTAATGCAACTTCTTCCTACAAACAAGAGCAAATAAATTCTATTTTGTCCATATTTTACGCTTGCCAATACACGTTAATGTCAGTTTGTTAGACGCTAAATTTAGTAGTCGACTTTCAAATATTTCAATTATTAGACGAAATTCCGGTTAAATTGCGCATAAATTTATGTTATTCGACATTTGCTGCCCGCGTATATAAATCAAAGGTAGTTGCTTCTACGGATAGCCGCTTAATATACGTATTGTATATATAGAGAAACTTATGATTAAACTATAATGGTCTTCTCATGTTTTACGGAATGAATAATTGAGTCCCACTGCTTTAAATTGTTATTAAGCATATTCAGCTTTGGATTGCTCCGTTGTATATAGCCGACGTACGGAAATGAATTATTGAACTAATTCAATGATTTACTCTAGACGCCATCCCATGCAATGGTTTCTAGAGTAAATTATTCATCTAGTTAGTTTTGATAACGTCCTTTATTTGAGTATCATAAACAATGCAGTCAGATACTAAATGTAGCCAGTGACGAAGATGTTCTAAGTTAACATTTAATAATGCACGTTTAATGTAGTGATTAATTTGATGAATATTCGTTCGATGACGTATGGATCTTATCTAGGTATTAAATGGAGAAACACTGTACGGAAATCGATGCTTGTTCCTGTTCATTACTGGCATGATGGCGTATTTTCATAGACCAGGCTAGCAAAATATTGATAAGCTGTTACTGGAGCCCTTTATTCGATATACTTAAAACTGTCTGAATAAATTTGTAAATTATTAATTGCTGTTTTTTTCTTAATCTAGCTTTTACAATAAACATAATAGTCAAAAGATACCCACCGAAACGTGGAATTAAACACGTTGCGTAGAACTTATAACGATCGGCGAGTGCTGCAGGCTGCGGTCTTGTTTTCTTAGAAATAAGCACTTTATTCTCTTCACCGATGTAACGCTAGATGAAGAAAACTTATCAACATCTCTACATAACGTTCTGAGTTTATCGTTACTAATAAAGGCGTTGTCCTAAAGAAATAATACGCGGTTAAAACTGTCGGGATGATGACCAAAGTTGTACATCGTTAAATCCTTAAGTGCACAGTTTATCTACTTTAACTCATTTATGAACCTGAACGAAGCTTTAAAAATAAAAGCGAAATACTGGTAACATTTAAAAGAGTAACATCTTTTTTGAAACTTTGCTCGTCTATTATTTCCTAACGATCGCCATATCCTTTGGTGTTTAAAAAAACAATAAGGTACGACGATTCTTGTTTTTCATAGCGTTGTAAACAAATACCTTTGGATTTGGTTCTTCAAGTAGCATCCACGTTAATATAATAACCTAAATTAAATAAATCTTTATAAGTTATAAGAAAAATAAGGAAGTTATACGATATAAATACATTAAATATTATATACTACTGCCACTTTAATTCACATTTAAGTTACGACCTGCTCTTTTGGAATAGAAACAGATATTTAAATTGTATCCTACTTTTGCTAAAAAGATAAAGCAATACGTATAATAAAAAATTTAAATCTAAGAGGAGCATGTAGAAGGTCCTTTCTAGAGCTTGGCGTCCCAACAGCCTGTAATTTCCACATACTAGAGGCAGCATTATACGTGCCTGATAAAGCTCGCAAATTTCGAGACATCTACCGGCGTACATGACTATTTTACAAAAAAATCAATATCAATAGCTACATCGTCTAGGTACAAATATCTATAATTATTTTCTGGTAGAATTGAGGCAGGGCTCACTTAGGCGATGAAAATATCGTCTCAAAAGAGTTTCCAGAAAGCAAATGTTATTGAACAGTTGACGTTTTTTTTTTGTTTTCCTGACCTCTTGCTTGCTGCCACTACGGGGCCAGGTAACACATGTTAACTGTAGTTGTAGTTGTTGTATTGTATTGTCGGGTTATTAAATCTATCTCGTACTAGGCCTCAATTACTATGATTATTAGCCAATCCTGCTAGAATGAAAGAATTTCGCCAAATCTAAAAGTATTCCAAGCTTCGGCAGGAGTTTTTAACGTACCATACATCGTACAGGTACAGGGTCTAGCAGATATATAGCAGATTCAAAAGCAAATTTGGTCAATTTATGGCACTGAAGACATTCTGACAATATTTTAAATAATTCTTTGTGGCGTTCATTCAATTCTTGGACAAATTACATCTTATGAAGATACAATTTCAGTTGTAAGTGCAAGAAAAGTTTAAAGTTAATGAATAACGTACGGCGAAACTCTTAATATTGCAGCCCTCTTAACATTACCATAATACATTGCCAATATTTACCTAGAAGAGAGTAAAGTGTTTCAGTTGGATTTATTTTCCTCGGAAGGGGTTATAAAGTAGTTTAAAGACATTATTTAAAGCCGGCGACGGAACGTCAATATTGCCGATCTTGTGCAAACGTACGAACAAGAAAAAATGTCGGAAAGATCTATCCCGTCTAACAGGCGATTTCTTTTTTCCCGTCGTCATTGACGAGATATCATGCTAGTGATAAGGAAAACCGGACGTGTTTATCGGAAATCGGCTTCCTATAAATAGAGAACCACGAATGCATTTCGAACCGAAAAAGGACTGGGAGATTATCGGTGTGTCTGCGGTTTCTTTTTCTTTCGTTCTCAACGAATCTACGTGCCGCGTACGTGTTACTTGGCGTACCGACGATATTTGTGGAATAAGTAGAGCGTGTATTTCTTATCGTATTGGTAGGAACGTATTCCGATTTCAATACTATTAAATTCTTTTTATTTATTTCAACTTTATGTATAAAATTACTATGGTTAAAGGAAAATATTAATAAATATTAAAAAATACATCATAAGAAGTCATTAGCGCTATAAATAGTGTCTGCGTTTGAGGTTTTAATAGGCAAATCTATTTCCAATTAATGATAATTCCTGGGGAATGGCTAAATAACTCGTCTTCGCTCTATTTTTGGCAATAGTCGTTTTTCATGTAATTTTTTTCTGTAAGAGAGAATAAATTCTATTATATCTTTACAATTATTTTGCAAATTAAACATCACTTGGTATTAAGTCATCTAGTAAATGTCAAATAGTTAGACGTTAGATCGCGAACTGGTATGGCATATTATAGGCCGTAATATGGTAATGTAATTTCTTTAAATTTATTATAAAATATTGTTCATTACGAAATGTGTGGCATAATTGGCTGTCATTTTTGATAAATGCTATCGGTAACAAAGGAGCAAAGAGACCCTACGACAATCTGCTTCTCCAGTTGGAATCGCCTTGAAGAGAAGTTGGCTAGTTGGCTAGGCGATTAAATTTCCAAAGCAAGTTCAAGTGTTGTAGTGTACAAATTTTACTTGGAGCACAGGTTTAATTCAGGTCTCGTTGTTCAAAAGAACGTGGGGTGACGCGGTACCAGAGAGCGCTCGGGGAACGTCAGATTTGTTATTTATTCCATTAATTTAAAATATGAAAGCGTTGTTACTTATAATTTATAATTTTGAACTGGCGACAGAAGCGTCCAGATATTACTCCCTGTAGACGACTGTGAAAATTATTTTGTTTTATCAGTTAAACGATTATAACATTCCAATATATACTAAAATTAACTAAATTTAAACATTTATCTGGCGTATTAGGTTTCTACGTAGACTAACCCAAAACCTTTTAAAACAATTCTAAAATCTCAATTTGGCCACAATATCTTTGTTTTCTACAATTATTATACAAGTGTCTTCAGTATCTCGATTATCCATATTCCTTCCCATAAGTATAGTAGAGTCCAAATATTTTTATTGATGGTTCCAGTTGGATAATTTACAATTTAAGAAAAAACACCAAACTTAACTTTTAAATAATTGTCAACAACTAGTCCGCCAAGCTTAGACTTATTTTTCGATAAAAAGGACTCCACCTTTACAGTGAACATCTTAGAAATTACATCTTAGAAAGGAGATACAATGCAAACAATGGGCGCGATCAGGCGCCGCAATTGTTGTGTGCGGTGAGTTGTTATGTTTCCTGAACGAGAAATGTTAACTATGGTGAGTGTCAACTGTTGGACAACATAACCACCTAAAGATATTTTGTGTTGAGTTTAGACACCGTAAAACAACAGTGTGTAACAACTAAGTCATTCGGTAGCATCCACACCAAAAACATGTTTACGGTGTAAGTAAACAATGGTGTCGCCTGAACGAAACAGAGAAGCCTATTATAGCCTGTTCCACGTTAAGATCAAAGTATTACTACTGTAACTTTTTCTTAATAAACACCTTAAATTACCAAAACAAATTGTTGTTACAATACGTACAGTGAGAATATTTGAAATAAATCCTATATACGTGATTGTACAACATGAAATATACTAGTATGCGTACAATTTCTAGTATGCAACTTCATGCATATTAGTGGTTTTCCCACTTCAAATTAAAACACCTACTTCCATAAATATCTGTCCTCTTTATCTCGCGGAAAATAATACTTCGTCGAGAATAAATGAGGCAATTAAAATTGTGTAAGTTTCGCAGACGTAAACCTATTTAAGTTAAAATATTCCACTATTAAGTATCCGTATGAGTAGTATGATTCCTTTATTATTATTATTTACCATCCGCAGTAGGTAATTTTCGCTACAATTAACCTCGTTTCGTGTACTACCGGGTTTCACATCAAATTTACGGTATGCGAAGCTTGGATGATAATTTTTGGCAAATCATGCTCCATCTGATTCCAAACATTCCGGATATTATCGCTTCTGTGTGAACACTGAATGAGAAATGGTTGCGCTCAAGCAATTCTAGTGAAATATAGGAGCATACACATATCAAGAGTAAAAGATGCAACGAATACCTTTCGAGTAGGCAAATAAATCCACATTTAAGTGATTGCATTTTCTTGGATCAACGTGCAAACAACAAATTTGTATTTTAACAATCCCCTATTTGGTTTTCAATGTGCTGTTATTGTTGAAATCTTTTTATTTTGTTGTGATAATAAGAATAATTTTTTTAATAAACTATATGTATTATCTTTTGAATTTAGTTAACCCTTAAGTATGCAAAGAAAAAACAATTTGACATGCAATGAGAGAAATGGGATTTTGCGGCAGTTTTTGTGAAATTGTAAATGTAAACAAAGTGGTTAAAATATCATACGAGGTACTACAGAATCTGAAAGAATTTGCTAAAACCTAAAAGCTAAGAGCAGCAGGATGAATGTTTATATTATTAATTGTTGCTGATCATTTAATTTAAATATCATTATTTTAGTTTTGAGGGCAGCAGCATGTTTTCAAAAAAATTAAACTCGTTCAAAATATAATGATTATCGTTCCAGCTTACAGTAAACAAAGTTGATATTTATGGGATATAAATACTGAAAGAAAAATACCTAATGAGCTCACTAAACTCCAGTGAAAAAGGAATAGTAGATAAAGCATTGCCCAACATGTGATAAACAAAAAATACACATTACAACTTATGTCGTATTTTAGTTTTATAATCCTCTAATGTTACCCCCACTCTAGGAGGGAATGATATAGATATTTTGATTTTATGACGGCTGCACTCGTAAATGTAAAAAATGCTCTTATTACTGTAACTTTTTTGGTTAAAATATATTGTAATGAGACTTATAACTGCTGTTTGTAACATAGAACATGAGATTAATCAAAATAGGTACATATAAATTGTTTTTGGCGGTAAGTGATCCATTATTTGCGAGTAAATTCGTGAAAACTATCCTGAAAATAGAGGGCGACCTTTCTACCTCTTATAATAGGAGCAATTTATCCTTGCGGGTGACTATTACTCCAAAAGTAGTGGACAACCTTTTTGTCTCCTGTAGTGGAAGTAATTGTACCCATGCGAGCGAAATAAAAATATTGGTAGTTAAGTGTTGTTCGTATTTTCATCTACACATACACGGAATTTTTATGCACTTTCGCAGACGTTCGAATCAATTCCTGAAACATTTTTTCCCAAAAAAATGTTTTGAAGATTTCAATTGCTTCTTAAGGTATCATTTTCTTTGAAGTGCTTCGCTAACAAGGAACTTTTGTTGGATTGGGTCCATCCAAACAGTTGATCGTTGCTTAGTTTCCGGCTCGTACGAATATATCCAAGTTTTGTCAAAGTATGCGAAATTCATTGTGGAATTAATTTATCTGCCGGTGCAATTTAGGGTTAAGCATGTTATTCTGCTCATAAGCTCCGACTAGTCCTTTGCATAACGTCTCGTTACAGTGTTCACGTTACATCGATGTATGACTATTTTATTGCTTTTTAAGTGAAAATTTATAATGAAAATGGTAGTGACCGGTTTGTTTTGTCTCCCCCTTGCAACGACTAAATATCGATACTATCTTCCACCTGGCAAGGCCAAGAACAAATAAAAGCACAGAAACGCGTTTATTGGGAGTACCCATCATAAACTAAAAAATCTACCTGCGAATTCTACAATAATCCAAGCGCACGGCTACGAGTGGTAGAAAGTGTAAATAAATCGTCTCAGGGGGAGATAAAAAATAAAATTGTCATTGTACATCTCCCTTTATAAAGTTTCTCAAACTAAAGTCACAGAAGACATTAATCTAATAGATCCTCATTACAAATAATTCCCTATTCCCATAAGATGTGAACGTAGGATGTAAACGAAAAACCGAACCTGAATGGTATCGATTAGATTAGCTTATTATACAAATAAATATCACAACCTACTACTAATTATTTGCTTGCTCAATGGTTCTGTGAGAGGTGAAATTTCCGCCGAATTTGAGTGAATTTTACTCATACAATTGCCTAGTTTCTAATGCAGATGTACAGTAACATTACTATATTTTGTCTCCCACTAAGACTTACTTTCTACCATTCGTAGCCGTCCGCTTGGATTATTGTAGGATTCGCAGGTTTATTTTATTACTCCTTCTAGTTTACGATGGGTATTCCCAGTAAACGCGGTTTTGTGCTTTTATTTGCTGAGCCTAAGTACCTGGCCCTGCCACGCGGAAGATAGTATCGATATTTAGTCGTTGTAAGGGGGAAACAAAACATAAATCGGCCACTGTATCATGTGGTGATATAACCAGCGATACAAATTGATATTCATAAGTATAACTGCATAGTTGGTTCAGTAACTTTAGAGGAAAGTTCAATGCATTCGACTTTTAACATGAAGAATTTTTCTTCTATTATCGATATTAATTAATTCAAAATTATGATTATTGATTGGTAGCGATTCTAACATTGGCATTATAGAACAAAGTTTGTAAATAATTATATTTATATTTGAGTGTAGGCTTTCACGACCGTAATCGTATATTTATCGTATACGATTATATTTACCGTATATCGAAGATTTCTAAAGACTTTAGAAATCTTCTGAAGAAGCTGACAGGATGGTGAGCGAAACGTCAAGTAAAATATTAACTACACGACATCACCCGAAAGACATTTCTACTATATATTTATATTTCTTTCTAAAATATTTTATGTCTATAATTATCCACCGTTAGAGTAAATGAAAAATAGGAAAGGAAGCAAAATAGAAAGTATTGAATGAACCCAACATAAAAATTAAACTAAACACATTAACTAACATGCTTTAAATATGAAGATTGTAAAATGGAATCATGATGAAATATTTAATCGTACTAGTACATATTACGTTAGCATTTTTACCGTGTCCTGGAAGTTTTGCAAATTAACGGAACGAATAAAAGACCTCTAACTATATCATATCGTTCCATTTATCTTCGACCGTAATGGAGGCAGATTCACGAGATGAGATTAAAAAAGGACTTAAAATTACTTGGAGAGAAGACGAACGTAACGTAAGAACGTGCGATATGGGCCAAAGTCGTTCTCCAACACAATTAGCGAGATTGATGTTGGTACCATTGACGTTACAAGATTAGAAACTTTACAGATTTGTTAGTTCCTATCGTTAAACATTTAGGTTAACCTGTTATTTTCCAAAGAAGGTCATAATACGCTGTAATAATCATACATTATACTTAATACGTCTTTATGAACTAAAATTACGTTAAGTTTTACAATTTCTAAAAATATTTTAAAATGCTAAAGAGCACTCACATAAATTAAGGACAATAAATTATGGGTGTATTAATGTTAATTAATAATAAATAATTAATAATTAAATGTTATTTTATCACTTTTGGGGGGCTGGGAGCTTTTTCTTTTTGTCTACGGAATCACCTTGTACTCTTCTACCTTGTTGCTATGTTGAGTAGCGGATAGCTTCGCAGATGCTTTTTAAATTCAGTTGCTGTCTACAATATTATGTTCATGGATGTGGATATATAGTGCATATATTGAAAGCTCCACGCAGACGATAGCCGGGAGTGAAGAAGTAATTGAATTTGAGAAGTAGTGGCAACAGAATTTACAATATACAACATGCGCTCCTGCAGTAGGATTCCTGCATATTTTATTTCAACCATTCGTTTCGAAAATCACGTTCAACGATATCTGCTTGAGTCGAGTTAGACGCTGGACTCCACACTCCAAAGCAAAGGTAATATGGGCAACCAGATTTTTTAATATAAGGTGTAACAATGTATGTTAAAAAAAGAGAAACAAGATCTCTTTTCAGAGGAGTTCAGTTTGTATATTAGGGAATATTTTTGAAATACACTTTATGTTCATCTTATTATCGGAGAATTTTAAGTTTCTACTATTTACACAATAGATGCAATTTTACAGTTCCGGAAAGTTTGGACATTCTGATAAGCGTGTTCAGCGTGGAATGATACGCCGCGGTATTTCTGTAATAAATGCGGATTTCAACATTTTAATAAATATCCATTAGGGGCGCATATTTCATGGTAAGGTTTCTAAAATCAAATGCATCACCGCTAAGTGGCACTACACAATTTTTTTTTTAATGGAACACCCTTCCTTTTATACGATTTTTAAAATCTGCAACATATTTAAAGCGGTTTATTGGTTAATAAATTGTAACATGAAATGAAATATATACAAAAACGTAAGTTTAAACAGAAAAAGTATATATGTATATATATAATATAAAAAGTTGAAATATAGCCAAAGAGTTCAGGATCAGCCACTGGCAAAGCAAGCTGCTATTATTCCCCATGAACATCACAATCACATGAATTAAATACTGAGCGAAAGACAGAAAAATAGTAATAATAATAAAAAGCACATAACTAACTAAAAATTAAATTATGTGTGTCAATTCACGATCATCGAAAGGAAATATGAACAGTCGCATGATACATTGGGGGTATATTAGCTACTAAATTGTCCCCGCAGTTGACGCGCCAGTGCTAACCTTTCTTGTAACGTTTTGTTTACCTCTTCAAATGAGAAGCGTTACGACATGATAACGATTTATACAGAGTGCGAACAAAATGCAGAAACCGCGCAAGAATTGGTCGATGTCATCAAGGATCAAGGAAAAAATACATTTATTTGTTAGGTTAATATGTTAAGAAATACTGCTCACTTTCCTCAAGGTAAATGTGGATCGAAGATGAACAACAAATGAAACTAACAGATTGGTTATAATCCTCACATGTCTGTGGGATCTACTGCTGAGGATTGCGGTACAAAATCCGACAAATACAAACATTTTAAGATTTATTTGGTTCATAGGCTTTACGTGGGCGATGAAATTCGACTTCATTTTGTCACAGAAGATTTTATGGAACTTTATTTACAAATTTCAAATTTGCTACCTCGGATTCTGTGGCTGGATGGAAGCGATTTCTCACCATAGTCAATAGTCGTAATTCACGTTACTAATCATTTGAAAACGACAGATAAATGAGACAAACCAATTTTCAAAGAATTATATTTAATTTTATAAGTTTAAGTTCTTTGCACAGGACATTAAAAGATATAGTTTGCGGAAATGTCGAAGAATTAAAAGAGCTTATTATTATATTATATTATAGCGTTTTCAAAATGTGTGGAATATGATGGAAAAACTTTCCAGCCTTTAATTTAATTTAATTCCGGTTTCATTTTGAGACGATTTTATTTTTCTATTTGCATCTTAAGCCTCGAGCAAATATTTAATGTAACATGCTGAGTTTGGTTTATTAATAAATATACGAAGCTTTAGTTATAATTTATTCATTCTGAATATTCGATAATTTTATACGAATTTATAGTAATTTCATTTTCCTAATAAAGCTTTCAAATTTCGTCAACACGGACAGAGCTTACTTATAATTCCACATACCTACCTCTTATTGCAAACATGGATTTACCTTTAAACAAGATAGAACTCCATTTAATTGTAAAATAATCGAAATTCTTCTTCTAAACTAATAATATTCATTTTTTTTTCAAAGATAGCATATACTGTTCTCTAAATGCATTTCCTTTTAGAAATGTTTTGAAAATATTTATTTTCAGTAACAGATCCTATCCTCTTATGATATTCAAACAACAACAACTGTGTATAGGAAAATAATGTTCTCTTTAAAAGAATTCCTTGAACAATAACATTGAGCTAAGTTTTATATTTTTACTGTATAAGTATGAGTAAATAGGCCATAGGATATATTTGGCGAAATTCACCTCACGCGAAACTTTTATAAATAACAGAAAGGAATGCATACATAAAAAGAATTGTATTATCGCTGTATTATTATTTTAATGTTGTATCGTATATGGTCGTAGAACGAAATTGTTTCCGCTTTTCACAAAAACATTGGGTGCTACACAATAAACCTTGCTTCGGCACCGCTTTTATTACTCCGTTTTAAAAATAGACGGCGGCAAAATAACGCGAAAGAAAAACTTTTGCGTAAAGCCACATTCTTCAGCCAGCAGCACCCGAAGACTAATTTCTTTTTCAACTCAAATATTTGCAGTCGAGAAGCGTATTTATGGTTAATGCAAATAATACTCGCGCATTTGACCAACTCCAATTACCGAAAGTTAATTCATACCACGACCCCTGTGTAATTTCGCTTCCACAATCTCGCGCAGACACGACCGTAACCCTCGACTCACTTTTCTTCCTCCTACCCGGCCGTTTTGGGGATTCCCTTCGCGTACAACGATGGTCTTATCTTAAAAGGGAAACTTCTATTTTCTTTTTACGAGTCAGTCAGTCACAGTCACAGTTAAACTAACAGCAAGGCTGCGGTTACTCACTACGCATCCACTTCTCCCCACGTCCAACACTTATCGCTTGAGCGTTTACCCTTATCGTAATAACGGCATTGCATTCACCAAGGGTACATGAAAAGCGTGAAAACTATTGCTTTTTTAGTCGTGGTTATATGAAATATGATTTTAGATTGTAATAACTGCAATGCATGTAAATTAATACTTATACCTCTCTTCACTTAAATTAGATTTTGTTTTAGTTAAGGAGCACAAACAACTAGGCATGTTGTTACAACGGTGCCACATTACACACCTAGCTAAATTGAGAAGATAACACCGGCATTTGATATTCACTTATTTTATTATATATTTTATTTATTTATAATTATCATTGTTCATCTGTGTGAATAATGACAATTTTTGAAGTGCCCAAACGCCTGTTACGAAGTGTAGAGCACTCTAAACCTGAAGAAGGCAATTGCTGCGATCCTCTAATCGCTGTCATTAATGATTGCTTAGCTGATGATGTCTTTCCTCCACTGCATTAATTGATCCGCGATAGACGGAGAGGATTGCCGTGAGATAACGTATCGTGGATCAAAAGTTGTTAATGCGCAAATTTTACCATTACGAGGTAAGAGGTACCTGACTGTTACCTTATCTGTGGGATCGAAATAGAGACCCATAAATCAGCAACGATGGTACAACAGCGCGAGATTCACCAAGGATCCATATTGGGACCCCTGATGTTCATAATTTTTATTTTAAATACCCTTTATGCGCCAAATTAATTATAATTTTTATTTATTTGAAATACGCCATATTTCAATCTAACAATAGTTTTATCGCATTTTGATACGCCTTGCGTCAATTTAATTAACACTACGTAGACCGTTTGCGATTAGCTTAAAAGTAAAGTTCCTTTTATAAAAATTGCGGACGAATGAACATATTACCTTTTATCCTTCCTCCCTGTTTTTATAGATGAATGGGCATAAGCTGTAACATTCCTTGTGTGCGTGTTTATGATACGGAGTTTGTTTGTCAACTAATTTACTAACTAATAACTTTTTTTACTTTACAGTTTTAGTACCAACTTAAACTTAAACATTAGACTCCTCTACTTTCATTATTAGAGTTTTCTTTAAGGTATTTTCTATATTCAAAACGGTAATAAATTATCGATGAACATATTAGTCTGTTATATATAGAATATCACTGACTTGGCTTTCTGTAGTGGTCTTGAATTCTCTGCTGCGCCTCCGTTGCGTTTGTAGTCATTCAATTGAGATTCGGAATTTACAAGCTTGTTCTTGTCTTCGGTGTGATTCACGGGAATAGACTATAACTTCTGATGCGGGTTTGTATTTGCTTTAACTGGTGTTGGAAAACTGATTTTTATTCCACTGTCGTTTTGGGGAATTTGATTTGAGATGGGTGTGAGTTGAGTGATAGGTTTTGGTAAGGTCTTTTCGGATTGAATAAAGATTCTTCCTTCCTTCTTGCTGTTAATTTGGTACCTCTAATTTTAGCGAGTTTGGATGGGTCCGGGTTGAAATAGGACTGCTTTAGCTTGTTTGCATAGAACAGCGTCTCCAATTTCAAAATTGTGCCTTTTGGTCTTTCTTCTTTTGTAGAATATCATGTTTTCTTTGTTGACATTTATGGCTAGAATTTTATTAATTTTTCTTTCATGCAATTCAGCAATTTCAGAAGGTGATTTACCAATCGTCCTATAGTTCAAAAGAAACTGCTGTAATTGTGACTCGAATTGGTTATTTTCAAAGTGTGCACATTTTAGTGATTTTATTTAGAGTTTTAATAAACCTTTTTGTCATGCCATTGGGGGTGCTTGATGTTGTATTCGTCTATAAAATTGTATATTTCTCTTCCTTTGCATGACGGTCCATTATCCGACTTGAGACGTTTGAGAATACCAAAACTAGATAATATTCTTTCTGAGATCTACGAAACTGATGGAAGGTACGATTTTTTCTAATGGATAGTTGGAGTATTCATTTGCTAATATGATAATGTATTTATTACTAGGAAACGGATTTGCGTAGTCTACAGACACTTCCTTAAATTTTGGTGTCTCTTCTGCTGTCGGGTGCGATTACTTGGCATGCTAGACAGCTTTTTATATAGTTTTCGGTGATTAGGTCCATGTTGAACTTGATGAATGGTATTTTGAAATATTTTAGCAGATGCATTTATACCAAAACTAAGACGTTTGTATCTGCACAAGCCAATGCGTGTAAAAAATGTTTTTAGTTTTAGTACCAACTTAAATTTAAATACTACAGTTTAGAATCTGCCGATAAATAAACATCCAAGTAAAAAATTTAGAAATGCACCAATAGGAATCTCGATGTCCAGCTGGTACCATTTCTTATCACTTTTAAGTAAGTACTTACGACTAAATGCTACAGTTGCTACCTTGAATATAAAAATGTTGTTGTCCCAAAAATATGACAAATAAAGATTTTATTTAGTGCTAATGTAAGTTTCTTCATATATTAAACCCTTTTTTCTCGCGTAAGTAATAAACCACCACTCCAGACGCGTGTACGAAAGCACTTGAGCGATCAATCATGGTCTATGCAATATTGCTATTCTGGTAGCGAAGTCCAGTAAAAAGCCTTCAATTACTAACTTTTCCCCGTATTTTAATATACGTATCTATAATTAAATAACGTAATTTTCCATTATTATCTCGAATTATGATAATTATTTCTTGCTTGCTACTTAAATCACACAAGGCTAACGTTTTACGAAATAATATACGTTAAATGCCTTAATGACATAAATGTAGTGAAGGTTTCGCGGTAAACACTGCCTTCCGTGAGTTAATTCATTATTGTCGCATTCAAATTCAGAAATAATAATTAGCATTTAAATTCGTCCTATTTATAGCAACCACGCGAACGAATTAATAAATTAACGCTCAATGGTACTGGCAGGACTTTTCAGCCATCATTGGTTACTGGGTCGGCCGGATAATGCGTAAATTCGAAGGGAGGCAGTTTATTAAATAATTCAAAACCGAGAGATGTTGAATTGTCACACCGGAATGATGGATGATTATCACACACGTGCGCGTACAATTTTTATTCGTATGAAATTTTTACGCTTTCCCGAAACTCATACGTCAGTTAAAACTGTCGCAGTGGAGGGTTTAACTAATTACAAACGTTAATGTTTTAAAACAACCTGTATGTCCGTGGAACAGTTGAGTTTCGAGTGTCATCGCACGAAATGCGTTTTTAATCGGGAAATAATGGTGATTTATTTCGACTAAAACAACTGAATTAATTTTAATTTAATTTTAAATTGCATTGTATTGTATACTGTGCATAAATAAGTTCGGTGACATAACAAGCGCAGTTTTATTACTATGTAAATGTACAGCGGCGGAACAATCTCAGTCCGAAAGCTGTTATGTATTCTTCCGACCGACCTATAAATTCTAACAATGCGAGAGGCATCTCTGGAGAAATTTCAACAATTTTCTCTCCGATTGCTTCTTTCAGTATCCAATATTTGTTTTATATTTCGCAACTTATTCGTATGCTTTCACGGAAAATAATTTCAAATTGTCAAATTGAATGATTTTTCAGATCACTTGTTGAGAATACAAGAGTAGGTTTAGAGGTTCGAAAGCTCCTTTGTGTGGCCTTTTAGACTATATTGGAGAATATCCCAGGTTATATTTATTGAAAATGTTGCCTTATTGACAGTCTTTACCAAATATATACTTTGTCTAAAGTTAATAAAAATATACAGGTGTTCTATTTAAAATAACGTATAACCTTTCAAACGGTAATGTTTAGACCTATCCAATTATATTAGTTTTATATCAAATTAGTGCCTGAATTATTTCACAAGAATTAAGGCAATCCCTTTAAGAGAATTAAGTTTACATTACTTCCGGAAGTTGGGAAGATGTGCCGATACTTTCTAATTCGACCTCTCGAACAAATAAATGCATATTTACAAATTTGGAACCTGCTTGGTTTCTGATAATATAGTTAACGTAAGCTCATCCTGTAACGCCAACTACAACTTTGAAACATATTTGCGAAACGTTTTAGAACCGATGCAGGACAATATGGTAATAAGCTTCCCTGTGTAAACCTCGTAAACACTCCACAGATTATTTCCCAGTTAGTAAAACCATTAAAATTAAAACCGGACATTACCACGTTCCCGCCTACCAATTTAAATACAGCATAGATAGAAGGGTGCGGTTGAGAGATCGATCTTCCTGACTAGATCGGATTATGGCTTTTAAACTAATAATCGGGAGGGCTACGATCGGTGACGTATGCGCGGTACCCCTCTGAAGGCTCGACGAATTAATTAAATCCCATGAAGTGACGCTTTTAGCTTTTCTCGTCTCGCCCATTTGTAATGTGCCTCCGTCGTAAGGAGCGTACTAACAAATTTCTCAGCAAAAGTTCAAGTCGCTCTGTCTTTATGACTTTCCCTTAAACTGGCATCGTTGATGATCCCGTGGAAGTGGCAGGATTTTCCCTGTAATAACGGAAGCAAAATGTGTGGACTTGTAAGGTCGAAAACATTAAGCCTGCTTCTTTAGCCGGACTATAAACTCGTCCCAGATCATTTCTCTTCCAAGAAACTATTTCTGTAGAAGGAATCAATGGGTCGCTTTGGGAATTACGACTTGGTATAGTTTCGCTATCCGTTCGAATAGATTTCAGAACAAACGGAAGAGTTATCTGCGTGAGTATGACAAGCAACATCTAATGCTGAAAAATTGGATTCGTTTTATATTGCCAATTATAAGATAGATAAACGATACCAGAATTACTATTTATCTATCAATAAAAAATTGCAAAGCTTGTGTAATGAAATAATAGAATGAGGACAGTTCTCGCCAGACGAGGACGGGTGGAAACTCCGGAATGCTTAAAGCGCAGAAAACATGTATCATTTTTTCGATGATAAATTGTAACTACTTCGCCCCCGCAGGTCGAAACCCTGTCCACTGTTGCTCAAAAGCCTGACTCCGTTCATGTAATCTATACAAAAATTCCAATGAATTTCGTTCTAGTCGAGCTAATAAGGCATTCGAAGTAATGTGACGCCACCCAGTCAACGTAAACAGCTCGGTGGCCCAGTAGTAAGAGAGCTTGCACTTGACTTGCCAGAGTTAAGCGCAGTCTGCTGAGGTCCTGCTAGGATTAAAAAAAATTGTATAGCGGGTTCGGTACACTCCCGAGTGACCATTCGCAGTTGGGGTATAATTAACTTCGCTTCACTCTTTTCGGCGAGGGGATGATAGTAACAAGGCCATGGAACACTTTACACACAGTAAAAAGTTATGACAAGCCTTAAGAGCTTATACACCTCGTTGGGCCGTCACTACAATTAAAAACAATAACACGTGATAGGAATATTTCTTTGACTTTGATTCGATAATCGTCTGGGAAGTATTATTTTCAATGTTATCACATCTGGAGGTCACGGTTCCATCAACCACAGCCCAGTGTAGTACCTTCCGGTTGAATGGAGATATTTTTGTTAATTTACTTGAATAAAATAGGTTAAAAATGATAAATGTGCTAAATGGAAGAATCTGGTTTCCTTGTTTTATGGATGCAGCAGATCTGGGAAGTTAATTGTGGCACTATATCGCAAAAACGATTATTTGTACAACAATATTGTTATAAATTGAACCAAATGTCGGACAAGCAACCGCTGAACGTTTAAAGTTCAGTTTTCGAAGATATCTTCCAAAGTATGTACAGTTGTAATTGTATATTATTGATTTGTACATTGTATTTACAAAGGCTACGTGCCTAGATAGTTGTTCATTATCTTAACTAAATTCTTTCCTTATTTTATTGAATTTCTTGACAAAATCTTTTAATGCATTTTTTGCCAGCAGGAAATTTATTACTCGTATTAAATTGATAAATTATTGCTTGATATGGGATATTTAGCACTTAATACATAAGTAAGATAACGGTTAGGTGGCCCAGTGGGAAGAAGGCCTATTTTTGACTGTGACAATATTGGAGCCTGCCCGTTGGAGTCCCATCAGATACGTGGCAGAATATTCTGGTTGATCTGGTACAATCTCCAGCATAAATTCGCATGCTGGGGAATAATTGAGTTTGACTCTTTACACTGAAGGGGTGATAATAGCGAAGCTATGGAAAATTTTACACGTATCATTTACACACCAAAAGGCTAGTAAAATGATGACAAACGCTGCCACTACACTTATAGAAAAGGCGCTGCAATGTTGAAAATTGCGTCAATTAGTTAAATTGTTGAAACAAATCTACTTTGTAAGTTTCTATACCTTTTAAACACTTAAGCAATCATGTGGTACCGAGTAACCATCTTCGTAGTGAGGCTTAAAACATCTCAGACCGCTCAACTAAACAGAAAATAGCGAAAGTGAGGCATTAATCCTCTAAAAAAAATCGTTTCTAAATGAAATATATAATATAAGTTATAATTATTAGGAAAGTAAAATAAAATAAATTCAGATGGATTTTTGAAAAATAAAATTATCCCTTTTTTTACGGATATTAACATTAAGAGCTCTATTAAATTATAAATAATAATGGACATTAGCGGCGTCCACACGGACTTGACCGCAATTCTCCTACCTCTCACATTTAGCAACTTTCGGAGTTTGGACTATCAGCCTGCTACTTGATAATTACTTTATTCATGTGACCTACTTCCTTATTTGTTTATTATATAACATTTAGTTAGCATTTCACATGTTCTTTTATGGAAATAAACCCCCCTGGGATAATAATCCGTATACTATTGCGCCTAGAATAGCATTAAATGAAGATGGTGTCCTCACAATTAAGCTAAATAATATGAGTGCCACCAAAAACGCCTAAAAGGTTGCTTATATACTTATATACGTACCTATATTAATTTTTTGCTTGAATTCAACTACCTATGTACCTCCTACATTTAGTGAAGTTGGTTTTAATAAGTTTTAAGTGTATGTATTTGAATATAAGTTGAAAATGTACGTACACTGAAAGAAAACAAAATGCTCAATCAAATCAAGCAATACCTAGTTCAATCAATTAACTAATTGTCGGTGGCCAATAGTTTTTACCCATTGAAAAGTTATTAAATTGAAGTGGTTAGAATAGTTGATTAAATGTCGAGGAAAATATTGTATGGCACTTTACGATTGTAGAAGAATATTTACGGTACTTTGAATCAACGCACTCATCTTCTTGCCTTCACACTTGAAAATAATTTTATTATATCATATGACAAACAAGGTACAATAGTGAATATATTGGCTTTCATCGACGAATACTGAAGAACCGTTATTTCTTTGATTTTACCAAAAAGTGCTTTTGTCCGTTTAATCAGAACTAACATTGGCTAATGCTTATAATGTGCGGTGTGCAATGGGTATAAAACAACACATATTTATCGATGCACTGTAATGTTCAAAACACCACATTTGAAATTACCGCCATTAGTGTTACAAAGGTAATTCCATAATGAGGATTAATTAAACCAAAACATATGTGAAGAAAACTTCGGAAGTTGCTAAAAATTTTCATCGTAAGGGTCGGTCTATGGAAGAACATTAAGAGTGAATCCTTAAAGTTTAGACTGACTTAATGATTACAGGAACAATATAGACCCCTAAGACACGTCTCTGATGTTCTAAAATCGCAATTTCGTGTTTGAAACAGATTCTGGAGTTTTCATTGTCAATTTCGTTCAATAAATTCCACAAAGAACATGAGAAATACACAAACCGAAGGGGACAGCGTCGATTGTAAGTCAACGTTAGAGATTATGAGGATTAAACGTGTGACCGAACATGAACATTTCAACATTAAGCTACTTATCCATTAACTCCGTCTTGTCGATGACATTTTCCACTTTGTGAATTCTAATCACCGTTTACGCGTTCTCTCCATCTTCGTCTAGTCTTCCGCTTTGCTACCGTCTCTCGGGAGCATTTTTCATTCATTTCCTTCCCTTGTCCAATATCCCGGTGTCAGGTCAAGAATTAACGGTTGCGAGGACTTATTTTTTTTTGGTCTCCGCTGCCGCTTACCAATGTTGCTTTTTTTGTTTCTTTACAATTACTAAGGATATCCGGATTGTGTCAGGAGACACGATGAAAAAAAAATTTTGCCAAGGATAATTTAAAGTACCAATTAAAAATAATTATTAAGCGAAGAGAAATGGAAAAGTTTTTGTATTATTTCCGGAACTCCGTTCCGGTAAGAATTAAGAAAACTCATCGATGGGAAAAAGGTCCGCCGAAGAGTTGATTTTCAAAAATGGGGAGGAAGTTTTATTAAACTGATCGAGTTCGTTTCTCCTTTCTGTCTCCTTTTTATTCGCATTGTACTTCTTATCTCTTTCCCTCGCCTAACATCGACGGCTTATAATTCGATTTCTATTAGATTTTTCACGGGAATTTGGAATCGGCAAATAGAGGAACGAAGGGGAGTAAAATTAATTCGAAAAGTTTCGGATCCGATTTTTGTTTTACTAATGTTCTCTGCTAGACCGGAAACAAGAATGTTAAAAAGAAAACGTCTGGAATGCAGATTAGTTTTTAAGAAACAAAGGAAGTAAAAATTAACTAATCAACTAGCGTGAAAACTTTTCTTATGAAATTAATTGCGTCATAAATGTTTTAAGGAAAATTGTTCCAGCAGATTGAGGTAATATTTCAAAATCTCAACTTTTATCATAAAAAAAATATTAACCTATTATTATTAAAAGCTTCTTATGCAGTAATGTCCGTAAGCCTTTTCTTTTCAAGATATATTAAGTGTGAATTCTTTTACAGAATTAAAAATAACATAAGAAAGAAATATAATAATTAAATTAAAAAAAAGATATATAAGGTATTTGGGTCTAAAGAAGGTGTTCAACGATGACTTTGTTTTTCAGTACATCTTTCCATTCTTTATGTTAGTGTTTGACGGCATCTTTGATGTATGCCTGGATTGTTGCGGAATCTATTAGCGGATTCCGTAACTCTTCGTTATTTAGTTCTACGCCATACACTTCATTTTTCATAACCCCCAAAATCGAAGGAATTGAGGCCTGGGCTACTAGCTTGCAATGATATAAGTTCCTCATGACTAATCTAGCTATTTCCAAATCGACATTGCACAATTCCTTTGTTAATTAAAATTAACTAACATCAGCAAACTGATTAATTAAACACAATTCTTATTTTGTCGACACCATTGGCTAGAAACTTTTTTCAATTTTCTATGTAAATAGTTCGTTGTTACCACTCTTCAATAGCTGTCCAAACTTCAACTTCCTGCTTCTACATACTAGACGCAATTTTACAATTCTAGAAGTTTGGGACACACTGTATATAAATATTAAGTAGGGAACATTATTATTATTATTTGCCCAAAACGTGCAAATCATTTTAATTAGGTACATTTTTAAGACATTCTTTTTTGAAAAAATAAATTTTAAATTAGCCCTATGGGCAAAAATATTTATTTACAAAAGGGTCATAAGTAAACTTCACCACTTTCCGTACGCTTCATGGGCGTCAGTATAAGAGTGGGTCGTTCGGGTGTGCGATTCGTAATATATGCGCAAGCGATCTTATTGCAGTAGTAACGCATCCAATATGTGTTTGGCGGCCATGGATCAAGAAAACGATCATTGTTAGATAAAGTGAATGACTTTATTAAAGATTTCTCGGATTTAATATACGATGGCGCAAAAATAAAATGTTTATGCGATATATCTCTAATGTGTTGGTGAAAAATACATTGCCAAGACCACGTAGGAAGTGCAAAGGTAAGTGTCTTTTTCTCTGTCGTGTACTCCAACTCACACACGCAACATAACTCTGAAATCATTAAACCATTTCATCGCACAGTCTAATATACGAACAAAAATTTGTGCATATATTACGAATCACACACCTGAACAACCACTCCCATACCGACGCCAGTGAAGCGCACGGAAAGTGTCGAACTTTAGTTATAAGTTTGCATTTTCACTCTTTGCTTCTAAATTATATCTACAGTTTATAGAAACTACGAATTAAGGATAGCATTTAATAGAATGTTTGCAGAACAATTTGTTGCGTAAAGATCAGTTATATAAAAAGGAATTACTAAACAAGTGGCTAGTGTTATGTTTTAGATTTACTGTAATAAATTTATAAATATCCTTTTGTAAACATGTGAAGGTCTACAAAACTCTAAAATAGAATTATATTTGAAATGCAATTAGATTAAGGCTAAGATATGGAAATTTAAAACTATTTTATCAAATCAAATTTACTATTGGTAGCAACAAACATATTCCAGGAAATTCAATAACAATATGTAGGTTGTGGTAAACAAGTTTGTATGCCTACTACATGTAGATTTCCAGATATTCATGCAGATATGTGAAAGCTTATGCAAACAGAAAGACAAGCGAATAAACTTCATAGTACGCTGCTTTAGTATTTACATGGACTGTTCACATTCTAACAATGCTTAAGTCCGATGAATAACGTACATGTGTATGAGTTTGTTACGAAGAGACAATAAATAAAATTTAAATAATAATAACCTTGGGTACGTGCAAAATTATGGAATAAATTGACTAAATTTGAAGCAATTTGTTTTTTTTTTTTAAGAAATGCTCGCATTTGAATTGGTAAAGTAAACATTTTTGCTTCAATTTTAATTTTATTAATTTAATTTAAAATTTTATTATTTTTAATTGCTCATCGACGATTTTTTTTAGATGGTAACTCTTGATTTCTTTTTCATAGATTATTTAATTGTTTAAATGGTGACATCAAAATTTTAATACCTCATATAAAAAAAATTAATTGTAGGTGTACAACAGATTTTATTAACAACAAAAAAGTAAAGATAAATGCTGTTATTCAAGAAATGAAATGATTGCTCCCTTTAAATCTAAGGTTGGAAATGCCATCCACCTGTTTCTAAGTTTTGCTACTAACAAAACGCCTAGCAAAGAGTGAAGGTATTTTTTTGCATATCAATCAAAAATACGGAATAATTACTTTTATTCACTGCGATATACCAAATACTCGTTATTCTTAATAAAAAAAGATGTCAAAGTTAACTAACAATAAGCGGAACTCAGCACATGTAAATTTTAATTGTTGTTGGATTCGATGATAAAACCAGAACTCAATAAGAAGTGTGCAATTTGTGTGGAAGTGAGTAAAATGGAAAGAAAATTTAGAAAAACTGGACATGTCATGCAAGACGTCCTAAGAGAACTAATGAAGATGTGAAAGTTGATATTGTGCTATGTGTGGGTGAGAATCCTCATGGTGTATCTTAATTACTTGCAGACAAGGAAGTTTCTCGGCGATCTCAGCATTATGTATATTAAAAATACAAAAGTACCATCCTACCACCTACTACAAGGCGAGCCTGATCGCCGTGTTATGTGATACAATACCGGATTTATGCGATTGTAATCCACGCTTTATCCGCCAAATTCCTTTTTCGAATGAGGCCTTATTTTGCCTAAATAGAACCCTAAATCGACAAAATTGTGGGGACCCGAGAGGAGAGAATCCTCATTATTGGTCTCTTGTTCTTAGACGAAACTCTCACAGGGCAGCAATATCTGCATTTTTTGAAGAATGCACTTGTACCTATTTTTGCAGAAATGTTTTCAAATGAAGATGATCCTGACTTACCAAATGGTGATAGTTTCAGCAAGCAACATGGTGCACTTCCGCATTTTGCGCATCCGGTTCGCGAGACTTTCGTTTCCCTGGGAGATAGATCAGTAGAATGGCCTTCGAGATTCTCGGATCTTACCCCCTTGGTTTCTTTTTATGTGGTATTCAAAATTAAAAATTCCTGACCACGATTTGAAAAATACAATTGGGTACGAAATGGAGTTGAATTAGTCCTGACGTAATTGTACAAAATGAATGACGAACACTGAATTTAAAGGAAGCAATCATTTCATTTCTTGAAAACTGAATTTATCCTTACTTTTTGTTATTAATAAAATTTATGTTTTCCATTCTTTAAATTATTTTAGTCGAGGTATTAAAATTTTAGTGGTACCTTTTGGATCTATTAAAATAAAAAAATCTGGGGATGTCATTTAAAAGAATTGTCAATGGCGTCATTACTTGAAGACCAGAACTGGAGGAGATTTAAAATTGATACAAAAATGTTTCTTTCAAAAATAAGGTTGACCTGAATTTTTTCCATAATTTTGCCCCGCAGGTATATTGCTGTACGTCTTATAAAGCTAAGATAGCTTCCTCATTGTATTGATGGAATAATTCACGGCAAACACAACAAGATGAGAGAAAAAATACACTAACTCACGGACATGTTTCTGCCTACCAGGCGTCATCAGCGTGGTTTCGAGAGCATTTTTTATCTCTACCTTGTATCGCTGTTGCCTCCCAGTTAATGCCACAACTTTTAAAACGACAAACTCGAGATTTCTTGGCGCCCTCTAGTGCCACAGAAACGCATGCCTGCCGTTCACGAAGTGGCGACATAAACCGGGTACTGTTCCCCAAACCATCCCTCGAGCAGTTCTCTGATTGCTTAACACGAGATGGCGGCGTGTGTTTGCCGTGAATTATTCCATCAATACCATAAGAAAGCTAAGCTATCCTAGCATTATATTTTTGGTTTCGTGTTAAGCAGTCAGAGAACTGCTCGAGGGATGGTTTGGGGAACAGTACCCGATTTATGTCGCGCACTAGAGGGCGCTAAGAAATCTCGAGTTTGTCGTTTTAAAAGTTGTGGCATTAACTGCGAGGCAACAACGATACAAGGTAAAGATAAAAAATGCTTTCGAAACCACGTTGATGACGCCGGGTAAGCAGAAACATGTCCGTGAGTTAGTGTATTTTTGTCTTTCCTGTTGTTGCGTTTGTCGTGAATTATTCCATCAATACCATGAGAAAGCTATCTTAGCATTATATTTTTTTTGGTGGCTGTACCTCTTGTTAAAAAATTTGCCTGGAAGGTGTAATCAATGCAAGAAGAGCAGAGCCACTCTCTGTTACATCAATGATAAATCATAATAAGCCGAATATATAGTTAATTGAACATTGTATCCACCAGAACTTACTAAAGAGAAGTTATTACTGTGTTGCATCTTCATATAGTAACTGGCGGATGGCCTATGTAATAAGTACACAGGGTTCTGTAATATCAAATTCCCTGCAGTTACTTTATTGTAGACCGACGATTTCCCAACTCTACAGTGCGATGTCCCTGAGGAAATGCTAGGAGACTTGTGTACTGAAAACTTGAGAAGACCCTGTCCTAAACAATAGAAAATATAAAACTGTTGTTTTCGTTTCTACTACGAAATTGGATTTCGTATTTGTCATGAGATGCAGAGAAGATATATATGCAAAAATGGAACATTTCTTTTCTAAGAAATTAAATATTGTTGTAGGACGACAAACATTGAATTTCCTTCTAAGTTATTGATTTTCATAATCAGATATATTTGATATGTTATACCAAGTAACCATTAAATGTTTTTCCAGATTTTCAATAGTAAATGTTTATCTTCTATGAGTTAATATAGTGCTTATGTGGAAAATGTTTTTCAACATTGACTAATTGGCGGACCAATATGGTCGGGTTTTAAATCAAATTTAATTATAAAAATGTTGCTGTGCTAGTTAATGTTTGAAATCAATGAAATATGTTTTTTGTACAAAATGCGAACTGTAATGATTATAATAGGCAAGCACATACACACTGTTTTTTTAATAAAGAGATACACGCGTCTTTCGCTTAGAAAGCAGCGACAAAAGGCGGGTACAATTCCCTAATCCGTTAATACTAGACGGTGTTAAAAGATACACCTGGTTCGTCGCTCTCGAAGGAGGATGATATAAGCTGAGAGGCAAACAGCTGGTTGAGGTACGCTTGGAGCCACGTTGATGCCAGATAGGCAGAACATAGCGTTCTCTCTCTGCTTTTACCGGGAGTGAACCCACTAATACCATAAGTAGCTGTATTCGCAGCATTTTTTTAATTATTGTTTTTAGGCATTTTTTGATATGTATTATAATGTTTTGTAAAAGGGGAAAATTAAGATTTTTTTTCTGGAATTCAGCTTTCTCCAACCGCCACACTTTGAAATTCGACACACAATCAAACACGTGTTATTTGAATGCCGATTTGACTCAAAGTCAGAAATTTAATTAAACGTCACCTCACTCCCACGACAAATTTTGATAATTTTTACCTTTCCAAAAATATTTTAATGGTGGAATTCAAACGGAAACTTTTATTTTTAGAAACAGCATAATGCAACGGATGCAGGGACCCAACTGAAGCACTGATTCTAAGCTATTCTATGAAATTTTACACCACAAACAATTGTACAAATTTAAATTTTACTGAATGATCGATAATTAATTTACGAAGTTACATTGAGATATGTCTAAAAATACTGAAGTTCGTTGTAAGATAGTTTTACATGAAATTGGATGTTTTAGGCAGTTAAGAAAATGAACAAGGGGAGAAGTTATTATTCTATTCGACCGCTATCGTCGTTGGCTGGACTTATAATACTTTCCTAACTCGCAAGGCTACTTAGGTTGTAGCTTCCGAAAACAAGCTCACACCCCACCAGAGGGATCTTAACTTTAAGCGACTGAACATACAGAACTCGCTATGCATGAAGCATGTGTGGCGCTGATGACGGGTAGCTACGATGTTGCGAATTATAACGCTAAGGTATGTTAGTACGATGGAAAGTGCATGCATTCATCGGATATCCTAAACATTCAATAACTGCTTAACA
This sequence comes from Oryctes borbonicus, assembly GCA_902654985.2. Lineage (NCBI taxonomy): Eukaryota > Metazoa > Arthropoda > Insecta > Coleoptera > Scarabaeidae > Oryctes > Oryctes borbonicus. Next base: position 5,923,029 of record LR736857.1, read on the forward strand.
GGTAAATCTAGACAGAAAACCCAGAAACAGTCTTTGAGTGATACCGTAAAGTTATTTTAAATCCTTTTTAAAATTCTTGTTGATTTATACCAACGCGCAAGGGAGCTGTTGAAACGCTTCAAAGCTTATGTCAAGAATGCAGCAAAAGATTTTGAGTATTGAAGTTGAAAATGTATTGTTTCTAAGTATTGAAATTTATTAAATTATAAATACAAAACTGACCATTTTCGTACTTATCATTTACTGCTGATGTTGTTAATTTAATGTATAGCATGTGAATGCATAATTTGGTTACTTTCATGCATAAAAAATGTATTATACCATCCATGCGAAGTAATTGTCGAAGCACTTTAAATCAGAACCAATTATGCACGATAGTTAATTGTTTGAAACTGTACCGTTAAATTACCGGCCCGTTTCCATCGTGAAATGACTAAAGCGTCGACTGCATTACAGCATTCAAACTAGTGAATTTAACGAGACGTATAGGTACATAAAGTTAAATATACGAGACATATGAACGATGTATGCGTGTATGTGCACATGCACAGCGTAAAGTACGTTTGTAAGCAACGCTCTTGATGGAATATTGCGTTATTTAGGTGGACTGATAGGCGTAAAACGTATTACGTAAATGTAAATACGTTTTGCGTGTACACGATACATCACTCCAACGTAACGTAGAAATTTCAATTTTGACTGGCCGAAAACTGACAAAGGATGAACGCAGCGTTGATCCGATACAGAATCAATTTATATACGAACGAGTAGGTAGGTTGATGGCGTTCCATAAGCGTAACCCAACGCGTCAATGCTCAGAGAAAGGAGGTCGAACTCGTACTCGCATTCGCGAACGCATTTACGTACATTTTAGTGGGATTTTTAGACAAAAGAAAGTCCTAAATTAATGTTTTTGTTAGGTGAAATAGGTTTAGAAATTGAAATTTCATAAACCAGATTGTTTCGAAGATTTAATATGCGGCCAAAAACCGAAAATGACGTAAAACAACGCAAGCATTGTTTTTCCATCTACTTTAGGGAGTAGTGATATGTACCGGGTGACCAAATAAGAACGGAAGCTTCTCAGAAACTATAAAAAAATCTTTTTTAGTAAATGTGTCAAAAGAAAATATTGGAGATGATTTTGTTTTCTAGTCATTTTACAAACTTCAAAATCATTTCCAGTGTTTTCTTTTTGTCACATTTACTAAAAAAGATTTTACCCGAAACTTCTATGATTTCTGATATATAATCGGCTGCCATATAGCTGCCATAAGCGCCATACGGAGTGATGTTCACGCAAGTGCAGTTCGAGAACCTGTGTCCAAGTGATCCTTGTCTTGACTTATATAGCATAGTGTTCTCGTCTTCCTGTCCTTAATGCTTTATTAGTTAAATTTAAATCTTGCCAAGGATCGTCTTGGGCCAAACTCTTTACGATGTAAACGCTTTTTAATGTAATATTTTCTAACAAAAATGTACACAATAAATTCTATTTCGTATTTACGATAATTTCGCAAATTAAATATTGATTGACAAGAGGGCGTGAAATTTGGAAGTAAATGTCCGCATTCAACCGTTGCCGATATTCGCTAATGTCAACGAGTAAAATCGCGAACTCGCGTGACATATTATACGCTATAATATGGTATTTTTAGTTGATAGATATTTTAATTGAAAGAATATGAAATATTGTATATTCGAAATATTTATTGTAATTGGTAATGATTTTTGACAAATGCTATCTGGAACAAAGGGGAGAAGCAACACAATAACAATTTCTCTCTTTAGGTGGAGTCGCCCTTGTACGGATATATGAAAAATCGATGTTTTAATTAAATTAAGAATGGCGGTAAGTTGTAAAGTTATTTCTTTGCGGTGTCTATATTGTTTTTATACGCACAGTATCCATGTTTTTACTTTATGTATCTCGTTTTGCTTTCAAACTTACTCGGTGCCTTTGTTTGCACATCTGGACTTATTTTTAGTTTGAGTGTCTTCCAAAAAAGTTATCCCATCTCAAACCCGCAAATTAAGAACATGAACTTGAGAAGCAAAATAATAACAAGATATTTTTTCTTAATTATGATATAAGTGAGGAACGACAATTACATTTACAACAATCACCAGGGAGTATGCAAGCGAAGAAATTTCAGCAAGTTAAGAAGAATTAGATGTTCAAGAAACTGACTCTAATACAACAGAATATGGTGAAATGTCTAATGTTCCTATGCCGCAACCTGGTACCTACTATGAAACCCCAACATTGCCCAAAATAAATGATAAAATCAGAACAATCTCTCTAATGAAAGCTTTTCTATACATCAGGTTGCCATAAATATTTTTTAGGTTGTTGCTTGATTGTAAAAATTTGTTACCTGTCATTTACATCTTTAGGATTCTTCTTTAATTAGATGTATACGCTTTGGGTGACAATAGATTAATTCGTACTTTAAAATAATTTAAAATGGCAACGAATAGAACTTTAATTCGAGGTTGTTTGCTCCATGAACACAATTTCGACACCAAAGCTGGAGTGACGGCATGAAAAATACGTACCGCATTCGGAAATGATGCTGTAAGTGATCGAATAGTACGGAAATGGTTCAAGAATTTTTTTTCAGCTTGACCGATAAAGTGCGCTCTGGGAGACCGAAGATCATTAACAGCGAGGACATTTAATAGGTTGTGAAGCCAAATTCCAGTACAATGTGCTTAGAGATGGCAGGAAGGTTCTATGTAAGCGATGAAACCATTGGTTTGCATCTTCATCAGCTAGGAAAGGCTTGGAAGCTAAGCAAATGGGCACCACATAAACTGTCAAATGATAACAAATTTAGCCGTTTCACAATTTGTTCGGCAAACATTTCACGCAACTATAATGAACCTTATCTTGACCGGTTGTTAACTTGCGACGAAAAGTGACTATTGCACCCAAAAAGATTTTATTGTAGCAGTCGGAATTGCCCATTATGAACTTTTAGAAGCACACCCATCCATAAACAGCTTTCTTTGTTTAAACGAAAGAAAATCCAACGCTAGATCTCATACCATAAGTCTGACTCGGGAAAAAATTGTTGAACTTGGCTGAGAAACATTAACCATACCCTCCTTATTTTTCCCCCGTTTCGCCAGGTGATTATTATTATTCTTTGACACTCGACAAAATTGGTCATTGACTGTGGTGGTAATTACTTCGTTGAATAATAGTGTACTATTGTTTCTTCTACAATTTTTCATCAACATTATCGCCAGAACAGTTCGTGCATCTATCAATAATTGCGATCGCGAATAATATTAGTGATCAAATAAACACTGAAAAAATATTATACGGTTCGTTAATGGCAACGGAGTAATATTACAAGACTTTGTTGCTTATGTAATATTGAATAATCTCAATTTTGCCGAATATCGGATTACCTAATACGACCCTTTGCTTGCCTTCTTTGGGATATACTCTCCCTTTCCCCCTGAATCATATTAACAAACACTAGACGTCTTTGATAAAATAAATTCCGTCGGAGGGTGAAAATTGCCCCATTTTAGGAATTTCCCGTAAGGATTTCTGAGGCGCGTGCGATTTCCTTAGTGAAACCCAAGCTAAATAGCAAAGATGTCAATTTTCTCTGCATCCCTACGCCACTGCACGTCATCCACCGTACATGTAAAAAGGTAAATGGACGGATCTGCCGACTGTGTGCTAAAATTTATATTCGATCACATTAGCGTGTGGCACTGAATAAAACAAAAACTCCACACGAGTTATAGCGCCCCCCACTGCCAACCGTAAATTCGTTATTCATGCACAATTTATATGCGGGAGTCGTGACAACATGACGGGGAGGACCGCTCCATGGCGCTGCAATCAAGAAACATGACCTGGCTAGTTAACATCGTGCTACTACCGCTATATGCTTATAACGATGTAATCAAAAAGAAAATTAAATTCAGTGGTTATTAAGATATTTCCTTAACGGCATCATTCATTTCTATTTAAATCAATGAAGGATTACTTAAGAAAAAACACGAAGGAAAGAAACGACCAATGAGTTGCGCATGTTACGCTAAATATTAGAGAACCAGCATCTTGTTTGTTTTGTGTAGTAAGGCATTAGGCAATACGATAACTGTGAAGCAAGAAAGTTGCTAGTTTAGAGAAGTAGGCGTGAACTTTAATTATCCTGTTTTAGTTTAATGCAAATTTCTCTGCCTAGTTATTAAGTTCCATTGTAAGAATTGGAAGAATTCATCGTGAAAATTGGAGGAAGCATAATATTGGTTGTGGTCTTCTGATATTTAAAGTTTTGAAGCAAGGTTACATAATCTAATTTGCTTTGGATAATTCCAGTCTCCTTGAAATAAATTTCTGGAGTGATGTTGACAACTTTATTCAGATTTTCACGTTGTACATTTTTTAAATTTACACTTTTTACATTTGACTTGATTTCGTATTTTTTACAATTAACTATTAACGAACAGGATCATATTCCTAATTCGCACATCTACGCCCTTGTGATTGTTTTTGAATGATCGATTTTGAGGGTATCAAAAATTTATATGAAAGTAAAAATAAGTTGTGCCCAGAGTGCACTTTCTCTTGAACATTTCCAGGGCCGTTTTCTTCTTCTTCTTATTTCGCATAAGTCCTTATACTCCATTGGGCGTTGAAGTGGAGCTTGCTCTCCTTTGTCCAAACTTTCCATCCTTCAGTTAATCAGTTAATCTCGACTATTCTTTTCTTCCATGTGTGTCTTGGCCTGCTTTTTTTTTCGTTTTTCTAGTACCTTTGCTTACATAATCTTTCTTGAGAGTCTATTTTCTTGTAATCTTTGTATGTGTAGGTATCCCATCGGGCAGGTACTAATTTCGCCTAACATGTCTATTGCAGTGTCCACGTTTCGTTTCCATATAGTGTTATTTTAGACGTTGTTCTTCCTCTTATGTTTCTTAGTCTATCCATCACTATTATAAACAGTAGCGGACTCAACCTCTCTCCCTATTTAATTCCTTTTTCCAATGTTAACAACGTAATGTTCCTACTTTCTTCTATAGATTTGCTTGCTTTCTTTTATCTCTATTTTCTCTATGGTTTGACAAATAAAATTATTGTCAATGTAAAATTTTTAGTGATTACTTTTGATTATGGTACGTACTTGGTTTATACATTCTATGCGATAAGTATTGATTAAAAAGAGAAAATAGCGTCGTGAATGGATCATCTACTTCACCGATTACTCTTAATTAACCCCTTGTTCGTCATTTAAACGACGGGAGAAAATCAAACCATTCCTCTCGTAACGAGTTATAAGAATGGACTAGACTAGACTGTCGATTTAACAGTTATTAAGTTCGCGTTCGCTCTTTTAATCTGTTCTTAAAATTAAAAGTTTTTCGCCTGGACCGGACGAACGCTTCATTCATTGAAAATTTAAAGTTAAAGACTGCTTAACAAACTTCGGAACTGCATAAAGCGAGAAGAAAACCTGGCGAATAGTTTTCTTGGACAGTGATAATTAATGGACGCCGATTCTGGAACGAATATTGATCTGTAGACTTATAGTGTATTTGCATGGGCATAAACATATCGCCATAATCCTGTCAGTAATGTTTTATCAACGTTTTATGCCTGGCACCTGTTTAGTTAGTAAATTATTAATTAGAACAACAGAACGTAGGCAAGTTTCATGAAACAATTTGCTCTAATTTGAATTTGAATCCTGAAACACGATAAACTTTATGCGACAAATATATTTACGCAAGCTTGTTATTTTATACGCCTATATTTTAAGCAAATGAATGAAATTCTGGGTTAACGAAGTAGAAAAGTACCCTTTACTCTTTTTAACGCAAAACAAGAGATGTCGAGGTGCAATTATATCATTGGATTTAATTACGTAAAAGCCAAACAATAATTTGAATAAGCTATTTACCGGCTCATTCTTTGATGATGTAGTACAGAAGTACTTCATATAGAAGGGGTTAAAAGAAGGATGGTTGTGGTAGCTGGAGTTGGCCAATTATCAAATTGTTTACGCCAACTGAAGGAAATCAAAACCGTTCAATCACTTAAACGCTAAAATGTTAAAGAAGTGAAAATATATATTTTAATTCGTAATTTATCAACTTTGTTCCTTAAAGTTGATAAACTCTCTAAGGTGTAATTAAGCCAGATTTAAATAGTATGGATTTAATCACAATCTGAACAAGGTAACTTAGCAGACTTTTATCTGCAATTTAGCTGCCATTTCCATTCTGTTTTATGGAAGTTTGGTCATCGGATCACTTTGACTATACTGGGAAACGGAGTAGAAGTACTGATTGCACTATGTCATGTACAATAAGGGATGAATTTCTGAGGATTGCAGTCGACCAAAAAGAAAAATCTTCCTTTGTACACTGAGCTTTCAATTTATCTCAAAGTTTTGTCAAAAAGAATAATAAAAATATTCACAAGTTCAGCAAGTTTTAAAAATTATAAACACTTGACATATGTAGCGTCTTCTGTTGGCATTGTTAGCACATGTCGTTTGACCTTTCGTGGTTCGACTTCTTAACTTAGTTTTGATAAAGCATGATTGGTACACAACATCCAGGTGTTGGATCAAGTTAAATGTTTAGAAAGTATTTTAACAAAACTCGGCTTAACATGTGAATGTTTTCAGTGTTTTTCTTTAAAATTATTTAAAATAAATGGAAAGCTTAGAGTATAAAACAAGGTTTTTCTTTGTGATCGGCTGCAATTGCCAGAAATTCATTTCCTGGTGTTCTTCACATTGAGAAAGTTCACTTGGAATTTTCTAAGCAGCTACTTTACTAGCAACAAAATAAAAACATTTAAAAATTGAAATAGATGGGAAAGAATATTGTAGGTGTCAGAAAGTTGATTATACAGCCTGTTCAGTCAAGAATTGGTTTGGGAACTTTACTACAAATGCCCGTTGGGAGCATATATTCTCTAGTAATTTTTTTAATAAATTAAATGCATCACCACTAGAAGTCGCCATCCAGTTTCTGTTCTTTTAATCGAATGCCTATTTTATTATTTGATTTTTGGAATATAGGATATACTTGCTTGTAATTGCTATTAAACTATCTGTTACACTTTTAAGAAAATAATTTTTATGAATACAGGACTAAGACAAAATATTTGAAAATGAAGGCAAAATTTAATCATCAATTACATTACAATAAACCTGCATTGGTTACGTTTCGTAAGCTTCTTGGCGCCATGCTGGCACAAGGGAGGTATCACAGACTACATTTTTTAAATATCCCCAAAGAAAATAATCGACAGACCGCGCTGGCGCCATCCACACTTTGAGGTACTAAGCTTTGCATTGGATATTATCTTTACGCGTAAAATCTTTTATTATTGATTTCATATGAAATTAATTAATTTATGTAGGTAGGTTTGCGTACATTTATAAAAGTTACATTGAAAAATAGAACAGCTAGTTCGGTTGGGGTAAAATGAAAAAATAGCTACTAAATCACTATTTTTATTTTTCACTTTTATTTTCATCTTTATTATACTCCCTCGCTATCCTACATAAAAATAGATGACCAACATTATTACTTAAAATTTCCCCAAAACGGGTAATCTGAAGTAGCGGTGGGTGCTGGTGATGTGGGTGAATAGGTAAGGTCAACGCTTCGGTTTCCTCGCGTATTTTTTGCCATGTACAATACACATGATATGCAGCGGAAATATCCGAGAGAATCGAAGCCCTGTTTTTGACCTCCCATTTAAGACATCAGCAGCCTTTGATGCAGAAGATAAGAATTGACGAAATTCCAATGATAGACATAAAGAGCATGAGTAGGATTGGATCTAGATGACTTCCTTATAAACCTCAACCAGAGATTCTTTTGTCTCTATCCCATATAATTGGCAAAGCTTTTCATGAGTTAATTTAAGAACGCTTAACTATAAGAATTCTAACATAAAACCTTGGAGGTCACAAAGAAACCCTCTTCCATGGGAAATTTTTTGTCCGAGAGTGCGAAAACTACATAAATATACATTAAAGTTTTGATTCTGTGTTTGATTTCGTATTACCAGAACGGCGTGTTCTCTGTTCTACACGACCTCTTCTTTTCTTCGTCTTAACTTTACTTGCAAGAACGAATCTGAGTTTTTCCGTCGTATTTGTTATGTTTGAGTTAAAAATAACGTATTCCGCATACACAATGGAAATCTATCGCGCGCAAAAAATATTGACTTTAGTAATCTAATACTTCTTTTTCCATTTCGGCTAAGGAATCTTTTATAGAAATCCGGCCACCGATGATTTATATTTCGGCGGAGTTGAAATTGGAAAAAAGCCGCGTTTTTATTGAATGGTAGCGGATATATTTACTTGAAAATCTACGAACAAAGGAGAAGCAAACTTTCCGTGTCATACCCGAAGTTTCCCTGAAATCGAAGAAGTTCGGTCGCTAGCTGTGCTAGAAATGGCAAATAACGTAGAATTCCTATCCAATTGCAAAATACATTTGTCATTCGAATCGCGGTCTTTAACATCTAGGATACAAGCGTCTAAAGATATTTGAAAACACTTGCTTTAACCTGTATTTGAACATATACTTGCAGAAAATAAATTACCTATTTGCATTCTATTATACATATGTTTAACTATACAATTTAATTTGTATTATGTTGATTAGTGCAGTGAGGTATTCGTATTCTAAGCCTTGGATGTCTAGTAAGAAGGTAAACAAATGTCGCTGTTTAATAGATCCGCGTCTTTAGTTGCTCATTTAAATGAGCCAATCACAAGTTGAGCGGTGCATGGTCAATTCTTAAAATGTTCAAAATTGTACATCGTGTAATGATAAAATGTTTCACCTTAGAACAAAAGATACTGTCTGAACTCAAAGGGCGGATGGACACCGTTTGCAAAGACTGCACTGTCGAATCCCACAGTTCAAAATTAGTCAAAATTGTTTTGCTGGAGCAGAGATTCACTTGAAATCATCCTCGCGAAGGGGGGCCTGTTACAGTAGTGACATCGGGAAACAGATTAGTCGAGGAAGTCGTATTGGGTGATTGATGGCTGAAGACTAAGGAGGTAGAGGGACAAACAGGGACTTTAAAAACTAGTGAGCGTTTGAGAATGACAAAAATTAACGCGAAATGGTTGCCAAAATTGCTCAGCGCGGTTTAAAGGGAACAACGTGTCGAATGTAGCCGAAAGTTTCTTGAGCTGCACGAAGCCGACAAAATGGCCATTAACCAAATAGTTACGGGATGAAACAATTCTGTACCATGACCTTTTGTTTAAAAGTGAAGAGATGCAGCGGCACCGAAGGATTAACCCATTGCTAAGAAGGCCGAGATGACAAAAAGTACTTTTGTCATCTGGGCTTTTTGAAATAGCAAGAGCTTGTTAATCTAAAAGACGCATCATTGCAGTAGACGCTAGATATTATCCCGACTTTAACACAAGCCATTATGCGTCTATTCATGCAATTACAATTTCGGAAGCTATTGTGAGCCAGTGCGGATTCAAGGAACTCGATTACCCACCGCACAGCTCCGACTTTGTTCCAACTGGCTATTTTCTTATTTTTAAAATGAAAACCGGAGCTAAGACAGAGAATTAAACATTGTATTAAAATACCAACCGATTATATTGAAGAAATATAAAGACTTTTCTTCTGCACGCCCTCCTTGTATGTTGGACTAAGAATTCGTGGTATTTTTGCAACTTTTATCATATAATTTTTTTTCAAGGTTAAAAAGAATTTTTGAAATTCAAATTTTGTTCTGTTGTTGAACTTAGTTTAGCAAAACACATTTTGGAACCTGGTATACAGTCAATTAGGAAGCTTGTTTAGAGCAATGTTGGGGTATGGGTGATCTTGTCGCTAAATTTAGAGATTTTTTAAACTAAAGTTGTCGTAACTTTATCAACAATCACCTTTTTTGTTATCTTTTTGGTATTTAAATGCAGTCACTTTTAATGCTACAATAAATGATCAGGTTGAATTTATAAAGCGAAATAATGGCCAAACTTCGAGACGACACCGACGGAATGACCGACACAACGCTATCGACATATCGATTCTAACAGAGCAGCCACTGTGCGCCGGCAAAACGATTAATCTCTCTTCATAAAAAGTGAACAAATATTAATATAGCTTAACATAATTTTATTTTCCTCGTACGAAGCCTTTTGATTATGCTTCCATGTTTTGGCTCTTTTAGAGACCACAAAAGGGGTTAGAACCAATCAAAAGGAATGTTTGCTGCCTCTGGCTAGTTTATCTGCCTTTTCATTTCCTTCGATCTCTTGACTGGTTGGCTGTTGCTGAATATATTTATGGTTTCGCCTCGTATCCCTTTCTCGAGGTTCTTTATGGCGCGCAGGTTTAAAACATAAATCTCTGCTTGAAACATGTTAGTGTGAAGTCCCATGAATCAATACATAGTGTATATGTAAGTTAATGTACTTGCAAGTTAACATTTATAAAAAAAATTTTTTACCCTCATCCATTGAGTTACCATTCTAGTAAAGCTCAATACTTTTATCTATGTATAATAAGCTGAAGCAATTTAGTTCCTCTAATTTTATACAAGTAAGCATTCATGTTATATAATCTCACAGTAAAATAAAAGCTACATATCCAGAATACTCCTTTTGATGTATAACGTAAGCCATAGCTTACGCGGCCATTACACAAGATTAATTACTTACCGGATGTTCGTTGCCGGGAATTTCAGGTAAATAAGCGATTTACACTTCAGTACTTTTAGTTGAAACAGACCAACAACAACACTCCAGCGTACTGTTGGCAGAAAGAAATGCAACCAGCAACAACATCGTCGAGAGCTTAGCGGCGCAGTATTGTAAAATATTAACAATTAATGCAGCGACGTCAGTTTCTTTATCCGTCGTCGAAAAGCCAAGATTGTGTAGTTAATGAGAATGAGGTCAAACAACGAGGAAGCGCGCATCATCTATTTCCACTTTAGAACATTGGCGTAGTAATAATTTACGAGTCGAAGGACAATGGCGCTTATATATGTGTGTGTGACGATCCGTACTTGTAAATTTCGAAGACATTCGCTGAAAGTAGGTCAATATATTGTAATGAACATCTCGCTCGTGCAGTTTTAATTTTTACATACATTTCAATAACTTGGAAATGGGTCATGTGAAATTATCGCAGTGGAATTTACCATGTCCATGAATTTACCATAAATACTTTCCAGGTACGCTTTTAACAACAAAAAATATGAAAGTATCAAACACTAAACTATAATATTCAACGTGTGAGATAGGTAACAGTAATATCTTTAGTTATATCTTTGGCGTTTTCATTACATATTCTTCCCCATTAAAAATTGCAGTCAAAGGTATGTATTGTAATGATCAAGGAAGCAATTTCAGACGACCTACTAGCGTATCGTTTTTCGTTTGGCTGTACTAGCATCGACGTTAGATGAAAGCAGCACTCTCTGAGTGCAAAGCGGGGACATATGTGAAAATGTACGATTTATTTTTAAAAATATAATAAAGCACTTAATGCTTACCGCAAATCATACATTACTTTGTTATTTACTTGCTTCAATAAAAACCTGACCAATGAAAACTGTTCCAACAAATTATCTTCGATCTTCAATCTAATAATATTGCTTCATACATAAATGTTTGTGCAAACGTCGTATAGTGTTAAGGGAAAAGATTTACACCTACGAATAAATTAAACAAATTCTTTGGATACAAAACTACATACAGTATCATCTGTTATCGTCGTATCTGTTCTTATCATATACTCACACATATATACATCGCGTCTGTATGTAAATGATGAAAAGAATACAAACGCGGTGTGCATCACTCATGCTGCTACCCGTATTCTCCGTTTCATAAATTTCATATTCTCCGTTTCATATATTTATGTAGAGGCTTGAGAAGAGCCGTGCATTAGCAGATCGCAGTGTATACTCGGAGTAAATGAAATTAGCAGAGACTAGACGAACTCGCGTTTATTCGTCTCATAAGAATGGGTTCGTGTTGCCTACTGGTTTCCCCGTGAATCGACTAAACACGGGTCTGTGTAATCTCTGCTAATTTCGTGAAGCGCAATTCGTTTCTGCACGCTTAGTAGCGATTAATGGTGGCGCGATGAACTTTCTGATAACTTTAACAAATTGTTTGGGTAGAGCAATGAATCGTTCTGAATTTTAACTTGATACTTTTACCTATAACTTACTTACTAATAAAGGAATGTGGTTAGCCCTCTCCGTTGTGTTTTTTCAATTTCCCGCGATCTAATTTTTCAAAATTTTTTGTTTCGATTTAGTAAAAGTGATGAAACATACAAACAATAATAGAACAAACACAAATAAACGTGGAAATTAGGTAAACGCAAATAAACGATAAAATTCGTAAACATTTTTATTTGTGCTTTTTTATTAGTTCACCTGTCGAATTCACCTTCAAAAACGGGACAGACGAGTCCAGATAGAGCCAAGCTCGAGTGACGCGTGGGAGGACTCGATGGGGATCTGAACGAGACGGGTCTCCTGGATTTGAGCTTACTCGAAGGGAAATCTTCGTAAATTTGGGAATTTTATCAGGAATAACCGGAAATTGGTTATAAAATGGGTAATACTTTTAGCTTAGGTGTATTTATATTTAAGTTTGGAGGACAACGAACATAGTGACTGCCTTCGATGAGTTACAAACGGTGTCATTGAAAAATTCGAACAATTAAATGAAGACAATCAGACCTTGGAATAGAGAAAAATGAACTCAAATTCCACCTTCAAGTATGTTCCCATTTAAACAGAATTTGTCGAACTCGAAAATAGACTTCTGTTACGGCAATGGCGTCTTCATGTGAAGTAAAGTGCTTTCCGCCAAACCATTTCCTTCAAATTTGGAAAAAGAAGGAAGTCACAAAGGACAAAATCTGGCGAATATGGTGAATGGGGCACTGGACTAGTTTTGCTATCGCAATTACCGATGAATGATGGTGCGTTATCATGATGGTAGATTTTCTTCGCTGAATGGGGCCTTTTTCTTTTTAGTTCAGCGTTGAATCGGCGCAATGAATCAGTATAGGACTGTGCCAGAAAATTTTTGCCATGACTTTCGCGACTGACGGGATCATCTTCGCCGTTAAAAACTATACTATATACTATATAACAAATACTTCGAACTTTGTATAGTCTATGCAAAGTGTATATAAAGCTATCCTTTCCTTTGTGTCGTAGTATAGAGATGCTCTTGTACGTGATATTTATTCTAGAAATGACGAAACTGAGAATATAAACTAGAGATGGCGATATGTTTGATAATGTGTTTTTTAGCTTTTAGATTCTCTACTGCGAGACCTCGCCAAAACAGGACGGTGAACATTCAAACATCACATAAACATGTCAAACAGAGATTGGAATACATTATCAGCTTTCGAAGCCGCATAGACATTTGATAACAGGCGATAATACGTATTTCTGCGTTTTTAAAAATGTGAGACTTGCAAAGATTTCTACTTCAATAAATCTTTTGAGGACCAAATTAAACTTTGCATTTTTATAAATGTAAAAATCGATTCTACAAGAGCAATATACGTTGATTTTAATTTTTTTTTAAGTAAGTTTGTATCTGGGGCTGTTTTTATGTTATTTTTACATCAAATTTCAGATAATATTTAATCATTTTTTGTTGAAGCAACTGACTTTTGGCCAAGTCTAAATTTTTCAGGTACAGGTATAGAACTTTATTCGTCTATTTCCATTATTTCTTGATGCTTAAAATGTAGTAAACAGCATTTATACCAAATATCAACTCTCAACTTACCGAGCACGCCGATCTTGTTAAATTTTTAAACGCCATAGTGTATATCTTAAATATATCAGTCGACGGATGCGCCTCTTTTATGTAAAGTAAAGCAGTAGATTCTGCTTAGTCGATAAAACAGAAACTGCTTCAGCGCCAACGACTGCCATTACAACTATTGAAGAAATTTAGCGGATATATTTTTCCTAGTTCCCTTGTAAAAACGGCTACGGGAAAAAGACGGGTGTAATTTATATTTGCCTTCTTGCGTTTTCCTTTTTCGACCTCTCTCAACAAAGCCTCGATCGTTATTACTAGTGTATGTACATACACACATATCTACTCTTCCGTATAAGCGTTTTATATGGCTTTAAAATTAAAATCGGTTAGCTTCCTACAGTTCTACTATCCCCATCAATGTAAAGCGGATTATATCCTAAAACATTTATTTTCTTCAAAGCCATTAACAAATAGGGAATTAATTCTTAACTTTCAGTACTTGGCTTTCTTATTTGTTGGATGCAAAACCTTTAAAATTAAAAAAAAATAGCAAGTCTAAACTAGATGTTGGAATTGCTTGATTTGCAGAAAATGAATTTGCATTAGTCATATTTAATATCATTTATCAGTAATATTTAATACCGTCATTTGCAGATTCCTTAATTGGCGTGAAATATGAGGCTTAATTTTTGTCATAGTTCTCACAGTTCTGCGTCTAATTATTCTGTATCTACGATATTTTATGTTATGTGAATGTACGGAAGAAATCCTTTAAATGAAAAATTCAACGAAAACGAAAATGTAGCGCTTACAATAAAATTGAGGCTAAAAAAATAAGAACAATGGATTTCTGTCGATTACTTGGGTTATCTCTTTAAGCAGATTACCAAATTATAAAGTTCTTATGATAAATAATAGTGAATAAAATTAGCGGAGTTGTATTGTTAAAGTGTAAGCATAATCTACAAATTTGCGATAGCTTTCCAATATTATTGGCACAAAGAAACAGTTCAAAATAATTAAGGTTCTAAAAAATTATTTATTATAACTTATATATAGGGTGCCCAAATTTCGTAGGAACAACCTGGATTACTTTTGTATTTAAGGAGATAGATATGATTAATTTAGATTCCGAGAGCCGCTTAAGAATCTATTTTCAAATATTGTCATTGCCAACTTGGGTAGAATTAAAAAAAAACAAAAACAAATCCTTTCAGTTGCCGTAACTTTTCTATCAACTAAGAGATTGAGATGCAGTTTGAATTAATATTCGTTGTAATTTAAATACCGTTACTAGCACTCAATAAAACCAAATTTTCACTTAATAAAACCAAAATTGCAAATTTTTATAAACCTATCTTATCCTAAAAATTTTAAATGAAAAATTTGGTGAAAAATGGATATGAAATGGTGGCCCCGTCAACTGGCCAACAAGATCACCAGATCTCCCTATTTTAGAAATGAAACAAAAGCTTTATGTTACTTGTCCACAAGATCTGGATGATCTTAAAAATCGTATTCACATAGCCTGTGGCCAAATAATGCAATACATGTTGCAAAAAGTGAGAAGAAATTTAATATACAGATCTCGAGATCACGTCGGACAAAGACTGTCGCTTTGCTCATGTTGTTATGTTATACTTTTTGTTAAGATAGTATTAAAGAGCATTGTTCAACGGGAACAATGACAAATGATTTAATTTGTTTTATCGCCTACTTTTTTAAATAAAAGTCTAATTTACCTAAGCGTGCATTTGTTACTTGCTTATCGATTTATGTTTTTAACTAATTAGATAACTATGACCTGTGGTATTCGTTGTCAAAAGATTCAGAATTCCTAATAAAACTCGATACGTTCTATTTAAAATTTTGAATATATTTGTTACATCTAACACACTTTATGCTCAATTGTTTTTTTAGCTATGATAGATAATAGAAAAATAAATGTAAAAATAACCGCTGCTGTGACAGTTAAAATCAAACAAACTATACATTAATCTGATTTATTATAAAGAATACTTTCATCAATGTCTAACGAAAAATCCCTAAAGCTTGTTTTGCTCCTCACAAAGTAAGTTGATAAATGGGTATTCATTATATTGACAAACGGGTTTCAATTGGATAAACGTAGTTCATTGCTGTAATCAGTTTATTAGTCAATGTAATATTTTTTTCTGTTGCTTTAACAAAACGAAGTTAATGAATACAATTTCTTTATCTCATTTTTCAAGGTGCAGGCACAAGCGATATAAATGCATGGCATCTTTTCGTTTTCCCAATTTGATACCGCTAGATATATCTTTTGTGCTATATAAAGCAAGAAATTTACGAGCATCAACGCGCTGAAAGCTTAAACAATTTGCAACCAAAATTTATCGACACTGCTAATAGAATTACTTCGAAGCCCTTTCACGTCCGTGATGAGTTTTATAATCGATTATGTAAAGAATGTGAAGGCGATGTACTTCAGCATTTATTTTAACAGTCTGCCCTTAGTTCTATTCGAGTAATAGTTAGTTTTAATTTAATTTCATCATATACCCAGACTATTTTTATTTATGTTTTTCTGGAAAGGATCTTTTTGCTTTTTATTCGATTAGCTAAAGCTAGAAAAAATACTTTCTTTTCAAAGAATTATTTCTTACAATCATCTGGCTTCTAATTCACTTTTACTTATTGTTGGATGTGCCTTATTATTAATTTTAATTGTTTCGTATTAAGGTGAAAATTGTAGTAGTACGACAATCTTCTTGGTATGAACATTTAAAATTGTCATAAAAATGTTCCTCTCGAGGGCTAGCTATAAGATAAGCAAAATCCGACTGGGCTCCGTATATTCCATATCCATCCAGCGTGCTACCTAATAGAGTACCCGGTTCAAGAACCGGGTTTTCGGGTACCCGAAACTGCATACCCGATATGGTACCAGTGCTAAAAATTTCAAGTACCTGAGTACCCGGTTTCGAGCAAGAACTTTACCACGCACGCTGTGAAGTGTTAATATATGGAAACAGACATACATGTATGGTGGAAATGTATCGACAATATATGTTGACACCGAGGGGAAGACTGTGATGAGATGTTCAAATGAGCGGTTATTCTGGTTGTCGACAAGTGCACTTGCATTTAACACAGTACTTTATTTACCTAATTATTTAATATTGAAAAGGCCATACAACACTTTAGAAACGAATAAGGACATTGAGCGCGATACATCGAAAATTAAGTCATACCATCTTCCAATGATCGCCTAAAAGTCATTACTCCTCCGTTGAATTTATCGTCTTAAAAACTACTAATGCACTTTTGAGTATTTGCCCTTTTCGCAATAAACGCTGACTTCAGCGAGATAACTCGAGATTGAAGAGACGCGCAAGGCGCCCACAGAGGTATTCTTCGCCCTTCGGAAGACAGCTCGAAGAGGCAATTTCGATTTTATGTGCGCGTGTATGTATGCGCTTGTGTACATTTACATTTATGGGTGCTTCGTTCACCTCAATTAACCGAGCGGTCTCTCCTTGAAACAGACAAGTGGAATATTCCTTTGTCGAAGCCGCGCTAAAGCCAAAAGGCAGATTGAATCTGATGGATTATACACGATTTGTCTAATTAAAGTGGTAAATAATTACTTGGAATGAAATGCGTACGTATGCACTTAATAACGTGTAAATGAAACCGACGGAAGATTCGCTCAGACGTCGACAACGTACCATTGTAGGTGATTAATTAAGTACTTACTTGTGGAAATACTTATTTAGGGTAATGTTAATTAAATGGTTGAGATTAATTCGAACGAAATATTTTAATTAAATAAACGATTTAATAAATTAGATGTTGTTGGGAACACCAGGAATTTCCTGGAATGCTTTTATAATAAACCATAACAATTTCCCTGTTGACCCACTTAATTATTCCTTCTTTGTAGTTTATGATAAAATGGTTAAAGCAGGAAAGCGAATAATTGATTTCCAAGATATTAGAGTAGTGGTGAAGATAATAGCAATTTTAAAAATATTTCCTTTTAAAGAAAATACGTTTATTAGGAATTATTATATTATATATTAATTAATGTTTTCACTATATTTTGTTACCTGTTTTTTATGTTATATAATAATAAATGCATTTATTTTCGTGGCTTACGATATGTTAACCAAGCATACACAGAATCTTACAAAGTACTACAAAAAGCCTAAATAGCCTGCTCAACAATTAGAACCGCCTGTTTTTACGCCAAACCCTTGTTAAAAAGCTACTAAATGAAAACGAAAAATTCCTAATAATTATACTCAAATGAAGTACCTACTGACGAAAAGAAACGAAAGGTAAAGGCTAGGCATTGGAATCAACTACTGGCTATCAAATAAGAATTGGCGGAGTGCATGCCTGAACGCGGATGGACTTAATAGTTTCAAAGAGGGGGCGAATGCCTAAAAAGAGAAAGATCTTTCAAAAATTGTGATTCTGTGAGCGAGTGTTGTTATTTTTTCAGGTGCGGACATTGAAAAGATATTTAATTTTATTGCGGTTTCTCTGAGAATATTATTTTATTATCCAACACGAGTGAATTATGTATCACACCATTGTTCATATTCAGCCATTGAAGTTCACTGAGTTCGTGGAAAATTCTATCAGACTTTCTTAGATTAAAAACATATCGTGCACAAGTGAACTGTACTACTTGCGTACGGTGACAATCCACAACTAAACACGGGCAATCTGTAGTAAAAATGAGAGCCTCGCAAAGCATTGCTTGAGTTGCAGTATTAAATTACAATTCCGTGAGATTACTATAAGCAGCGCCTACTAGCCCTGAAACATGCTCCCTATACCTAAACAATACCTAATTTTTTGTGCTAATAGTTAACAGGATGTTAACGTCACCAAAAAAAACTTGCATCCTCCTCCTATATTTTTGCACATTTACCGGTTTTCCAAACAAAATTGCAATAGAATTGGAGGGATCGATTTTCAGAGAGTGTGCATCATCAAAGCTCCTCCTGACAGCATCCAAAGCATGACTAATATTATTCAATACTGAAAATATGGAATTATTTATACGTTGGAGTGTCGTTCGCACACATTTATATTTCGCAATGGTTAACAGCTAGGCATACTGTAGCGCGTCATTGAGGTGAAGTACGTGCAATTGCACTTTAATTCGTTGCTTTACTAATATTTAATTTTAGTATTCACAAGATACCAATATTTAATTGAACATTTGCAGAATTCGAATTAATTTTGGTTAATATTTCAATTCAGGCATTTTAATAATTTACGTAATAAAATTGTTGTATATAGAAACGGACTCCATTAACATTACTTTGTGGGTGATAATCAAAGTATCCAATTATTTTGAATAATTTATATTTTTAGTACATTTTTTGTAACAACAGATAAAACTAACACAACACACATTATTTGGAATCCAGTAGCCTAACTCACAATATCAATCTATAACCTCCGAAGTAATCGTCATTAGACCAACTATTAAAACAAATGGACAGGAACATAAACATATTTTGATAATAGACACATTTTTGGTAGAAACTATCTAAAAAATTAATTTTAAACAACGAGAAAAGTGATAAAATCATTTAAAACCGTTAAATACAATCAAAGAAGTATACTGAAGAGAACAAAGAAGAACATTCATTCAAGAGACAAAAAGAAAACCACCAGCAAGGGTTTAAAAGAAAGCGATTTGGAACATTAACAAGAAATGGAATGAAAAGAAGA
>LR736857.1:5942567-6027994 GCA_902654985.2 Oryctes borbonicus
GAATGAAAAGAAGATTTGAAACCAAATACAAATACAGAACACTTATTCTGTAAGTCAATTAAAACCATTTCTGTAAAAAATCGTTGGAAATAAATAAAGGGACATTTTATTAACATTTAATTAATTTGTTCATCTAATTGAACACATCAATATATTGAAAATAATAGTGGTCCCAATATCAAACATTGGAGTACGTTTTGCATTAATAAAAGAGGGCCGGATGTAACGTTATTAAGTCGCAGCAATGTATCATAATTGATGGTGTCAAAAGCCTTGCTGAAACCCACTAAAACCATTCAAGTTAGTCTCTAGCTTGAATTATGTCGTTTTAAGCAGAGTTGTACTACAGCTATGGTTTTGTCTAAAGCCCGACTGACAGTATGGAAGCAACTCGTATTGAAAAATGTATGCTCAAATAAACAGCAATTTACTATATGACCAATACAAAGCAATGTGCGAGGCAAGATCATTTTTGTCAGGTTTATACTAAAATTATCTGAGGCCATAACACAGCTTTTATTACTTAGTAGGTGCTAGATTTAACATATCTGCAGTCTTTTTCGTATCTGGTACTCCCGTATGGCTCGCCGAGCCTTGGTCATTAAATACACTGGGTTTTAATAATACGTGTCACTGAATTTTTCTTTGAATCCAAACGAACCGATATGATATCTGTAGACCGATATTCTTTACGCAGTTGTTAAGTTTTTTCGCACCTAGGTGTGTGCGTAACAAATGTTTTTACTCATTCGTGGTTTGGCGAACCTTACTTATGAGACACCCCGTAGGTTTTAATATAATTTTATATTATGTTCCAATTGAACCGCATGATAGTAAAGAAGACCGATTTGACAAGGCTCCATTCATCATCTTTCGAGCAGAGATGACTCAGGCTGTATACGTTAACTAAACTATTTGCGAAAGTTTGAAGGTCTAAATTTAGAAATTGATTCATAAAATGTAACCATCCTCTAGCACAAACTTTTCGAACAACTAAATTACATAATTTCTGGAACGTACCTATATACGACTTTTAAGGATCGAAATTGCTCCAAGGAAAAACAATTTTTATCCTTTGAACGTTCGCGATTAATCTTCAAGTTGATCCGCTCTTGACTGATAGAAGCGATTCCGTAACCGAAGCGAGGATGATGTAAGCGTACAAATAGGAGAGCGAGAGGGCGCTCTTCTACCTCCCAGCTCAATCCGTGTATATCAAGCTATTGCTTCCTTCCTTCCGAGGGAAACTATGAATTGTGATTGGACGATTTTTCATCAACGCTTCCGTACCGCAATAGCTTTCACGATCGCTACCTCGACGCAGAATTCAACGAAAAAACTTCATTAAAATTCGGGTTGGATATGCAATTGATACGATATAAGGCTTCTCTAGTATATATATACCTATGTATACATACGAAACTGAATAATGGATACGACGGGTTAAAATTCAAATTAGTTAGGTTCCGTTACATTCCACACAAACTTCATCGATGACAATTCACCTTGATTTATTTTTTGTTCTGAAGTTCGCGTAATTTAAAATCACAGGTTAATAATTTTAAACTAATATACAACTGCCAATTCGAAAACTAAAGACTGACAGAATTCGCAAAGTAATTAGCATTGCTAATAAAGTTTAGAAAACAATTGTATATTTTGAAAAAGGAATAAACCAATGTTCCGAAACGTAATATAGCAACCTTATTAAAAAAAAAAGGGACATTTTAATTTAATTAAAGGTAAACTTCACTGGTTAAAGAAAAGAAGAAAGAAGCTCTTCACAATTATTATTAACTGAATATATTTGTTCTTTCCGTTAAAAGAGATCCATTAGATTAGGACTATCTATGTTCTAGATTGAGCCTTTAATTTTATCTATCGCTAGCAGGTTCAAATTACTCCTTAAAAAAAAATAGGAGAAAATTACATCAAAAATAGGAGGCAACTTTGCTACCTCCTAAAATATGGATAATTTTATATAATATTTAAAGAAATGTTCTAAAGATTTTAGAACTTTCATTTTAATTTGATTTTTGATTTTTCAGTCCCTGTTCTGTCCCTGCATATTTTCCAAAATATATCGCCGCAAAATTTCGAAAGAAGTTACATTAAAAAACCAATTAAGAGCCAGTTTGTGGGCAGAGCAAACATTTACTCGATAATTAACTTCGCCTAAGAAAATAATTGCAATTGTTCGTTTTTGAGATGGAAAGGATTGTAGGATTAATTGGTATGATCAATGGTTAGGTGGAACGGTCAAGTCATTATAAGTAATAGATGCGCTCAAAGCGAATTTTGAACTTCAAAAACATAACAATTGCGATCAACGGGGCGGAGAGAAAGATTGGGTAATAGAACTATGAAAGGCTGTTTTCATTGACTTTATCAGAAATATCGGAATGGAGCCCTACAAGCATCACAATGGACTTTGAAGGAATTACTATTTACTATTGCCAAATACTCTATATATGGCCGCACTTCTTCGTTTTAATCAGTGTTTACGGCAAAACGTTCGTCGTCTAGATTTGGTCATCGAGTATAATAATGAAAATGTTTATTTAAGCTCAAGAATGTGAGCAGTTTTAGCACATATTCTTCTCTCCCGCGTAGATGAAGGATTATCTATAATACAATTTGAAAAGCCCGAAGGCCAAAAGCTGCAAACATCTTTTGACTTCTTTAAGGAAACCTGGCTAAAAAATCCAAAATATCCTACCAATATGTGGAATTATTTTCGGAAACGACATCGCACAAACAACCCAGTTGAAGGCTGAAATAGCCGCTAATAGAAACAAATTGCTAAAAGATCATTCGAACATATAAGTACTAAGTTTGTGGAAACTATTAAAAAGGAAAGCCAATATATAGAATTTCTGATAAGCAGAAACGATTTTAGTTTGGATGCCAAACGGATAAAGAAAATGTATATCAGACTTACTGCAAGAATAACAACATAAACAAATTCTAATTTTCAATGCTTAGGATCTAATTTTATTTTATTTTCCGAATAGTATGAAATGGAAATTAAATAATTTTGAATTCCAGAGGTGTTTGCAGTTTTATTAAAGCTGAAAATTATATTTCTTCTTCAGAATGTTGAAGTTATACAGTTTCCTAAACCAATCCCTAACCGACAGTTACCTTTATCAATTCCATTGATTAAATTTTTGTGCTGTTTGGCCAAATTAATACATTTTTAATTATTCCTGCAGTATTTCAAGTGACAATGATGCAGTTCGATTGTGAAAATCGTCAAGTCCAAATCGTGCTTGTTCTTTAAGTTCCCCTTATAACTTTATAATTTTTAAATTAAAGGATCCCAATTCATTCAATATATTTTAATAATACAACCAAAGTTTACTTTAAGAATAAATTCAATATTCACCAAAATGTTTTTGGCTTCCTGGAAGATGCTTCATGTCGAAATTTTGAAGTCACAGTGGTCGCCACGTTAACCATAGCGGAATGGATGCGAGTAGTAATGCAATAATTGCTGCAGAATGCATTTAATTAATCTTCAATTTAAGAAATATCACACTTGTTTCCGATAATGAAAATGGATCCTACCCCCGTGTGTAAGACAAAGATAAAATATGAATCTCGGAGAAAATCGAGGGAAGAGGCCACCAGCATTGCTTCGCCTCGCAAACTAGTAACCATGTGTAACCAAAAATGTAAACAACCTCACTTTCAAATGGAAGTAAATAAAAATAGAACTTATCCTAACCATATATTCAAATGATTCAGTAATTAATTTTGAAGATGGTTGGTTTGAAATTCTCCTAGTTTGAAATGAAATTATTTCTTTCCTAGGTTCAATGTGATTGTTTTCTAAATCAATATAATCATTTACTTTACAATAATAAATCGAGATTTTCTAACCAATAAAGTGTCATTTTTATGTACATTGGAAAGATCAAAAGAGTGATTTGCATCACAGTGAGTTGAAAACGTTGGTAAACGACGATATTGATAGATAATTTAAAACTCTGTTTGCGGAAACTTTTTTTACAATAAGCTACGCAAATTGGATGGTGAAAGATCAATAACATTTAACAGCCAATAGTGAGTTAGTAGAAAAAGGCAACCATGCACGCCTCGTTTGGTTAAAGTAATCCATTTTTAACGTTTAATTGTGTAAAAAGTATCGTAATTTATAAAGCATAACACCTTTCAATACCTGATATTTAATGAGTACATTTCCAGAAGATATATTCTAGGGTACCCTACACACTTCCCAGTCCTCTTCGTACCGTCTAGAAAGAAATTCCAGGAAATCTTTTAATTCAAAGTTCGCTCTGTTAACCGCTTGCTGTAAGGAAATAGAGAACTGAATAATCGAATTATGCACAATTTGATTGAGATAAGTTTAGTTATTCATGCTCCTCTCTCTCATTTCTATGCTAACTTGATTAACAGCTCATATTGCCCCAGACTATAAATGCTTTTAATTATACATCTTTTCGTTCATTTCGTTTCTATTAAATTTTTAAAAGACGCAGAGTAAAATGAGTAAATGGAAAGGCATATTTAAAATGCAGTTTCATACTTTCCGGTGAAAATAATGGAATTTACTAACAATTGGATTTCGGCTAACATAGCAGTTATGAAAAAAGGAATTGGTTATAATCGTTAACATTCCCCGTAGTTTTAAAGGATAATAGCGAAATATTTTTTAAATTTCAATATAAATAAGAGAAGAATGTTGTTTTTAGAACACCCAAACTTTCCATTCAAAAACATAAAATCTTAAATTAAATTAAAATTATAAAACCACTTTTTTCCATATCAAGTACAAGAAACTACTAAGTATTTGAGATAACACACCCTTAAGAACTGTATTAATATTAAGGGGGAGGTGATATAATTTAAGATGAGCTATTAGGAATCCGAATACCGCGACGTCCTGTGTTAATAAACGGGAAAGGTTCAATTACAAGGGTAACATAATCAAAGATTAATGGCCGAAGAAAAAGTGAGATGGGGCACGGAAAGCCTTTCACCCTTCGCTTACTCATACCTCTGCTTACCTGCCTTCTTACCACCCTAATACTACAGTTCCTACAGCACCGAAAACTCGGAATATACCGAAATTAATTTATCGGTTTTAATATTACGGACCTAGTGTACGCAAGGCGGCATCGGTATTCGGCTGTAGTTAGGCGGTTAGGGTAAACCGCCATAGCACCACGACTACGTATAATGAATTCATCTTTGTTTTAATTTGGTATCTGAACGGTTGATTTCATCATAAGTTTGGTCGACTGATGGAGCAATTTAATTTTGCCGCTCGCTTTCGCTTCAAGTACAGCTAACGTCACGAAATCTATCCCCAAGGACGACGCTTAAGCGGATCATTATTTTTTCAAATTTGGCGTTTATTTTTTCGCCAACGCGCATAATGGAATTTTATCGGAAAGCGGAATAAAGAGGTGGAAGCAGATATTAAATTTGTAAAATTTCAAAGTAAATTTGGAACATCTTTAATATCGCTGACTTGTTTCCCTGGCATTTTAATAATACCATTAGCAGCTTATACCTACTCTAAAATTATTGCTATTTTTTCTTTAATTTCTAATTTTCATCAATACCACCTTATATAATTGTTGCAATTTTTAAAGAATATTAACCTTTTCGGTGTTTAATTTTGTCTATTACACAATGCAAATTACTGTTCATATAGGGATGTAGTGCAGAATTGGGAATTAGTGTAGTGCAGAATTATACACAAATTTTAACACTACCATAGCGCTGCATCTTGTACAACACCAAATAAACATATCTAATAGCATAATCATAATAACAACTAGGTTAAATATTGCACTAATTCTTACGTTAATTTCCCACTACCCTATGTGAGCACAACCTAACTGTAAACAAAAATTTTTCGATCTTCTTTATTACCGTAGCTGAAGCTTCGGATATGCAATGTTGGTGTGGTTTGGGTGTTATGGGTGTATGTACGTATGTGGGTTATTCTACGGTAGTCGGTGTGATATTTTCTTGTGTAAATTATCCTAAAACTCGAAAGAAATAGCTTTGAATAGATTCATTTGGTGATTTTAGTACTGGACTTTCCAGGTCTAGGCGTAAAATTCAGCTTTATGTACTAATAATTAAGTAAGTGCGGATGTATTCAATTTCGGTAAAATGATTATGTACACTGCCGTTCAGAGAAGTTCGGTCGGTTAGTAAAAAACATGAAAAGGTTACAGAAACAAACGAAACTAAAAACAAAATGCAATTTTATTGTATGAACAGGTAAAAAAGACAAAAATAAATAAATAAAAAGTTATTCTGGCCTAATATAATATACCGAACATTATTTTTTTTTTCATCGAAAAAAACCTCTTTTGCTGTTAATTACCGCTCGAACTATTCTAGGCATTCTTTCGATAAGTTTTGTTAAAATGGATTGTGGAATATTAATCCATTCATGTTGCAGAATATTCCGTAAATGTTCTTGTGAAGTTGGGCATATTTTTCGGATCCTCCTGTCCAGTTCATCCCACAACAACTCTATAGGGTTCAAATCGGGACTTTGTAGGGGCCATGTCATTACTTTCGGAGTGTGCTGTTCTTCTTGCTCCTTTAGATAGTTCTTACACACTAACGCAGTGTGTTTTGGGTCGTTGCCATGCATGAATGTAAAGTTACGGCCTATTATACGCAATTCCAATGGCACTGCATGATTCTGGAGTATTGCAAAATAATTTTCCTTCCTCATTACCCCCTGCACTCTGGATAAATCTCCCGTCCTAGCAGAAGAGAAACATCTCCACACTAACACAGAACTACGCCCTTGCTTCACTGTAGGCACAATGCAGTTCGGGATCACTTTTCGGTTTTAGATCTTCGGACATAAACTCATCGATTTTGCCCAAAAACCTCAAACTTTGACTCGTCACTCCAAAGCACGTGTTTCCAGTCATCTAACGACCTAACACTGTAGCCGTTTTGCTGCCGTTTTTTTACACTGGTAGGCTTGCCACGTGCCATTTTGAAGTAAATTTTCTTAAAACTTTCGCGCAAAAACGACAGATGCACACCAACACACGTTTAACAGTAAAATGAAGCAAATTTATATCTTTACGCCTGTGATAAATAAACAAGAGTGATACTGCGGTACTTCCGGTAAAACTTCGGTACTTCCGAGAAATTCTTGGAATGATAATAAAAGAGACTTTATTCTGGTTGTCGCAATATTTCTACTTTACATAATAATTTATGGCTTTAATCCCTTAGAAAAGAGTGTATGCTTAATATTTTTCTAATTTTATGTATTAATAATTGTATACAGTGTGATATAATAGATTTTTATGGTATGACCGAACTTTACTGAACGGCAGTGTACATATATACAAATACACTTTTGAAAATTGGACATTAGAAAATACAAAATTCTTTTCTGAGTACGCCCAAGTCAAAGTGAATAAATAAATTAGCACTGTATCGAGATTTCCCATTTTTTGCAGTGAATTATATAACATACCGTTATTATATTACTATACAACATACCGTTTATATCACAGCAAGCTTTCCGCCATAATATTCTATTGTTAGCCAGAATTTCACCCGGAAGGTTAGTTTACCTGCCCATTTACTGTGCACGCTAATTGAATGTATGACAGACAGCGTACCGTTAGCAACACAATGAGGAAGCATCGTTGTTTATTCAGTCGTTAGGATATGTAACATTCAATTCAAATTATGCTGCCCAACAAGTTTTTTGGAACTGATTTACAAGCTCTATTCGCTACATGTGAGCAAAATTTGGCAAAATCACATCAGAAATCTATGATATACACTGTTACCAAAACACAGTTTTTTTTATTTTTCTACCATATTTCCTGGAGTTTCAGAAAAAAGATAATCTAGCACTAGTAATAGCAGTACTATCTTCTAAAGCCTTCTGTGGATTGTTTTTTCTGCAGTATAAAATTGATCGAGGTTAGCATGTTTTTAAACCAAATTCCATTGTTTGAAATAAATACTTAAATGTTAAAACAGTTGTACCGTCTGTAAATAACATTTTTGCACGAAGCTACCATGAAGAGGAAAAAACAAGGTTGTGTTAATAATAGCGACAATTTTTGTTATATTTGAGGGCAATTTATAATTGCTGTAGAAAATCAAGAAAAATCATGGATTCTTCGAATGTAACTCGGTGGTTCAAAGGAAAGAACAAACGGAATGCCAATGAAATGACGTAAGCAGTTCAATCAGTACAAGGATGTTAGGGGTTTTACATCAAAAAATAGACACACAATTGAATATCTCGACATCCAATTCAAACAGTTACATTTATCAATTCCTAACTTTCCTACAGAAATATTTGCTGCAAATACAGTAGATACTGTTGAGGAATTATTGAAGTTTATTGATAAAAAGACCATGACAGCTATGTACCGGGAAAACCGAAGACTCCTCATCTGATCAGTCAAGTTGAATTAAATGATCTAATCCGCGATCTGTGTGTAACAAAAGAACAGGCGGAGTTATTAAGTCCTCGTAGACATTTATATAGTATTATAAGCACAAATCAGTAAAAAAATAAACAACTCAATCTGCACTTATCACGATGTGAGGCATAATACAAGAACTTTGAGCAGAGAATAAAATCCATTAATGGCGTTTGTTCATGGATTTGTCTAAAAAAATCTTAAGACGGTTTTGCTTCGTAATTGAGACCAGAAGCCTTCTATTCAAATTGCACATGCTGTAGGCTTAAAAGAATAGTATGAAAACATGGTGGAAATTCTACATTTAATTCATCATAATGACTACAAGTGATTGTTTTCTTTGTCTTTACACTAACAATCACTAAGGAAAAAAGATGTTACCGGAAAGAATAAGTTATGCACCAGGAACAAATAACGTTAAAGATAAGTATATCTTTCCCCATTATATATCAAATTAAGATTATTTAAAAATTTTGTCAAATCAGCGAAAAAGAGAAAATAATTTTTATACTTAAAAAAAAATTCAAAATTTAAATAACGCTAAACTGATAGAAAGTATTTTTATTGGTCCACACACTAGGATGCTATTGCGTAACACAAAATTTGAAGATACTCTCACCCTTAAAGAACTTGCTGCCTCGAGTCCATTTAAAAATGCGGTGCAATGCTTTTCAGGCAATAGTAAATGTAAGAAGTATGCACAAACTGCTGAAAATCTGTTAAAAAGTTATGCGACTGCAGGGTGTTTGTGAAAATATATCTCGTTCGCTCACATCTGGATTTTTTTCTGAAAATTTAAGAGATGTGACGAACAGTAGGAGAGATTCCATCGGGATATCCTCCAAATGGAAAAGAGGTATCAAGGCCAGCGGGGACTCCAATATGATGGGACGCTATTGTTGATTTCTAGTCAGAGAATCTAGTGCTGAACCTAAAAGTCAGTGCCATAAACCTGTTGTAAAATCGAAGAATTATTTTTTTTGTAGTCTTAAGTAATGTTTCATGTCTTTGTTGGTACGTTATTTTAGTTTCATTTGAATAGTTTAAAATTGTTTATTAATTATATTTTTACTTCTTGTTGCGGTGAATTATTATTTTATTTATTTAATTATTTTTGCATTAGTCTGTAACTTGTAAAGAATCCTAGTAGATGAACGTAGGAGGTAATGCAAATCAACAGAACTTCATAAGAGAATTAGGAGACGAGTACTTATTAATTCGACATACTGTTCCTAAAAAAAAGAATAATTTTTGGACAGTGATATTAGTTTTCTGTTGGTATTATTTTCATGAGACGTAGAACATAGGGACGAATAAAGTTGTGGAAATTATTTACGTTAACAAATACGTTTCAAACGTTTTAAAGTTTTCGAGGATTGTTATTTGTAATTGTCGTTTGTGTTATACTCTAATTAAAATTTTTCTGAAAATATACTAGGTATTAATTATATGAACGTGTAACCTATAATCATGCATGAACATTTAATGCAAAATACCATAAAAACTTTTTTAGTATTACGCTTACAACCAAAGCCGGTCAAGCCTTACAGGAACACGTAATAAAAGTGCACAAATAAAGTCTCGCATGGTTAGGGGAATGTGGCACATCGTTCCGACATCTAATCCTATTTGTACATATACGTAATTTCGCTGTTGTATATATTTGCGCTTGTCTTTCAAATTATTTGTAGCTTCAGATTTTTTCACATAATATCTACATTTAATTTTTTTCCTGCATTTAAAACAGTACTAACGTCAAGAAGAACCAACTCTCAGATGAAAACTTAGAACACTCGCTTCTAATCAAGGTTAATGCAACCCTTCCTTCTATAAATTAAAAATGTTAACAGTACTTTACGTAGTAGATAACGAATTTTATTTAACGATGTGTTTTAGTAATGTTGTAAATAGGAACTCGCAGATTCTGAAACCAGAACTATAAAATGGTACGTCTATGGAAGTGGCAAAAATAAGGAATTTCGTTCATATTTCCGAATCATCCCGTATGACTTGACCAGTTTTGCCTATTTTAGAGTGATAATGCTTCAACGTTTTCAAAGATCTAATTTGCTTATCACGAAAAGTCTTCATTAATTTTATATGATTTTATGGATGTATTACATAATTTGAACAGAAACCGACAGGTCCATTTTATACATCAAGAGTATTTGATCGTATCGATAAAATTAATCAATATATTACATAAAAAAATACATTTCAGTCCCAAGTGGCACAGGGTCCTATTATTTGTGCCAGTTCCAACAACGACTTGTAATGCAAATGGGTTAGACGAATTACCTGTGGTACTCCTGCAATCGATCAGATAGTTTGTGTTCAGATATCATTCTCACTTTAAATAATATACAGCGGCTGCAGAAATGTGAAATGAAAAGTACCAATTTATATGGCTCATTATTTTGAAGCTGTATTAGGGATTTCGGAAACGAGGCAATTCCCATAATTATGGCCATAAAAAACGTAATCGAGAGAGTCATGTTTCTTTTTGAATTATTTTTTTTTGTTAGCTACAACTATAGCTGACAATTAAATCCAAGATTGAAACTTCAAATTACGATTGACATTTATGGACATGTTTAACAATTACATCCATTTCTAAACTAGCTGCATGACCACTAACTGAGAGATGGATGCCTTTAACAAGACAATGCCCAGCTCATAGAACACTATAAACAATGAACCTCTTACATTAATACTTTAATAGCCGTGTAGTAGATTTGCACCTATGTTCCCCTGATTTTTTTAGATTATTTATTTTTCCACATCTAAGAAATAAAGTTTCCAAAAATTCATCGCACAATACAAGAATTTACGGAAGCAACTCAAAATGTTTGTGACACGATAACATCTCGTCAACACATTTAACAACATGAAACGACGAGTAAGGATTTGTATTGAAACCAAGGATCACTTTGATCATTTACTATAATTGTATGCAAAATTCATCTTTTACTTATTTACAACATTAGTGCCAAGTATTTCAATTTATTTGTAACCAACATAAAAAATAATTCAAAAATAAAACATGGCCCTCCCGATTACGATTCTTCATGATCACATACTACTACTCACATGCAGTATTTAAATTAAAAAAATGATACGAGGTGCTGTAGAAACGACATAGTTCCAGTGCGAAAACTAGAATCATATTTTATTTACCAAGAGAAACAATACAAGAAGGACTGGAAATTTTAAGTCAATGACAACTAGGTAAAATTCTTCGAGTAATTAAATAAAATATATATAGATATCAAAGAAAATGTACAAAAAAGGCAAATTGGAATAATTTGGATCTTCTTAATTAGAAAACATGAAATAAAAAGATTTGAGAAACGACTAAATTTTCGACCTTACTTCAAACATGAACATTTGGGCCTGAAGAACTATTATGAATAGTGATTATTTTAGCTAAATAACTTAAAAACATTTTGAAATCATTTAAATTCAGCTTAAGTTAGGTTTTGAATCAGGCAATAGTTAAAATTTGTAAAAGGAACATAATTATTATTGTAATTTTTTTATATTGAAAAATTGTCTGATTTCATTTCATCCCTTCGGCAAATTTAAAATTTGTCTTACAATACGAATTATTATTATTTCACGGACTTCTATTTATTCATCGTCCAATATTTTGTACGAAAGGAACTTGCAAAAATCTTTAACAATCCCGTTTTTTCTCGATTTTTATAGCCCATAGGGCGACAGCTTCTCTCCCCTCTATTGTTTTTGGGGTTTCGAAATTTTTAAATTTCGTTGTATGTATGTATTGTATGTATAGCCCGTACGTATTTTATGCCTCTCGTATCTGCTTTAGGTTTTAAGAGACCGGGGGGAATCCCATCCCCGGTTTAGGGATATCTGGTTCGATTGTCTCTTGAAAAATTTATTTCGGAGATAATAGGAAAGGCATGTTTTTTCCACGGCCCACTTTTTATCTCTTTTCCACCGTTTGCTTCGCCTTCGTTTTTTTCTCTGCGTATTTACGACCGTGGAGGTTGCTTGAACGCTCTTGCACTCTAAGGAAACTTAACTCGACGATGATCTTTCTTATACGTAGCATCAGTCAACAGATCTATGTTGTAAAAACATTTATGTTTGGTCTTTTCTCAATAAGGAGATAAACTTATTAAAAGGAAACAAAAAAAAAGATCGATATAAGATGGTTGTATTGTTGCTGATTCAGGGGGAAAAAGTTCAGTACAAAAAAATTTTAATTATATCAAAGAAGTTATAAAGTCAATAACTTACTATTCTATTCAATGTTTGCGTTATATCTAGAGGTAACCAATTTTCTGTGTTAATTTATTACAGGTACTTAAAGTTCCAAGAATTCTTGTTTGCAATGCAAAGGTAATTTGCATATGATTAAAGAAATATTTTCACAATTTTTTGATATATTGTCTTTGGAAACTTCAGGAACATTTTATCAACGTTTCATAATTGGACTTTATTTATTGCTTTTGTAGGGATTTTGCATTTAATGTGAAACAAACTGATGACTTTTGATAGAATGTGATATAAGGGCGACAGGTATGTACTACAGCCAGATTTCGAGAACATAGAAAAGTACACATTAGCAAATTAACAACACCATTTCAAGGGAAACTGTTGCTTTGTTTATTATACAACGTTCTTTGCCTCGATCGAACAATAAATAATGGCTACATAAACAGCTACCTATTTATTTGAAATATGCAGATGGTGCTTAGGAACTTAGCTTACTGTACGTTCATGGATGGATTGGTTTGGTAAGTTGGGATTAAGCCTCATTCTTGAGGATTAATTACAATGCCTCAAGGAATTCCTAAGACGCCCGTAAGATGCCTAGCGGTGGATCCGAAAGTGAATTTTAGGTATCATTCCCTCGATGTAAACAATCGCACAAATGCCAACATAAGTTGACTAAAGTAACAGATAAGGCATCTCGGCAAAGGCAACAACGAACATGAACATGAACTTTCATGAACTCCTGTAAAACTGTCGTTTGCAATCTGAAAGTTGTCTATACGTATACGCCTACGATCATATTTTAGATTAAATATCTTTAACTTCTTTCGTTTAAGACATCATTTAACTGGCGATTTTGTTTAGCATACTTGCATCCAGGAGGTGCTGTGGATGCTTGCAATGGCACGTTCTGAGAACCACACGCTAAACTTTAAAAATTCACGCAGAACCATTTGAGGGATGTTTCCAGAGATTGGGCTTTTTTTACGAGTAAAAACAATTTATTTTACAGGTTAAAGAATTTTTGATTAGAACCTTTAGTATTCATATGACGTATGCAGTACAGCTAAGCTATGAATATATTCTACACCAATAATGATAGCAAGAACTGTGAGTTAGTATTATAGACAGCACAAAAGTATCGGTTCACTCCGCGCCATATCGGTTTAGTTAATTAATCCAGGACAGCTGTTTCGAGGATGCATCAATCTTCGAAACAGCTGTCCTGGATTAATTAATGAAACTTGTGTGGTACGCAGTGTGCCAATACTTTTGTGTTGTTTGCCATATTCTACACCTTTGCCAATTTCATTAAATTGCTTACTAGGTTTCAATAAAAAATTCCAGGAATCTCAGATTCTTTCAAAAAAATCTATATTTATTCATCGATATTAATTTTGTCCCTTCTAATGTACTCCTATAATAGATAGAACACACTTGTATCAGCGCTTTTTCTGATTTTGGCTTTATCTCTTCGTCGCCTTTCAAGGTTCTTTTCAGCTTTAAAAAAAAGAAAAAAAAACACAGGGGGCACGTCCGGTGAATACGGACGCTTTTGACGTTG
This sequence comes from Oryctes borbonicus, assembly GCA_902654985.2. NCBI lineage: Eukaryota > Metazoa > Arthropoda > Insecta > Coleoptera > Scarabaeidae > Oryctes > Oryctes borbonicus. The sequence goes on from LR736857.1 coordinate 5,956,842, forward strand.
TCATCGGTTGTTAATGTACTACCACTAATGTAAAACACTCATAAAAAGCAGATTCAAGAGTGCTAATGCGGCGTTGCGCTTTAGTCTATTTTTAAAGTAAAATTTAATATAAATTCTTTGTTCCATGTTTTTCACAAGTAAAAAATCATATCAAAAAGTACATCTAATTACGTATAGCCTTTTCGACAACCAATAAGTAAACATCCAATATGGCTTGCTAGTTATCTAAATATCGTGCCAACATACGTTAGGGTAAAATGTACAACACAACAAAAAAAATGTGTCAATGACACATTTTTTTTGTTGTGACACAGTGACTTATATAGCCCAGAAAATAAAAAAAAATCTCGTCCTTTTTGATCAAATTGTACTTCTAAGCTACCGATATATAAATAATAATAGTAAAACATTAAAGGTATCGGCGCATTTCATATCCTGTCTCTGAAATTCAATCTCGGTCGTATGTGGTTAATCTAAACACGTTTTCAAAGTAGACGATACTGCCTCAAAAAGAGAATATTGAATTATTTTTTGCATATATTCCGTTTACTCCGTCAAAATATATAGAATAGATCATATCACGTCATTCCATATAGCCCGATAAAGGTTCGCATACATCCTAAAAGATGTGTAAAGCGGAAAATGGAAAGTTCGTCATAAAATTTTGTTGCCCACTCGCGTGCGACATTATATCGAATAAACGAAATGTAAATGTCGATGTATGGCTTTAGAGCAGATCTTTCTGCGTACTCAGCTGTCATATACAGAAACATAAAATAGCTGCACGTTTATAACTTCTGGAAAGAAATTTCATCAAGATGCACACATGAATATATTAACGTCAGTTATATTATTTTCTTTTTTTTGACATTTATACATATATAACATGAAGACAATATCAGGTATGAAAACTATAACTGGGAGGTAGAATAGATGGAAATTAAATTTTGATTAAATGTTAGTAGTAAACAAATGATTTACTAGATTTAGAAGCCTAATAAGAATTAAATCATGTACTCGAATACTGTGGCACTGGAACACTGAATACTGAACGTTCAGTATTGCTGTTGAAGATGATAGCTTAGCAATCGAAACGTGCGTACAGTTTTAATGAAGTGTTTGTGGTAAGGGGTAATAGTGAAGTGTTTCACTAATAAGAATTGAAAGCTTTTGGTACTTATTTAATATTACAGGAAAGAATTTATAAGTTTGATAACTTTACGTTTCAACCTTGAAGCAGAAAATATTAAGTTTAATTGGTGTGCGAAGAGCTATTTATTTTTATTTATTTATTTTTTTTTAATTTACATTGAACGACAGAAATGCATAGTTTTCTTGTGGAGGTAGCTAATTGTAAACTAATCTACTATACACCGCAAGTACCGGTGAGAAATAATTGACTATGCACGTTATAATCTGAATAGGTTTCCAGCAAGAACAGGGATCAGGACGGGGTATGGCAGAGGTCTATCAAAGTTTATGAGAAAATTTCTTCAAAAGTTTCCTTTCTTTTGAGATAAACTGCCAAAAAACCTTAAGGCGGGTCCTCTTGAATTGTAGAAATGTATAACACGTGATTAAAAACTTTAACAGCAATTTAATGTTTTTAAAACTATAATGCTAATGATAATAGAAATTAATGGTGAATAAATTTGAAAAGAGCTATAGATTGCGGGCAAACGACGCGACGCCTCTGGTCGTCACAAATGATACCATAAGGAATCCGTAAAATTCCTCTCCGGTAGCGGCTTTACTAAATTCCTCTCCGACCGCGGCTTTACTCTATCTGGCGAGGCTTTGCCGTAACGCTCAGGGAAAATCGCCCAAGTCTTTTCAAAATACCTAGAAGTACAAAGTAACCAGCAAAACAGAAGCTAACGACACGGATTCGGGAAGCGAAATAAGAAAAAACGTACTTAATGAATACCGAGCAAAATACTGATAAAAAAGCTTAAACTAAATTAATAATCAAATATTTTTTAACTTAACTTAACGGTAATTTGCAAAATAATTCGACTGGTAGCAAAATATCAATTCAAAATATTTACGGAAATTGTAAATAGCACAATTGACAAAATGGCCAGGCGATAAAGTAGAGATAGGATTAAGCAAATACGATATTAAAGATAAAGACAAATAAACGCTAGGAAAAGCTGGAACGTACTCACCAATTTAGATAATTTAACAAGAAAGGGTTAACAAGAGAAGGGATGAAGGAAAATTTTATTCGATCGAACGTGTAAAAATTATACGGAACATGAAAACTAAGATCTTTATATTGCAACAAATCGAAATAATATGTTCATATACACCGCTTTAATTTGTTCTCTCCATTTGTTTTTGAATTTTTAACAATTAGAGGTACTTTCATTTGTTAATATTTTATAATCACGAATCAATCATATTTTAATTTAGTCAAAGTAGGTTACATATTAGGGTACAAACAGACTAAATGATAACTGATCAATTAATTCTTGTCGTCGTACAAATGCTTTCAGGAAATTAACGATGTGTAGAATTGTGCAAATATGTAGTCTAAAGGCAATTAATGTAATGGTTTCCCGCGGCTATTAGCTTCATATACCAACTGTACAGAGAATCGTGGTCTTTGATGTAAGAGTAGTCACCCCTTATTTAACCAGTACCTTTCCCTAATCTCAAATAACTTCCAATCAAAATATGCGGCCATCTCATAAATATCCATAACACATTGCAAGTACATGGGAAACACACAGCAATTTATCAGAGATATAAAAAAATATAATGTAATATCTAGTTTTATTTTTATGCAGCGGGTTCACATAGCGCGAGCAACTTGGAGATAAATTCTTCAGATAAAAATTATTCTAAGTTAAGTCCTGCAGAATCCAAAATTATATTCGAATAGAATACACCAGATGTTCAGTTTTCGTCATACGATTCAAGCTTAGTTTTTAAATCATTGTCGCTATGGCTTTTGCCGTTTTGTCATTTCTTTCGAGAAGGTGCTTGCCATCTTATAGTATAAGCTTTAGTGTACGTTATCAACCTATCACATGGTGCTGAGCTGATGTCTAGTTATAAGAAGGGAGAACAGAATAACATTAATAATTGTCGTGCTATTAGCACTCTATAAGATTTTTCCATCGTTCGAGAATCAACACACTTTTACACACATCTTCTAAGGCATTCGATTGTGTGGACCACTCTGTTCTGCTCTACAAACTCAGAAGGTTTGAGGTCAATTGTGTTTGTTTAAAGTGGTTCGAATCTTACCTTTCTACAAGAAGACAATATGGTAACGTTGATAACCGATTTTCGAGTGGTAAAGCTATCGAAAGAAACTTATCTTCTTATTCCTACTATGCTTATAGCACAAGAAACAGAAAACACTGTCGACACCTCCGTATACAACATCGACCTTTCAGGGAAGCCTTGTGTTTATGGGATCGAAAAATTGGAGTTCGGGGATAACAAAATAACTCCATATTTACGTTAAATTAAAATTTTCGCTGCTGTGGCTATCTCTAATATTATTTCTTGGGATTCTTTCGGCTGTGTGTTATAAATTGTATATTTTCTGAAACTACTTTGTAGAAATCTGGTTCCACCAATAAAAACAATGCAAGAGAATACAATAATAGCACAAAACTATTACAGAAAATAGAATACTAAATCAAGCGCTGCCTGCGCTGCGTTTTTACTTACCTTCAAAGAGAGGCAAATATTCTCCCAAGCCCCATTGTTCGAATAGCTGCTATACTACAATAATGAATAGCATCATTAAACAAGATCAACAAGACAAAACGAAAGTGGGGATGGTAGAAAACGAGCAGGGTCGCTAATTAGAACGAATGAATTTTGCAACAGATCACAGAATTCGTTTAGTTTCAAGTAGCTTAGTTGGCTGTCACAAATGAACTATTTATTTGTGACTAGTATTCTTTCATATTGTTTAATAACGACAATAAGCAAATTTATTTAGCCGTTAACTGACTCCATAAATTAGATAAAAGATAAAAAAACACCGTTTCATACCCTAGCGGAACTACTTCATATAATTTTGCATTGCAACGGTAATACCTTGGGTGACCCTATTTCTGAAACAACCCTATAACATGTTAACCTTGAGAATATTACTGATCAACCAGATTTTTAACTTGTTTAAGGGATACAATAATTTAATTGCAACTTATCTACTAAAAAGCTCAATATTTTTGGGTAAACTTAAAGATAGTCTGAGTTATTTGGAAAACTTCAATGTTATTTATCAAATCAATTGCAATGATTTTCCGGGTTGCTGTATTGGGCGTCTCAAAACATTAAAAACCGCATTTCACACAAATGTGATGTCGGTAACAGCTTATATTTCACTGCCTCAAGTACTCACTTCTTGCAACATGGTCGCTCCTTTAATATTGACAGTGTTAACATATTTGACGTTGAACAAAATTATTTTAAAGGCTACCTCGTAGAAACGTGTTCCATTAATAAGCGTCCTGATTCTATTAATTATGGGAAGGACAACGAAAATTTAAGTTGTATTTGTGCAGATCTACACATTGTCTTGAATCGCGAGTATTTTGTTTTCCGTTGGGAAAACTCTGTAACACTCCTTTAATCATCTGGAATCTTATAGATCTACCTTTTTTACTTCATTTCCAATGAGTTTTTTTTTTTTCTGATGATGCTTTAAAATATAGTATTTATTATTTATTAATATTAATGTTAGTCCTTCCAATATTTCCTGTTGTTACACACGTACCATTATTCGAATTTCTTAGTTCTTGTGCGTTTCATCACATTAACAATTCGATGAATTTTTGTACTTTGAATTCATGTCTCGGATGAAGAGTGAAAAAGCACTCAAAACGTTGAGGTGTTTCAAATAAAGAAAACAACAGCATATTTAAGCCGTTGCTTAATTTGTGAACTTAATTAATAGCGTAGTACTCCACTACTTCTGAATTTAATAAATAACTAACGAAAAGGTTTTTCTTTACGTACATAACACCTCTTTTTTAACAATTTCTGTTTGTTTTTGATATCTAAGCTAACTAGTAGCTAAGTTATTTCAAAAGATTGATAAAACACTTTTTACAAAATTTATATTCTTAGCATAAGCAAAATTATCGTAATTTCTAAGGATTCTTTTTTCCTTATCGAAGATAAATCTATTAAAAGCATAAAACTATAATTGTAAACATTGCAATAACAGATTTAAATTTCCCAGTCTCTCTTTCACTTTGCAAGAAAAGTAACTTGCTTTTGCAGCAGAATTTTCATATTAATTTACACTTTTCATTAAGTCTACAACATCATTAATCCATTTTCGTTAACATATTTTTCTTTTATTAATTTTGTTACACTATAATGTAATCTTATAACAATATTTACTTCCAAAGCGGTTTTAACGATTTCAATAGTTCCAATGTTGATATTTAAACAGGAATTGAATGTGTGCAATTTGCATTAGACGCAATGCAACCTTATATACAAAGCTTAGTGTCCCGAACTTTAACAGACAGAAGCAGACCATTAAGTACGTGCATTATATGTAAAGGGATTAGATTATACGAAGTACCAGCCGGCACTTCTGGATGTGCAGAATTTGATGTTGCTGCTTATTTGGTTTGCTTTTAATGCATTCTATTTGTTACAGAACTTGTGGATGCAATTTTGCACTTAATAGACAATTTAGAGGGTAGATTTAATTTATGTACGTACCCCATCTCTTCTACGTTGATTTTTTGCTAATACTATTTTATACTTTACTAAATAATATGTTTTGGATGTTGGGCTTAAGAAAAGAATTATAGATAAGGCAATATCCAATTCACAATATCATTTATGTAAAAGTTGCAATATCATATTTTGCAAAAGTTGTGCTACTAATTATTTGTCTGTGTAGATATAAAGATTTTATAAAATACATTATTGCAAGCAAATTTCCCTATTTTATGTAGTAATGTTGTAGTTTTATCATTTTAAAGATTTTAGATATTTTCTTCTACTAAAATTTAAGTAACTTAAATAATAACATGCGTTTGCTCATCATCATTGGCTAGTAGTCAGTTTCAGGACGGAGCAAATGCTTACCTAAGGCAACCATTTAAATCAGTAATCAGCAGTCAGTAGTCGGTAATCAGTAGTTAGTAATCAGTATTCAATATTCAGTGATCTTGAAATTGTTTAAACACAAGTTCCTTCCCATAACTAGTTATCACAATTTTTTCTTTTCCATTGTATTTTATATATTATTTATTCATTTATTTTTATTGTTAACATTTTTTTTTTTACTTAACATCTATGCTTATTTTTATGTTTAATGTAGGTATAACTGGCTAGGCATGAGCGGAAGTGAACAATCTTGTTAGTTACGCGATTGAATCCCAATTTCATTTAATTTTTGTGATAAAGCCATTTATTATTTATTATTAAATTGAAATAGTACTTCTCTGTATACAGGGTGAGACGAGAGGATCAAACCAACCTGCAAGAGCACATTGTACACGTAAAGTCAGTGCAAAAAAAAACTCATAGGTTTTCTCTGATTGTCGTTTGTCTTCAAGTTATTAATTAAATCAATTAAAAAGATTTAACTAGCGTTCTTATAAATGAACTAAATTTTCGCTTGTTTTCGAGTTAAGACGTCTTAAATAAAATAAAGATCTTTCCAATTTCCGTTTAAAATAAAAAGTCAGGTAAGTTTTACAATAGATGCTTTTTTCGCTTCATATCAAAAATAACCGGATATCTGAAACAATCCTTTCGAGGCTTAATATTGCAATAGTTTTGTTGTTGTGATATGTGACAGCGTCAGTGTACTGTTACAGTGCAATTTTGTTTATTTGTAATTACATTATAACTTGAAATCAAATGAAAATCCGGCAAGAAGATACACTCGTAAACTTTGCCCCATTCCACCCGATTGACCCTGTGTTACTAGCAACAATAACAAAAGTAGAATAGTTCCCTTCTAATTAGGTGTTCATTAAAATTACTCCCGGCAACTTTCCTTCTGTCTCACTCAAAGTTTCTAAACAAGGATCGATAATTCGAACGAAATAGTTTATAAACTGTACCAGTTAATGAGCACAATCACGTAAACATATTCTATTACACGAACAACCCGTAAATTCGCAAAAAATTGGCAGGAACATTTAATTAAATCATACCATGCCGTGATGATATCAAAAATAGTTTGCTATTGATTATCGACGTTCAAAAGCAACCTGCAGCGTATGGGTGGTGAGTCGTAGCGTTCTTTATGTAGTATACCGACGGGGTAAAGACCTCAAATTACCATCGACAACGACTATCCTAGACCTAATAGATGCGGAAATTAAAAGGAGATAGCTCTTCTATTGACGAAACAAAGCACGCTGCGGTAGCTCGTACAAGAGAAAGAGAGGACACCTGTGGGTTTTGATATCACGGCGGGGCGGCGAGCGAATCGCTATTAAGGTAAAATTTATACGCAAAATTAGAAGTGTATTGTAGTAAGAGGCGCCTTTATTATCTATATGGGGATAACGGTGGCAACGTGTCCCCAATAAATAAGCTCCAGAGCGGGTGGTTTCTTCAGCGGCCGTTACATTAACGGAAATGTGTCCGTCTAAACGATTTAAGGGAATATCCAACTTACATACGTAGGCATATGTGGTGCATATTTTGCGGTTGTTCTTAGAATTCCAATTTACATACGTTAATTAGCGTAATTAGTAAAAGATTTGAATATTCGATTCTAACAAAATTGTTAAAGCACTTAGAAACATATTGTGCTCACTTGGAGAAATATTAATGATAGATTAATAACGTAGGCATCCACGGCCAGAGTCAATTAAAACTAAATGTGTACCGAGTTTGGACCGTCTCATGGTTAATCGGAAACTCGACGTTTCGCTCACAATCATATGGGGCTCCTTCAAGTTAGTGTCAGGGTTGGCAATATTTTGCTTCCCGCCAACCACCAACATAGTACAAGAAGAGCCATACAGTCATTGTGGTCATATTATGTAAAGCGTATATTTATATCGTAGGTAATAAACGTTTAGTAGTAATTGTTTATTAATAAAAAAATACCCAAACACGGCGCAGTCATAGTAATACCCATTCGATAATAATCTAAGAAGAAAAAACGTAGATTTTCAATGGTACAACGAACATCAAAAATCATTAGATAAAATTTAAGAATTATCGTGTAAACCACCAGTGCTAAGATATTTTGATATCAGTCAACAAATAACAATTTCTTGTGATGCCTCACAAGCGGCATGCACAGCAGTTTTATCACAAGAAGGCATGCCTGTGGCGTATACTTCTAAAGCGTTAACAAAAATACGATAAGAATACGCCCAAATAGAAAAAAAAATGTTAGCTATTGTGATGGCACGTGAAAAGTTCCACCAATATATCCATGCTGGAAATGATATAACGGTAGAAACTGATCACAGTTTATTACAATTAATTACATTTAATATTAATTACAATTTACAAAAAACCTTTAACAGTCGCACCTGCTAGACTTCAACGTATGCTCATAGCCCTACAAAAGTACTCACTAAATCTAGTCTATAAAAAAGGCTCAGAACTGTTTATAGCGGACACATTATCACGTTCTTTTTCAAAAGAAAATTGCATAAATGATGAATTTGAAGACGATTGTGACGTACAATTATGTTTCATTACAGAAAATTTGCCAATGAGTAAAAGAAGATTTGAAGAATTTCAAAAATACATTTTTATAAATCCTGTTACCAAAAAACTTATAAGCCTAATTCAAAAAGGATTTCCAAATGAAAAGATTTACCAGAACAGTTGTACATATTTCGGCCGTATAAACATGAGGTAACCACAACTAAACAATTAATCTTTCGTAATAATCAATTATACGTACCAACTGAATTACGCAAACAGATGTTAGACAAAATTCATTATTCACACTTAAGTAAAGAAAAATGCAAAAATCTACCGCGCGAAATTTTATTTTGACCAAATATGCCGCGTGACATGGACCAGAAAGTAATTAATTGCGATATCTGTTCCACTGCTAGAGAAAATAATGTTAAAGAATGTTTGATGCCACATGCAGTACCAAACAACAATTGGCAGAAAGTAGATGTAGATTTATTTGTATTAAATAATAAAAATTACATAATTATGGTAGATTATTTTTTGAAATTTGTGGAAATTTTGAGAGGTCTTAAAGGTCTTCAATCGTGTGTGAAAGCTCGAAACCTTCTAGTATTCGCCACAATTCATTTACTCGTAACACTCATGCTAAAAATAAACTTCTCCGGAATAAAGGCCGCCCGTTGGTGCTCAGTTGCAGCAGCAATATCAATAGAAGCCTGGAAAGATCAAAGAAGCCACAACGACGTGGTTCCATGGGACTGGGAACCATGAAGTGCTTTAAGAGAACGATTTACAAAATCTCGTGAAGCAAAGGATGTGTTTAGACAGCCTACTGAAAAGAAATTTTTGCCAAAAACTGTAATAAAGAGATTGAAAGAAGATGATCTTGAGACCGATTCACTACTCTCAGCAGTAACGCTTAACCTACAGTCGAAGTTACAAAACTGTTAGTAGTGAGGTTGGTCGTGGTCTTCGTGTTTTACAAAAACCTTATAAAGCCCGATTGTAACGATGCAATTATCTAAACAAATTTTGAATTGTGAGAAAATTGGACCAGATAACCAGTGGAGATGTTATTATAGTATTAAAGGAAATATTCTGAAGGTTAGGAATCCCACAAATAGTATTTTCCGATAACAGACCATAGTTTATTTCAGAAGAATTTCCAAAATTTGCTAAAACTTATGATTTTAAAACATCTAGTATGTCTTATGTGATATATAAATAGGAGATAAAGTTAAGACAAAGATTGATGTTAAGGATAAGGAATGGTTACCTGGTGTTGTAATTAACTTTGCTAACAGACTTAGATTTTATATAATTAAATTAGACGTTAATAACAACATTTTAGAAAGAAATCGAAAACATGTTATAAAAATTGCAGATAATAGTAATCTGCAGGATAGTAATTACAATAGTAATATAAATTATGATAGTCAAAGCGACAACATTAATAGGGATAATGATCATGATAGGAATGACGAAAAGACAACAACTCTAAAACCAGTGTAAAACTATCTTCAGAAGCAAATCCTACTACCACAAAGTCTGGTAGAATTAGTCGCAAGCCTTCTTCCTTATTAGAATATAAAGTATAACTTTTAAAGAAGGGTTGGCAATATCATACAGACTTCCCGCCATCCACCAACGTACTGCAAGAGGAGTCATAGAGTAAGTCAGTTAACATAGTAGTCATATTATGTAAAGTGTGTATTTATATCGTATGTAATAAACGCCTAGTAGTAATTGTTTATTAATAAACAATATTACCCAAACAGTTAGCACGGTAACTCAACGTGTAAACCACGCCAGAGGCGAAACTAACTGAGCGGGAAACAGTTGATCACGGTAACTCAGAATGTGAACTAAGCCAGAGGTGAAAATCAACTGCCAGCTGCCAACTGCAATTTATTTATTTATAATAATAAAGTTAGCCCAACAGCTATTAAGCAAGTAACGACGGTTTTAATCGAGGAATCTCCATTAGTCATTATGGATTATTTACAAAATAAGAGTATTATATTCAAGGATTTCAGATATGATGTAAGGTTGTTAGTTCAATCCCTTTCAATAAATATGAAGAGACTAATATTACAATATATCCGACCTGTTTTGAAATAACAAATAAATGAGAATGATTAATAAAGCTCGTATCTATCCTTAGACTAGTTTTATTTAGGGATTATTATAAAAACTCGATTGCATCCTGTTGAAAGTTTCGAGAAACCCTTATTATTATTATTCTTGCAGAATGTAGACATGAGGGTTATCCTTAACAAGGCAGTATATTCTACAATCGCAGCTATTGATATTTGTTTCTGTAGAGTACCTTACCGGTAAAGGAAAATATTTTTCTTCTTTTTGCCAGTAACGCTACGGAATCCAACCGATTCTGATTTGTTTGTAATTTTTATTGAAGCAAACGTAACTACTTGAACATATGTACATATTGTTGTCATATAATCGACTTACATTGGAAAGTGTCTCTATTTGACATGTTTACAATTTTTATACCTTTTTACTGCGAGGCGAAGCAGTGCCGATTACTGTTTCCCTCCAAGTTCCCCTAGTTTGGGATTTTAACTTCGTCTTACACATATAGTAAGATAGATGTTTGTTTAAAAAAAATCACTTTATTTCAAAACTTTTGTACTTCACACTATCGTACCTGTACACTTCAACCATGGAAGTGGAAAACAGTTTAATGGTTCAGATCTAATAATATAAAAATTGCAAACCGCCGAACAAGGATATTCGGAAAGGACTTAATTATAGATCGGGGCTAAGTTCAAGCTATCCTAAGCTACATTTTAACACTTTAAGAAGAAATAAGTGTACAGGTCCGAAAATTAAAAATTTTCGCTTAGTAAAAATTGTAACCCTGACATAAACAATTTCTATTAAAAAACTAGAGCTTTATATAAATATATAGCTAGTTTCATAGAGCTAATGCACGATCTTATTATCTTAAATTTCATTGATTTCCCTCGTAACTGTCACCATATCAGTGCTAAACTTCGCTGGCGTACACCTATACATATCTGCATCGGGATATATCTTAACAGCGATGTTAATTTCTATGATGTGTAAATCTCCAATGGTTTCATGTTCTGGTAGCCTGGGTGACAAGTTAGATAGTCGTTTAATATAGCAGACGTATTGTCATTCGAATGAATGCCATTAAACAAAGCTTATACTCTAGGAAAAATAAGAATTTCTGGATAAATTTAATTGCCCATTTTTTAAAAACTCAAGTTGTATTACTTTATAAATGCATTTATGGATACAGGAACAGATGTAACGTAGTGTAAATGTTTTACATAGCTAAATCTTAGTGACCTTTATTACGCAAGTCAAATGAATTCAAAGGCTCTAGAACCAGTTTATTAATAAGCAAATCAGAAACCATTATTTAGTATTCAAACCGCGCGTTATATTTAAGAAACATCCCCATCTACACGGAATAACAAATTCGTTCTTTGTTTGTTGCAGAGGTCCAGACATCATAGGGACTCCCTGACGACATCAACAACTGCCACAACTTCGCCTATTTCCAGCACCCAGTCGACGCACATAACTCTACTTGAGACGAGTGAGTATCAGTCAAGCGAGCCAACCTGCCCTTTCGCCGTCCATTATAGTTTAACCCATTAATTACCGGACTTTCGAGTGCTTCTCTCTGACTCATAATTTGAATCGTTTCGTGCGACCTTCGTATAACTGGCGCGGCCGCCGTTGCTGGTACCACTGGCGCCAAGGCAGAACCTTTAATCAAGTTTCTCATTCCGTTAAATTAAATTAGTGGATACTGTGGCTGAAAGACTGAATAGCGCGACCTTTTGCCACAATAACATTTAGACCCTTAAATGCTCGGGTAGACGCCTTTCCTGCTTGTAATACGCAAATACATATGTTTGCAATTACTCGATTAATAGCGCGCCTTTGGAAAAAAACTGTTAAAAACAATTCATGTTTTGATCCCCCTTATGATAGACAGGGTGTCTCAATACTATGCATTATAAGTAGTAGGAAATTAAAATTTTCTAATTACATAATAGATCATAAAGTATCCTATAAAACGATTTCTGCATACATAGGGCTACGATAATTAGCAAACCTCGTTATTTTAAATGGAACAGCCTGTATATTAGTTTCTCCATCTAAAAATAAGTCAATTCAATATACACAGATAAAAGTACGGGGTCAGATCTACCACAGTTTTAACACCGCCTGACTTTTGCCTCACGTCTATTTGCACAAGCAGTTAGAATCGATGGAGTCGGTGGAAACCTTCTCCGTTTCAGTTAAGAATTTTATTTTGGTGAAAAATCTCTTCGTTTCGGTGAACAAGTTCTCCGTTTCGGTGAAAAGTTTCTCCATTTCGGTGATAAATTTCTCCGTCTTAACATTAAGAATTTCCCCCCATGGTGAGGCAATTCTCCGTTTCGGTGTTAATCTTACTTGTCGCAGTGGAAAAATTCACCACCGGGGTTAATATTGCGACGTGATACTATTTTTTCCTCCAAGGTGAAAAAATTCCCCGAATCGGAGCTAAGTTCAGCGAGGAAAATCTCCGAGTGTTTGGAATGTCTCCCATTGGTAAAAATGTAATTCTTTCGGTTTTATTGTTTCCCTCTATAGAGATCCGGCAGATTGATCAAGAAAGTGTTACAATATTTGTTTGATTAGCGGCAACACTTGATTCTAATTAAAACTTTTGTCGGTTAAGTTGGAAGCGATGAAAGTGAGAGATAAGAACAGAAGACATTTAAATAATCGAGTACAAAATTACTATTTTGTTAAAATCAAATGTGATGGTTTTGTTCCTTTGAGAGGAGCAGCGTTAGTTTTGGAATTAATTCTTATTCAAGAAATGCTTCCTTTGTTAGTACATCATCCGGAAAATATGGTCCAATAATTCGACAATTAATTGTTTGAGGCTTTCATCGTTTGCATATATTAACAGCAGAATTTTATCACCTATTGTGGACTTTGAAATGACAAACAACTGGCAAATTCGATTTATTTGTTATTATTTAAGTAAAAAAATGGGTTTTGCTATTATATTATTATTACAGAAATAATTCGTTACATAAAAAATCGGGATTACGTTGAGCATCTGTTTGTGTGTATTTCTTCTTCAATGTTAAGTATTTTTTTCTATACTAATCCCTATTCAAATCACACGATCATAAAAAAGTGTTAATCTTAGCAACAGCTACACATAATTAATATTATTTTATACTTCCTTCTTAAAAGAAAGAGGATAGACTATTATAGAGTTACAAATAGAAAGTATACTTACCGTTCCATGGCAATTGCAAGAACATTAAAACATTCTGAATGTACCTAATTAATGGGAAAAATTTTATACTAATGGTTAGAATTTCGAAATTAGCACTTATTGTTCAGTTCTTACATTAAGCGTCCGCGCTTGGGAACTTGAGAAACTTTTCCTAGACTTGAAAAATGTCTAAGACACATAGTAATGGAAAGGAATTGCTCTTAGGGATAAGAGAAAAAATTGATGTAACGACAGGTGTGGTATATAAATCTTATGTAGGATGTGTTGATAAGGATCGGAATTTTGATTAAGAAAGAAAATGCATTTTTCAGTCAACAATATTTTATATATTTACTGGAGTACGATGTAAACTGTTAAATACCAAATAATACCTCAAGCAAATGACCGCATTGACATATTCACATATCTTAATTTCTTAAATACAGTGGCGAATTTCGTTCTTCAATTCCAGCTGTGCCTGTGGGTTATCGGTATACACGTAACGTACCTCAAAAGATGTTAAATCACACGATTTTGCTGGACAATTTTTATTACTAAAGTGAGAGTCTACAAGACCTGGAGATTTGATTTTTAATAACGATTTTCAGTCTTGTGGGTCCATATCTGCCAATTAATGCAAAGAGAATTCTGGAAAATCTCACGATAACAAGCAACATTTCGTCGTCTTGAAATTTCTGTGGTTTTTTTAAAAAGTGAGTCTTTAGCGTGGCGAGGCTCTCTCTACGGTATTTTATTAGCTTTTAAATTTCTAAATATTATCTAGATATTTTTCAAACTTTACAAACTAATACTCATTTTTTAAAAAGCCGTAGATGGAACCCTCTTATACCATGTCGTTTGAATAAAATCTTGTCCAGATAAAGAATCGGACCTTAAATCTCCTGTGTATCGAACGGAAGTGCTCACCACTACCTTAATGCCGGGAACGTTCACTTTTCAATACCTTTAGTATATTAGGTCTATAAATTTCCAAGATGCCACAAAAATGTGCAGAAAAGATAAGTGTTATTAGAAATCCAGGCGTAACCAATACAAGACCTAAAAAGTTCCTTGAAAAAAATATTTCAGTATTTTAATCAGCGGCGATGAGTAAAGGAAGGCCGCGCACGCCCTCATGTATTTTCGTTGCATACTACAACGTACACAACAAGCAAGGAAGATACACAAGTTGCGTCATCACGCACCGTTGCTGCTCTTAATTTACAGCTAAAGTTTTTTCTTGTCTTCTTCCGAAGAAAAAGATAAGAACCGATTGTCTATAAGCTGTTACACAGAAGGCGACACTATCTTTCCAATAATGTAATTGCTCCACTTACCTACTCTTTTCCCTCTTCAGGCTACATACACTGACCCGACAAAATTAACGACAGATAAACGATACCGGAACAGTTGCGCTGTTGTTTCTTTTCTTTCGTTCGTCTTTGTTGTCGTCATCAGATTAGAGGACCTTCCTTCCTTGAAACATCTACGTCTTTTTCTAACGATATTTATATCCGGTGTCGCGTCTCAATGACACCGAACAGTCAATAAGCGTCAATTTATCTTGTCACCCTTTGAAAAAAGATCGGAACATGCAATCAAGGAAACGAGAAGACAAAGAAACTGCTAAAGGAGGAGAGCTAGATCGAGGGCGAGAGGAAATGAAGAGCGTTTGATCGAACGAAGTTCGAGAACGATGTAGCGCCTTTAAAATTTAAGTCACGATTTAAAAATTAATTAACTCCCATAACGAGTTCTTTCTATCTGCTAAATTGATTCGGAAGAATGTCTGTGATGGAATTAAAAAAAACAATTGCCGTTCGACGAAGCAATGATGCTATGTCTTATTGACTTTTTTAATAACGTCTTTTTTTATATCTTTAATTAAACGGAAAACGATTTTTTTTTTTATTTTACTTCAAAAGAATTAAATCACACTAGCCGGATTTAACGATTTTTAGACTCCGAATAACAATATGCTGTCTATGGCTGCATGCGATAAGCGTAATGATTAACGCGTAAAATCCCAATTAATAATCGCTCTCATTAAAGCTCTATTACGAGGGTATTTCCAAAGTTCTAAGAATTTGTCTAGGATTTTTTTTATTTCCACAGTTTTCGTCGATATTACAATGTAGTTTTTCAATATAGACCCCTTAAATGAACACACTTATCTCAACGTTGAACTAATTTTGTTAACCCATCCTCAAAGAATCTGTTACATAGGCTTCCACAGCCATCAATAGTACTATACTCTTGGTTCCCGGCTTGACACCACGTCATTGCCGTAGTTTCTGCCGAGGTTCCTTTTTCATTCTTATGGGACATCCTTAGGGCCGTTACCCTACATTGATTGGGAAATATTCATTCCGGAGGGGTTTATATACCAATAGTTAAGTCAATGGAGCGGAACAGTTACGGATCAGTGAACCCTAACCGTTGCTAGTAGAATCACTTAGGATTTCCAGGTATGAGGTAAAGGATAACCATCATCCTGATTTAAATTTTTGGGGCGTTTCGAAGATTCACGGATTTTTCTACTATAATAATGAGTGCTGCGAGACAAGGTGGGAGTGATAATTAGTAGAGTTAAATTGGATTTGGTGGTCAGATTCCAGTCTATGCTAAGCCAGCGCGGAAACGTTTACACAAAGCAATCGCGTACAACGCACGTGCTCAGTAACACGAATGCTGACCGATCGCTTCGTTTCATCGATGTACACACTACCGCACGAACATGAAATCTGGTAGACACCATGAGCTTCCAGATGATTGCGGTCTTTGATGGGGAAGTAGTCTGATGGCTTGAAATTGAGTTAGAAGATGGTTTCTATGTTATTCCCGAAGAGGATTTTGCTGATGCCATCATTGACAGCTTGAATGTAGGGCAGATACGCTTTCTTACTGAAATTAGGATTAGATGAGGGGAACTGCTTTGGAGGAAGGTTGATGTGGCGGTTAATGGTAACTTGAATTTCTTTCTCAGAATAATTATTGCGGATCAGAGTTTCGGTAATGTGGTTGAGTTCTTGAGGGAACGAATTGCGTTCAGATATGGAAATGGCCTTTTGGATAAGAAACATGGGGCATATGACACTGTAAATCCACGGAGATCTACCTGTAAACGGAATGCCCTAGTACACCGTCAGGATCCCGGCGTACGAGAACATCTAGAAAAGGAACTGATCGTCTGATTCGAACTCCATAGTGAAACGTGTGGAATCATGTTAAGAATTCAGAAACGATAGGAAATTGTTTAAAGATTCGTGTCCATGAGATCAGATGACAAAGATGTAAACAACGTACCTGTACCCACACTTTGGCTTAAGGGCTTATTGTTCGAATGCTTCCATAAATATATTGGCGACGATAGGAGACGGGGTAAGGTTTTAGTAGGTTAGAAAGGTACTTCGATCATTTGCAGGCGAGGCTATTGATAGCTGACAATAGAACGTAAGGGGATAAATTTTAGCTAAACCCTATAACTTAGGAATTGAAGAATCACTAGGGAGAAGTGACCGCTTGGTTTCTGTAGGGCCAGATGGCGTTGTAATGCAGTTAGATAATGATGGAAGGCTCAATTCTGGGAGTAGGATCACGCTTAAGAAGTTGATACGTACCGTTTTATAGTAAGGAAATAACTTTTTCGGTTGTCTAAAATAACCGTAGCATTTCCCTTATCAACTCTTTGTACAGCAATTTTAGGATCGGATTTCAGGTTTCTTAAGCCAAGAATTTCTAACTTGAGAAAGTTAAATTTCGAAGATTTGACACGTTCGCATTGCGTTGTCCTGTCGCAATAACGACCGTTTTTTTTACAGAGGGTATAAAGGGACGAAGGATTAGAATAGTAATCTGCGATAATAACAGTACCTTCCGGTAGATTATCCATAAAATAATTCCCTCGCAATCCCCGTATACAGTACGTTCCAACCGACGGAATTCCACGCGCTTTAAGTGGAAGCCCTTCTTCGAGTTTACGTCGCTCTTTGGAATGGACTTCCCCAGAAGTTCTGGGATTGTAGTACGGTATCCATGTTTCATTGATAGTTAGTATACATTGCCAAAATGTAATGAGTTAACAAGTTCTGAAGTTGACGACAAGTGTCGCTCCAGTTGAGTTTCTATCCAGGTCTCAACAGTCTTGGTAGCTAGCGAGCTAACGCTTTGTTACCACCCAAACAATTATGTAAGATCTCACGAACCTGTCATGTTCTTATTCATAAATTAACACTGACACGTGTGAACTAGAACCTAGTTCGTAGAACTTTAGAAACTGACCTTTAATGTGTTTATGTGAAAAACAAGACGCGTGAATATTCTATTTAACTAAGAAAAATGCACATTAAAAGTGAGAAGTAGAAGTTTAAGATAAAGAAATTATTTGAAATACGATTTAATTCTGTACATTTCACCAAAATCCTAGAGCTTTATTATCAGGACCTTGATGCAAATTTACTTAAATTACAAATCTATTCTATGATGTTAATTTTGGGTTTAGAGATCAGGTGTTAAGAAAAGAAAAATCAATCTCTTTTTTTACTACTGCTACGTTTCGTTGGATGTTCTCCAATGTATAGGTCCTCAAATGAACAGCTGCATTGTATGTGCATAACTACAAGAGTAATCGATAATAAATCATCATAAAGAGAAACAAAGTTTGGTAAAATACCGAAATAACTTGAAGTGCCTTTAGGCACTGCCTCTAAAATTATGCTAGAGATAAGGGAATAGTCAGAATGTTTTTCCTTCATGACTGAATTTTTTCTTTCATTTTTAAGACATTTTCCATTGAAACTGAAATTGTATGCATGGCATTGGGTTCAGAGTATGAAAATCGGATAAGAACACATGAGTTCTTCTACATTATGTTCACGTGTTCAGTACACTCCTGGAGTTTGGTCCATTCCTGCCGACTCACCCTATATAAAAAAAAAATGAAGTAGCAAAGTAGCAAACATAATGGAGTCCTATAAGGAAGGGATTTATCAATAAACTAGTAATTGGAATAAACACACATAGTTCAAATGTTACAGTAGAGGATAATCACTTATCTTATGTTAAACAATTAAAAGGCACTATTTTTGAAGATTTCGGCATAATGCATCTGTTGGCTGTTGTTGACCTTCGACAGAAATGCTGAAATAAATATAGAAAACCAAATCTACAAAGGTATGGACGAAACAATATTTTACGAAATCAAATTTCCTAAAATTGTTCCTTTTTAAAGTAGTAAAGTTGGTAAAATCAGGTTTCAAAACCGATTCATGGCAACCTGCGCCAGAACATCCTGACAATAAACCACGTCATAATTTTCTTTTCTAAAATCTTCCTTCTCAGTATTTTCCGCTTTACTTCTACAAGAGACACCTTTTCTCATCCTTTTAACCAATCCAGGGAAAATCCTTGCTAAAAACATAATTTCGCATTCCACCACCATGTCGGCAATCTCCTTTTGCAGACAAGTTTTATTATAATGTTTCCACGTACTTCCTTGAAATGTATGAACGCAGTATAACGTGTCGTCTTAATTGTGTATAATTAACTCGCAGATTCATGCCAGACGCGTATGATTTACATTTTCAATGAAGCACCGTTCTCATTTAAGTCGTGCCATGTAAATTTATCTCCTATAATGTACTTCAGTGTACCTGTCCTAATTCAAAGTTTTCTTCGAATATACCCCCGATAATAAGTACAATAAATTCCGCAAGGAAAGAAGACGCGTTTATCCTCTTTCCTCTCTGTATTCTATCTTACATGTTCTTTTTTCAGATCCATGTCTGGTGCATTACTGCATGAAAGGCCACGAATGCACTCTCGCGGCGACTGGCGAAGCGATCTGTATTTGTCAACGGCAGTGCAACGTTCACAGAAAACTCGTTTGCGGTTCTGACGGACACATATATCCGAACCACTGCGAATTACATAGAGCAGCTTGCCTGACAAAAACTGCAATCAGCGTAGAAAGAGGAGTGCATTGTGTCAAGCATGGTACGTTTCTCATTATTTTATTACGAATGCTGTACAGTACATGTTATAAAAAATGGAAAATGCTTTGGGATGTTGTACTACCCTTAAATCCTTGCTCGAAGTTGTAATTTTATATTATGCATGGAATAGAATGGAGATCCTGGTGTGGCGAACTTTAGTCCCAATAATCATTTTTGGTATTGTATTATTTACTTTCTGAACAGCTACCTTAGCTATCTACTTTTCATTCTATACTATTGGATGAGAACATTTGTAAAATTACATTATCTATTTCAACTACGTAACTGATTTAAAAAATGTTTTAAAAATATACAACTTTGGGCAAATGATAAGTCACGAAGGAATAATACTTTTTAGGATATTAACCAAAATCTTTTGTATTAAAAAAATTATTAAAATTATGGTTTTTAAATGACCACCAAAACATCCATTACGTCACAATATTTATTTGATTGAATGATTTTCATAACTACCGGGGAATAACAAGGAAATTAAGTTTACTAGAAGAAATTATATTTAGAAAGATTGCCAAGAAAGTAAAATTTGATTTGCAGAACGCAAACACTACCAATATAGGCAAGCTCTCTCATATATAACTTATAGGGCTATATTTTTGCTCCGATTAGCTGCGAAACAAATGGGTTCCCGTTGCAACCTTAGGAATTAATGATTCGCTTCCCTAACTTCGTGTAAAAACTAAATCGTTGCTAAATTCAATCATTTCATTTTGAAAATGAAAGATTTAACTGCTTTTAATCTTGATAATTAGTGAGAAGTTTGTTTACTATTCCTACTTTCAATTGTGTTAATTAAAATGAACCAATCAATAATTGGAATCCTTACCGCAAATTAGAATTTACATATGCAAATCAAGTACAGGGACAGATTTGCAATTGCGTCCAATCGACGTCCGCATTAATTAAGAAAAATTAAACGAGGTACGTCGTAGTAGAAGAGAGATTGAGTACATTAATTCCTTAAACGAATTAATTTACATGGGAATGCGTGTCGTAATCGAATGAATTTCGAAAGCGCACATTTCGACATCCGTCGTGGATATGACGGGCTATTTTTCGCAACGTGCACTTTTTCCATGCAAATAAAGCAATTCGTCGGCAGTCTGTGCGACCAGCACTGATTGCGTTCATTTTGTAGGAAAGGGTTGGGCGCCTACGCTACCTCGCCGCACTAACCTATATTTCAACGAGTTTGCCACGACAGTCGCCCCTCAACTGCTCAACGCCACCAGAACGACCCCACTCGTCACCGATGCAAATGAGTATGAGGTTCGTATCCTTGCTTCTACATTTTTTTTTCAAGCCTATTTTTGTACTGTATTGCTGTAGAAATAAAAGCGGCAGAAACATCAGCGCGCAATCCCCGACGAATTATGCATTCAACTCGCTTACACGTTGCATTATTGAGTTTGATATATAGGGTGATTTACATTCATACATTCATGCATTACTATAACTCTTTAAAGAAACGCCCTCGGTGAAATTGTCTGACTCTCCGCCAGTATACCATTAAAGGAATTCCGTGTTTTTGAAACTTGCCCCTCATGAAATATTTCTACCAGTTTTTTTTTGTTATTGCACGCGTAATAAACTAATTTTAGGAATTTAGCTGCTAGAAATTTGATTTAAATTTACCGTAAATTTAACGGGATTTGTATGCTTGTCTTAATATCAATTTTGACAAGAATACAAATATCAACGAAAGAGCTTTACAAATTATACAGAATTCACGATTTGTTATCCGCAAAAGACATGGTGGAATTCTGAAAACCGACAGCGAAATTAATCCAAGCCATAATACACCTGCTCCATTTCTAATTTAAATGACAGAAGATGTACTTTATTATTGTCATTGATATACTTTAATAAAGAAGTACAATATCGATAAAATCCATGATTTAAAATAAACTACTTTTAATTATAAGCTAAAATTAATAGCAGGTATAAGCTATTTTGAAAATTTATGAGTAACATATCCCAATTATAAAAAAGGTTTGTATCTGCACTGAGAAAAAAAATGTAACGCGAAAAATAAGTGTAATGATTAAAGTTCGCCACTTTCTGCACCCTTCACAGGCGTCGGTATGGAAGTAGTCGTTCGGGTGTGTGATTTGTAATATATGCCCAAATTTATGCTCCGCATATTAGATTATGCTATGGAGTGGGGACCCGGGACGACCTTGTTACCGATGTAAGTAGAAAAGTAGATTATGTGTACCGTTTCCGATATACACCTTTTTGTTATTATTGCGTTTTGCACTTCCTACGTGGTCTTGACAATGTGTTTTTGACCAACACATTAGAGATACATTGCAAACTAAACATTTTAGTTTTGGGCCATCGTATATTAAATCCGGGAAATTTTTAACAAACTCATTCACTTTATCTGAAAATGGTCGTTTTCCTTAATCCACTTATCGACGACATTTTATTACGTGTAACGTATGTGCAACATTCCAACCGGCCGTCAAACACATACTGGATGCGTTACAACTGTAATGAGATCGCTTGCGCATATATTACGAATCACGCGTTCGAACGAGCACTTCCATACCGACGCCTGTGAAACGCACGGAAAGTGGTGAACTTTAGTAATGGCGCATGGTACATTTAATTTCGTATTTTTCGCAGTCACTGTAATTCCGATATAACTTCCACTTTTTTCTATTTAAGTGATATACTCTGTGCATATTGGCATATTATAATAAACCTTATTTTCTCCGATTCTTCCATACTGGTTTTAGTAGTATTATCTGTAAAAATGGAGAGATAAAGCACTTCACATCTACTGAACTATTAATTTTATTTATTGTAATTAATGGGGAAGAGCCCCAGCTTATTGAAACCAAAAATTTTACGGTAACTGCGCATTGTGTTGAATTGAAGGAATAATTTTTCCATCCAATCTCTATCTATATTAAATGGGCCTATTCAATTCACATCCAAACATTCAACTTCTTTGGATATTGAGAATGGGATCTTTGAATTCAATGAGGATTCTCATTTGTCCAATATACCACCTTAAGAAGTTGCAAAATGTTGTCTACATTGCAAATTTCCATAATTCTTTAGCCAAAGTCCAACCGTCGGTCAAAATCATTATCTGACAATTCTCGAATCAAGTACACTTTATACCGATGATACTTTTCTCTTTAAAAATTTTCCCTACAGAACGATGAATTGTTCCATGGTTTCGTGCCAAAGTTAAAGTCGTGGTAGAACTTTTAAGTGATTCTTCTAATTCTACAGCAATGTTTTCTCTAATACCTTCGTTAGTGGCGGTCTACAGTCTTCCAGTCTTTAGCCATCCCAGTCAAACTAACTAGTTCAGTGTCTTAGTAATCATCATTCAAAACTTCAATGCTCCTCATTTCCATCTAATGCGGTACAATTGGTAATTAAATAGACGTGAAATTATTGATGGAAATATTGGCAAAGTATGGTCACTAGAAACCCAACTATTCACAATTCCAAGTTAGAGTTTGTTGTGCGTACAACATTGTATAGATCTCTAGATGGTTTTTGATACTGTATTAACTTCTTAGCCATATTTTGTTGACCAATAATATTATCCATACATTATCAAAAATAGCGCAATATTCATTTTATACTTTCAATCTCATCATTTCTACGAACTGTCAGGTACAGGTACATACATATCTGTATGGTAAAATATGTATATCAACAAAATTACACGTTGCTTTTAAAAACAAGTACGGAAATAAGAATTCTTTTTACACTTTATTTAGCAAACTATAAATTCAGTAGCCTTAATTATTTCTTGAAGGCTCTTGCATTTTTTCCATCGTTTTAAATCAATATTTGATCAAACATAGAAAAGCTGATAATAAGTCAAAATTATTTTTTTTATAAATCATATTTCCCAAATAAAAAGAGTGATATCCTAAAGTTGTCTTCCTCTCCTCCATATACTAACTTTTGGACGACAGAAGCCAGCTTTTTTAGAAGAAAGAAATTTTTGTTTCTTGTGAATTAGCTCTTGCCATTACCGGCAGTTCCATTGCACTTCCGGTGTTACCGGAAGCGACGTCACCAACGATATCTCACGTGTTATACCTTAATTTAATATGACGATATGCAGCAGTAAAGGTCTTGGTAAATTTTGTTTTGTGACACAAAGCTTGTTTAAGTTTAATTTTTGATAAACGATGTCTGTTTTTTAGATTTTTTGGCATGTTACCTTCATGATGGCTTCAGTACGAACCATGCAAAATCACCGAATCAACTTTAATAGTTCGTAAATATGGCAACAATTATTATTATTATTATTATTATCACCTTATTTACCGTGGCTGCACAACAAATTGTACAGAGCTTTAAGTCATAGTAATCAGTTAAAACAGTTCACGTTGTAGACTTTATCTATTCTGACTATTTCCAACTGTACAAGGGCAGTGTTCATTATTTTCCACTTCATAATAAATAAAATTAGATACTTAAAGTATATCTTACGTGGTCTATGCAGTAGCCATTAAAATAAAAAGCTGAAACTTAAGCGCATTGTCTACCAAAAACTAATAAATTTAAGCAAACCTATCATTAAGAAAATAATAACAGGAACAAAGAACAAAAGTATGTCAAATGTGTCAGGATATTAAAAAAAATAAAAATAATTTATACTTGTTTTTGGAATTGAAATTTGACAGATTGGCATTTGTTATGATTATTTTGCTTAGCAACGAGCTTTTTGGATCATTCCGGTGTCACACTTAATACTTTAGGACCTCTCCGTATACGAGTTCTGCTCGCGGGCACGTCAAATAATTGAGAGTGTCTTAATTAATTTTACGGCTTACATTTGATAAATATATACACAGTAACGAATAGAAAAAATTTTTGTTTGTAATATTGTTTTAAATTGCGACAAAAGTGGAATCTTTCGAAGACTAGGCAAGATTTCAATATTTTTTTATCGTGTTAGTTTTAGCTACCTGAAAAATCTGAAGGTTAGGAAATAATTTTTTTTCTTTAATTTCCTCAAAATTTTTCACTTTTTAAAGGTTTTCAAAATTGCTGCTATACCAAGATTTAATTTTGGAATTCAATTTTTTTTTAATGAAAATTGTAAAGAGCTATTATATTTGGAAAAAATACTTGAAATTGTTAATTGTTTAATTGATTTTCTTTTTATTTAAGAAGAATTAATATTTTGACATAATGTGTGCATTTTTACGTAATATGTGCGTTTTTCGACTATAAGCTAATTTACTGAAAATTTGTAAGCAGATTTTTGAAAAGTAAACGGACTAGTAATTTTCTTAGAACTTGTAACATTTTAACATATGGATAGTCCTTTCCAAATGCTATATATATATATAGTCATTTTATATTTTCAATGTCGTCATTTCTACAAACTGTCCACTGTGCTGTGTACGAATATATTTCTGAAATAAATGTCACATACAAATGCGCCTCTCTAATGATTTTATAACGATTCAAGAATGGATAGCTTTATACCTGTTTTATACGTCTTTCAATTTTGACATTCGTATTCCATTTTACTACTGTAAAATGGAATACGGATGTTAATTTACTAGTTAACATCCGACAGCGTCAATAGACGATAAACTGTACCATCTGTCAGCCCTAATACATACATTAATGACAAAAAGGAGAATATATGCGCATCAGGCTAAATGTGCTGAACACAGCTCTATTAAAATTCAAATCGCCGCGCGGTCTTCATTAGTTTCGTACACGTCAATAACGGTTGCAATTCGCGATGACAGATAGAATTTCGCATCGCAAAAGACGTTCGAGAAAAAGGCATCGCGCACCCCCGATATCGACGCTTCACGAGAGCGCTTCCGAAATGAATGACTTCAATGGCAGCGCCGGTAACATAACCAAAGTTTAATCCGGGAGCAGGACCGGAACGAAGATGAGATATGCGCAATTATACTTGGCAATATAGTGCGGTTTATGTTTTAAGTTTATGACCTACTTTAATTGTCGGCGAATGAATTCTTCACATTCTCTTGATTTTCATGAATTCCGCATATTAACTCTTCCACCGTGAACAATGAAACTATTGTCCATTATAATAACACAATGTTTGGCAAAAATGGTAGTAATTGTTCTGTAAACCACTTCTTATAAATATCTCCGCAAATCTCATCATGTATATCTGCTGTTACGAAGAAATGTAAATTTTGCTTCAGCAACAAAATTATTTTCATTGCCTGCGTGAATTAACGCAAACTTTTGACAACGACCACAGGGTCCTGTAATTTCTGTGGACACACCTTCTGCCAATGCTTGTCGTTTTTTATTTGCAGTGCTGTCAGCCCACATTTTATTTGCAAAAGTCTGCCTTTTCCATATCTGATGCACTTTTCTGCACTTGCCT
This sequence comes from Oryctes borbonicus, assembly GCA_902654985.2. NCBI lineage: Eukaryota > Metazoa > Arthropoda > Insecta > Coleoptera > Scarabaeidae > Oryctes > Oryctes borbonicus. Next base: position 5,983,123 of record LR736857.1, read on the forward strand.
ACATTCTTTCATACGTACCATGTGTCCTAACCAATGTAATGGTTCTTTTTTTCGATTTTGTTTAATGCGGGTTCTGCACCGCACCAATCCAGTTATTTTCAATCCGGTCCCTTCTTGTTTTCCCAATACAGAAAACACATTTCACGAAGCCCAAATTTGACTTTTGTGCCTATCATTAAAGGCCCACGTTTCACACTCGTAGGTTAGTATTGGCACATATACACTATCAAATATTCTTAACTTTGTATTTCTACTGATTTCTTTTTTACGAATGAAAGTTCTATTCAAAGCAAAGTACGCGAACTTGATATTCTACTGTCCATTTCTGTCGCACTTAAGATCGTTTGTTGTAAACAATAAAAAATTGCGTCAAAATAACGTCAGCTGTTGTTTCATTCCTTGATATAATCAGGACTTCAGTTTTCTCTTTGATTGATGCTCAGCCGGTAATCTTTGAAGCCATCATTTAGCATTGATATTATTTTGGCTCCTTTCTGATTTTATCACTGTACTGTCAACACATATCATTTATATCACCAGCACGTTATGTAAATTTCTAACTCTCACACTGATTTTTTTACATTTTCTAGTGATTCTTGGTTATTAGCTCTTATTGTATTTCGTGTGTAGCTAGAGATACTTTTAATATTCTGAATTAGCTTATTCTCAACATTGCTCCTATTTAAAATTTCTCAGCTTTACCTAGATTCATATATCTACTTTTAATAGTTTTCAAGATATTAACAGTTGTTTCTTTAAACTGCATATGATAGGTTAATGTTTTACAGTAGTGTGTCATGAAATTAAATAACATTATATTACCTAAATATCTAGCGTTAATAACTATTAAGTAGTTGTCAAAGAATTAATGCTATAGCTCTGATCGCATGGTGCACTATTATAAAACATGAACTCATTATATGAAGATTAAGGAGCTTGAAAGCTATAAAAAGTACGTACATCAAACCCTAATATGAACCTATGTGAAATTTCCTTTCCAATCCAATAGCGTAGTTAGAGATACCATGGTCCATGCTTTTTCAGTTTGAAGATATTTATGTTTGGAAATAGTTTACGAACACCCTGTATAAAATTTAGTAATACTAACGATAAAATGTGGGACGCATGAGCTTCGGAAGTGCTTGGTTGGTGAAAATATTTTAAATTAATTGGTCCATTCATAATAACTTGATTAAAACGAATTTCGTGAAATACTCTGTATAGATATTTGTGCATACATATTTTATTTATACATAGGTAAATATTATATATATATATATATATATATATATATATATATACATATATCATCTAGATACTCTTTTTGGTTTGTTCTACACCTTGTAAATATTATCTTTAGGAGTATCAGCAACTGTAAAGATAAAAAACAATCTGTTTTCGACGTATTTATAAGAAAGAAGCTACATGAAAAAAAAAAGAAAACATTAAGAACCTGGAGAAAATAGAGCAAAGGGAAGTTTCCCCGGAATTATTGTTGACTAGAAATATATTTTCAGAATATAATAAATATTTTTTTTTCTAATAAAATGCCTGGGACAAGGAGCGGAGAGTCAGTGGCTATATAAGCAGCTGTAAAATGGAAATGGAGAAAAGTCTTAACTCTATCAAGCGTTGCCGGAGCGCAATCGCGACGATGAATGATCAAAAATTGATTTGTTTCACGAAAACAATGCGTAAAATATCAATGAAAATTCAAGCTTTCGTGGGAATACCAATTTTACCATCATTCCATTATTTTTCTGCAGTTGTTAATCAAATGTTGAACGTATTCTATGCGGTATGTTGGCTAACACTTCAACGTTTCAGTTACTGTGATTTCGTATTTACAGTGCTGGAAGAGAAACACCACGAATTGATTAAACGTAGACAATTTACATATGACCTTGTTTTGCTTACGTTCAACGCATCATCTGAATTATTTATTAAAATTAAAAAGATGGCTGCTGTTAAAAGCGTTAAGATTGCAAATAATATATGTACTTATCTGAAAGAGTCATCGTGTCTGTAGGAGAGAATAGCAGCAATTTATTTTATATTTCCGGATTTATTTCCCATTTGTAATATATAAACAGTCTGGACGTTTTGGACTAATCAACAATTGTATATTATTTCTTTATACAACAAATTTTAATCTAATCAAATGGTAATGCACAGTACAAAATGCGTACTAATCTTAGTACTTAGTCAGTAGAATAACGACGGTCGTTCTCGAGACTATTTACACAATGTCTAATGCCAACCCTGTCCAAGGCCTTCATCCAATTTAATGGGCACATCGCGAGCTTTAAATTCACCTTCACATCCATACACATTCATTCACATACAGGCGCAATTTAAACTCAATTTCTAACTGACGCGCAGTCTAAGATGAGTAATGGTCCTTCCGCAAGGCATACCGTCGTCGTAAATTTGTCAAAGCACATGCGACCCGCGCGCCATATCGTTCGCTAATAAGCTGACACGTCTCGTTTTTTTTTTCTTTTTGGTCCTACAGTTTACCACGACCCAAGCGGATTTCAATGACGAGGAGGAGGAGGAAGACGGCGAATTACCCGGAGAGGAAGATGTTGGCGAAGACAACGAGGAGGCTATGGATGTCGAAGTGGGAGATGCATCGACAGCTCCGAACGATATCGAAAACGAAGTCGAAGATGACGGTAGGCGAGATACGAAGATGACGGACGATTTTTATCAACAGGAAGGTTGTCCTATGCAAGAGTACGAAATAATGAAGGTAAGGAGTTAATTTATTGGTAAAATAAAACACAAATATGACCTGCAAGGTTCAGATTCGATTAGTAAGGAACTTTGAAACTGGTGGTTTTATGTGTTTATTATGATCGAAGTAATGAGGAGCTGTCTTTATGTTTGAACAAAACTTTGTATTTGTAGTTTGTCCAAAATATTTATCGCATCGTATTCGCATCAATACGCAAATGGCATTTAAAAATTTCTAATTTCCAAAATTATTTGACTAAGCAAAGGAACAAATATCATAAGAAAATGTTCGCGACTATGTAATTCACAATTGTTTCTTATATTTTGTTAAAAATACACGCTCTATATTTTTTCAGTAAAATTCCTTCATCAGTATTGGTTGAAAATTGAGGGCTCGTCTTAAAAAAGAAAAAGATTGAAATTACTTTTTATTAAGGTTTGCTTTTCCAAATTAAATCATTTTGTGTAGAAAACTTAAGGACCCTCTTGGACTATTTGCCTTTTTCGTAACTGAAAATATTAACCATACTGATTGTGAAAATACCTTTTTTTATGATCAAAAGAAACTTTTTTTAAAAGACCTTTTTCCGATAAAACCTTCCTTAAAATCTCAAAAATTAATAAATGTTAGCATCTATTCTTACAATTAGCTAAATTCACAATTGAATAAAAAAAAAGTTTTGTCTTTTGTTTACGAAAAAGTCACAGATACTTTTTAACTAATATTTTCAGTTACCAAAATACAAAAATATTAAAATAGTCCAAGAGCGTCCTAAAATTTTCTATGCAAAATGATTTCATTTAAAAAATAAACTTTCTTAATAAAAAAATAAATAAAATTTTCTCTTTCTTACCAACTCTCGATTTCCAGCTAATCCTGATGAAGAAAATACCCCGAAAAAATATACAGTACAAACTGTAGGAAAAGACGAAAGTTGACATTTTTGGAACACACTTTGGATTTTGAATCTCTAAGTAGATGCGAACATTCTCTGATGGGATTTGTTCATATTTGGTCAAATAATAAAATTGTGGAACATTTGAGATTTTTAAATGACATTTACGTATTGATGCGAATACGATGGGTCAAACATTTTTTGGTTTCTAATAATGCACAAATAAATTGCAAACACAGTTACTTTAAAACTAAAGAAATAAAGAAGGTTCCCAAATGGTGTAGACTTTTTGGCGCACACTATATTACAAATTACTCTTCATAAACGAATCACGCGTTTAATTCCGGAATTTATCAGCCAACTTTCTATTGGTGAGAGTTCCAATGTATTTCAATCGATGCGATTTGTCTTGGAATCAGTTCACTGAAGCTCGTGAATTTTTTATTCTCAATCGTGGATTAGACTCCTTCTTTTTAGAGTGTAAAATTTAGAACGGATTTGATTTCAGCAATACATCGCAGAGGTAGTTTTTTGGATTAAGGAATAATTTAAGGAAGAAGTACTTCATACTTTGCAAATAATTGTATTAAGTGCTTCCTTGAATTCTAAGTAATGTTCGAATTTAAATAACAACATTACTATATACTGTATTAAGAGCGAAATGCGACATCTCTGCTTTCTCAAAAAAAAATGAATCACATCGGAAGGAAATCACGGATTTTCACACTTCACCGACGGAAGCCAATATATATTAATTGTTTTGTGTACTTGGCACGTAAAAGTACATGTCTTTCAAGATATTATAATATACCTGCAGACAAATAACATCTAGCTATTAAAAAATGATGCCCCTAGAATAAACCCCGTGGTGTAGTAGTGAGCACACCTGTCCGGCAAATGGGAGATATCAGGTTCGATTCCTCATCAGGCTTGATTTTTAAAAAAGAATTAATTAGTAGGAGAATATCAAGAAGAATTTAGCAATGGCAGATCAATAGTACACGAGATTTTCATGCTAAAAATTGTATAGAAGCAGAGCTATGAAGAAAACTTATTTCCCTATTTTGTTTATAGATTATGACTCAATAGAAAGAACCAAGTTGTATTATGCGATGAAAAAAGTAAAGACAGCGAACAAATTAATTAGTGTAACAAGAATAACCCTCGAGGAGATACTGCACAAAATTCCAATGTTCTATAGGGAAAAGTCGGAGTCAAACAAGGGGGTTCGCTTTTAATCTAAGCACAAGGAATAATATATAATACACCACAAGTAATATATATAACATTATGAACAAGATCAAAAAAGGAAAAGAAAAGCTATTTTATAAATTGGAGAAAGCTGCAAGGATATATGGAGTTAGAGTCGCTAAAAATGAAACAATATGCCTAATAATGAAGCAATAAAGAGCAATAAACAAAACATTATATAGCAATTTAAGACGGACGCAAAAGCTTCCAACTTGAAAAGTAATTTCTAATACAAAAACTATAAACACTAAACACTTAGTATATTAAGTCCAAGTTCAGAAAACTAACGAGTTCTTTATACTTCTTATTTTTTCTATTTTGCGTTTTATGCTTCTTAAATAAACAACATAAACCATTTATGTATAGAGAATTTCATGAGCAGTTGGTCGGTCATATTGACATTTTAAAAATTTAAATTTGTGGGTAAAATTTTGCGTATCGAAACGAGTCTCTTTTCGATACGCAAATTATGTCATTTGGGTTCCATAATGAAGTCGTTATAAACGCAAAATAGAAAAATATAATTTGGCTTCTGTCGATGAATTGTGAAAATCTGAAATTTCCTTGGTATTTCCGACGTACTTAGTCCGTTCAGTGCCAACACTTGCGTATTCCCCGCGGGGTAGGGTACAGGTACTTGGACTGCTTGTCGGTCATTTTACACAGCCTATTTTATTCCATAATTAACAAAATCTAATAAAATTAATGTTGAAGACTTCATTTTACAAATATTATTATTGTGTATTCTCTTCCTTCATTTTGACAAACTCTGGATATTACTAGATTACTATATATTACTAGAAAATTGTCTGTTTTCAGCATTGTAGTTTTGAAAATATTAAATCCAAACTATTTGTTTTAAATCCAAACGCGACACTAAAAAGGTTCTCATAATAAAAGTACAATTGGCCATGTGGGTGGATTCTTAACTTAAACCAAGAGCATTTTCACAAGTATGTTACATTTTTTTTTTCATAGATTGGTTTACCTTTTTCTGGCGTGAGAGAAGCTTATCTATGTAATATTTTCACACAACATCGAAATGGTTTAGAAATGAATTACTTGAAAGCATAATACTGAAATTCAACTTACAGTTGAACATTTTACTGGTTGCTATTCCTAGTATATCACCTGCCATTATTGCTGCACTGCAAAGCTTCGATAAAGAAAATTCTGTAGTTTCGCATTTTTGGTTTAGAACGAATAAATATCGTTTCAGAAATATTGAAAATCCGAGGCAAGCGCGATAGAGAGAAAGGACGAATATTAAAACTTTTCAACGTTTAATAAATTCATACATTTTCAACTTTGTAATTTGCTCAAAAATCCTTCTGTGAAGTGAAGTTTTACGCGACTTTCGCCGGGTGTAATTTTCCCAACGTAGACTAGGTAGTATATACGCTTGTATATTCGTATTCTTTCACCGTCCGTCCTTTTATTGCAGCGTCGACGCTTTGAATAACTTTAATAACCTAACATCCAACGCGTGACGGCCTGTTTCGCATCTCGTGAATGCCACTTACGCTGTCGAAGAGTGTGAGACTTGTGTACGCGCGAATATAATATCCACTGGCCCGAAATCGCTGTAGTTAAAGAGAACATAGCGTTTGAGATTCTTGTTCCATTTTTCGAGTCGCTTCCTGTCCCTCAATATTAAGTGCACTTACTTTTCACTTCGCATCGTAAATGCTATGAATACGGAATAGACGCTTACACGCGAACGACGGCGCTATTTTAACGTTCATGTAAACTACGGATAGACAAAGGAAATTTTCTTACGTAGCGTATTGTTAAATACTTCTTTGCTACGAGTCTTGCCCTGCTTGATTGCCTCTGTTTATTTTGATCGTTGGTTCGTCGGAATTTTAAAATTGGCTAAAGTTTAATCCGACTCCTAATACTCGTAAACGTAAAATTACAAATATACATAAGGAGAAGGGAATCAAGACTTGTTGTAGCAATAAAATACAATAAGTTACTTATTATTCTATTCTAGTTGTGTCTTTTGATAGCACCTCTGTTCTTAGCTGAGGAGGCAAATTGCAGAAGATTCATAAAATGTGTATCTTCAAACACTGAGAGAAGTAATAAATTATATACGAGAATGATATGAGAAGCATTCGTGTTTGAAAACAGATGGAGCTTTGTGTCAAAATCTGCATGATTAACAGATACTGAATTAATGAATGTAATCGTGCCCGAACATCTGTGCTTAAGGAGGAGCGGCCAGGTCGTTGCATTTAGGTGACTGTGGACGATATGATCAATAAAGTTCATGATAGACCGCCGGATAAAGATTAGAAAGATTACTAATATGGTAAAGATCTCAAGTGGACGTATGCAAAATATCCTCCACGAAAAATGGAGTATGAGAAAGCCATCAAGGAAATGAGTGCCGCGTCTCTTGATAACTTCAAACCAATGGACATGTCTAAGCGCAATACGAGTTTCTGTGGCGTTATGTGACTTTAGATGAATCATGGATACATCACTAGACGCTCACTAGAAACCAGTTGGCAAAATGAGTTTTTCCCGGCGAACCTGCCCAAAGAAGGGGAAGACGATTCCATCAGCAGGAAAAATTATGGTGACGATTTCTTGGGATTCGCAAGGTATAATTTTAATTGATTATTTAAAGAAAGAAAGGATAGTACTATGCTGATCTTTTGGACTGATTCTATGCTAAACTAAAGACACAAAGGTTCCACTTACCGAAAAAAAATCTCTACCATCATGATAACCGCACCAGGTTCGTCAAATTTGTCCCCATGTGACTTACTTCTGTTTTGCTAAACTAGAAAAAAATGGCTTGGCGGAAAGCGATTCACGTCAAATGAAGGGGCGGTCATATTCGAAACAGAGTTGCAGAGTTCCATAAATCCTGTTATTTGGATGGCTTAGAAAAGTTGGAACATCGCTGGACTAAGTGTATAAAGTTACAAGAAAATTATGTCGAAAAATAAATTTACTAGAAGTAAAACAATGGCTTTTCCTCCTTAACACAGGCATTTATTATAGCATCTTCGTATATTGTCTTGTTTTCATGAAAATATCACGTTATTATACGCTATGGTTATGACAAAAGAAATAAATTCACTGAAGTTTTAGTAACTTTGTTTTAACAAAAGTGCTTGAAGATATCAATTTAAATTTTGACGTGTTTAATTTTATTCGTATCAAAGTTTAATGTCACTTCCAGTTTCTGGGAAAATAATAACTTTGTTATTTAAAATATAACAGCCTGTATATTGTACATAGCCACAGCGCAAAGCGCAACTTCAGAATGCATGAAAATTGATTTCGCTTTACCCTGTTTAAGACCATCAGAAAGCGTCAAAGCTTTAAAACAGACGCAGATTATAAGATTATCAGTATTAGCTTAAGTAGTTTCTATATTTTGTACTCACTATTTATTTTGCATTAACATAAGTTTCCTCAAGGTGTTTGATTTAGTTTTGAGACTGGTTTCTTATATTATGTTTCTTATATCTTTTTCTGGTAAACAAATTCGCACACGGTCTTAGTATAATTGGCCATCAGAAAACATGTAATAAATATTCTGATATAATTTTGTTAGTTCTCAACAGTAACATTTTGATATTCCTGTTCCATAAGGGAAGGTTTCTCATTTATTTTTAATGAAGCTTGTATTATTGTGTTCCATAAAGTTTTTCACAACAATTGTTCGAATTGTCTTCCGGCAGCGGCTAAACATGCATCAGCACGTCTTGAACAGCGATCGAGGTGGCCAAGGTATTGGACTACCCCTGCCAATCCAAAGATCAGGGAAACTATTGTCCAAAGTAATTCCGTCGAGCATTAAAAATCATATTTCATCAGAAATTTAGAGGCTCATCATTTAAAAATCTTGGAAGCTATTGTTGCAGGAGTATGTATAAATAATTGCAAAGCGCTCTTGGATCATGTGTAACTGCTACTAGAAGACATTTTGACCAAATGTTATGTGTCTTATACATTTTCATTTGTCTAATGTTAAAAATATTTATGTTGTATTTTTCATTTTTAAAACAGCTATAAGTCAGAAAATATTGACCAGATTAGAAAATGGTAAAGGAATATTCATTTCAGTTTTTGATGTTTAGCGCTATCCCATAGTCCGTGTCCGCGAATTTTGTAACACCCTGTATAAACTAATTGCAAGAGAAACCTAACTTTCACAACTATTCTTGGAAAATTAAGTTTCAGCCAGCAAATGTAATTCTGTAATATTTTTTTTCAAAAAAGAAGTCTAATCGTAAAACAATTTTACAGGCAATTATTTAATGTAGACCCATCTTTAATGAAGAACATGGACCTAGTTGGCGTGTTTGAGACCAAATATCGGCTTCATTCCGGAAAAAACTGAGACTTATAACCTTCCTAAATATTGGTTTTCTTTCCTTTTCTCTTTCATATATTCAGTTGTTCTCTTCAATTTTGAGATGATGATTAATAATAAAATATCAAAAACTATTTTTCTAGGTTTTGCCAAGAAATTATTATTTTAGCACTATTCAGTCAGTCTGTGTAAATATTTCGAATATGGCAGCAAACATGGAATAAGTACTAATGTTTTTCTGTAGAAACAATGTTTAAGTGATCACGCTTTAACTTCCTTCAATAGGAATATTTATTCTCTTAACCCTGGAACGCGTACCGGGGTTACGAGTGATCCCAACACTTATGCTGTGCTTATTCATTGAATTATGTAGGTATACGTTCTAGAGTTAACCAAGGGAATATGTCATTTTTCTTGGTAATTGTGGTAGGAATACGTTCTATCTTGCGATTGTGTTATAAAACATTGTCGACACCTATTATTGAGTTTGCTTTGGTAATGATCGATTGAGAAACTGGTCCTCATACTTTGCAGAACAAACTTCATCGTGAGCATTTGCAGTATTTATTTTTGCATAGAAAATGATAATAAAATGTCGAAATGCTGTAATTTCACGATTTTTAGGTTGATTATCATAAATAATTCTCTTTACTAAAGGTAATTAATACAACTAAGAGACGTAGTGATTTTCATACATAACTGATTTCCTCGTTAATAGATACAAATGAAAATAAAACAGTGAAAAACCTAATAAAACCAAAGAAGAGCTGAAACTAACTTGCCAGTGATATTAATATTACTGATTAGTGGAGCAGTGATCTGCCTAGGAGAAATTCCCCGAAAGGCGTAGGAAGAAGCGCTGGTTCCGAATAAAAATAGTTTTATACAAATTGTTATAAACTAGCACTAAAGGGATATACTTCATAAGACCCAATACTTCGAAGTGGGTCGGGGTGAAACGCTCTATATATACATTTACACAAAACATACATATACTATTTGGAATCCAGCTGCCCCCAAGCTTCCGTTACTTCCCCCCACGTCTTGTTACAGCTTGAATTATTTTGATTCCTCTAATTTGAAAATTATTAAATTATAAGGATGATTTGAGAAAGGAGTACATTGTGGAGTTGATTGGGGTACACGAACAGGACAGGACTTTCCTTCAGGTTATCGAATACCTCTTTTACGTGAAGAACTATAGTGACTAGTTGTAAATTAATTAATTTCACCAAGCAAACATCCAACTTAGAAAAAAATTATATAAACAGCTACAGTTTGACTTAGAAAATTATAAATTTCAACATGTAAGAAGAAATGTAATTATTATATTTAACAAAGCTGTAAACTCTTTTTGGTATTAAGCCTTGTTTGATTTTGACGTAATCGTATTCGATAATTAACAAAGAGTATTTAACTTCCACTAAGTTAATATTTCAAATAGCATTTATCTCCGAGCAGTTTATTTATTTTTTTTTTTCAAAAGAGCCTCGTTTCAATTTCTATATATTTTCTCAGTCTGACAACGCAAACAAACTTAACTGAACGCGCAAGGAAATTAGATTTATATGATCCATAAATCAATTCAAGAGAGAAGAATTTTCGTTTCAATACAAAAAGCTATCATTTATCCGTTAATATTTCATCTTATCTTTGTTAATCCAGCTTCCTAATTCCGGTCCTGCATCTCGAACTGCTTTAATTCCGCAAACAAACCATCTTAACTGCAGCCCATGGCAGACACTGATTCCCAAGGATTAATTTTATTAATTTAGGGTTGCCCCGCGACTCGGTGGTCCTACCACGGCTCGTTGATTGGATTAGTGTGGTACGCGCGGATTCTGTTTACAGTTTGCTTCCGCATTGAGCTTTGTTGCTCTTGCTATTGTTATAAAGCATCAGGTAAATTTAACACGTTCTGCTTTATATAGTGCAAGACCATATTTCCGTGAACTACCCCCGCCTCTTCTCTAACGGATATGGTCGAATTAACAGATTTGTATACAAAATAGGAACGTTTATTATAACAGACAATAAGTACGTGCATGCGCGTGTATAGAATTTATTATGCCTGCTTATAATGTATGTACACTGCCGTTCGGTGAAGTTCGGTCATACAATGAAAATCTATTATATCACACTGTATACAATTATTAATACATAAAATTAGAAAAATATTAAGCATACACTCTTTTCTAAGGGATTAAAGCCATAAATCATTATGTAAAGTAGAAATATTGCGACGACCACAATAAAGTTCCTTTTATTATCATTCCAAGAATTTCTCGGAAGTACCGATCTTTTGAAACGGGTCGTTTGGGGATTATTAACGAACAATACATTTAGGAAATATACCGCAGTATCACTCTTGTTTATTTATCACAGGCGTAAAGATATAAATTTGCTTCATTTTACTGTTAAACGTGTGTTGGTGTGCATTTGTCGTTTTTGCGCGAAAGTTTTAAGAAAATTTACTTCAAAATGGCACGTAGCAAGCCTACCAGTGTAGAAAAACGTTCACGCATTATTACGCTGTTCGAAGAAGGATATTCGGGGCGACAAACTGCTGAAAAAATAAATATGAGAAGTTCAACGGTAAATGACATCATAAAGCGATATCGGACAACTGGAACTATAGAAAATCGTGTTCGTCCTGGAGCATCTAGGAAAACAACAAAAGCTGAAGATTTGAGAATTGTATTACTAAGCAAACGCAATAGAAAATTAACAGCGCCACAAATAGCAGCCGAAGTCAATCGCGGCCGTGAAGAACAAGTTTCAGCGAGTACGGTAAAACGTCGACTTCAACAAGCGGACCTTCATGGACGCATTGCCATTCGAAAACCCTTATTACGTCGGGGCAACAGAGCAAAACGGCTACAGTGGGCCCGTTCTCATCTAGATTGGTCGTTAGATGATTGGAAACACGTGCTTTGGAGTGACGAGTCAAAGTTTGAGGTTTTTGGGCAAAATCGACGAGTTTATGTCCGAAGATCTAAAACCGAAAAGTGATCCCGAACTGCATTGTGCCTACAGTGAAGCAAGGGCGTAGTTCTGTGTTAGTGTGGGGATGTTTCTCCTTTGCTGGGACGGGAGATTTATGCCGAGTGCAGGGTGTAATGAGGAAGGAAAATTATTTTGCAATACTCCAGAATCATGCAGTGCCATCAGGATTGCGTATAATAGGCCGTAACTTTACATTCATGCATGACAATGACCCAAAACACACTACATTAGTGTGTAAGAACTATCTAAAGGAGCAAGAAGAACAGCACACCCTGAAAGTATTGACATGGCCCCCACAAAGCCCAGATTTGAACCCTATAGAGTTGTTGTGGGATGAACTGGACAGGAGGATCCGAAAAATATGCTCATCTTCACAAGAACATTTACGGAATATTCTGCAACATGAATGGATTAATATTCCACAATCCATTTTAACAAAACTTATCGAAAGAATGCCTAGAATAGTTCGAACGGTGATTAACAGCAAAGGAGGTTTTTTCGATGAAAAAAAAATATAATGTTCTGTATGTTATATTACGCCAGAATAACTTTTTATTTATTTATTTTTGTCTTTTTTACCTGTACATACAATAAAATTGCATTTTGTTTTTAGTTTCGTTTGTTTCTGTAACCTTTTCATGTTTTTTACCAACCGACCGAACTTCTCTGAACGGCAGTGTATATACATAGTGTCCAAAGTTAGCCGCACATTGTTGTTAACATCCCTACTACTATGAACTAGATATTTACATTAATTGTATTGTTTTCTCTAAATCTATTGAGTGTTTGTGAAAGTATTTCTATTCACGTGCATTAATTGGAACCCCAAATTAAAAAAAAAAAAAACCATGATACTTTTACCGCCAAGCGGAATGACCGCGCATACGATCGTGGTTTACCTCTCGGCGATCTACGCATATGTTGGCAACGAACCACAAATTAGATTATAATTAGATGCAAAACTTGTTGTAGACACTTTTTATATCGTTAACCAAATCTTCGTGATCTTGTACGTATATGGCTATTTTTAAATAAGGTTATCAAACCAGTGTTTATATTTATGAATTTGTTTGTTTTGTTTACTGCAAGTTATAAGTTTGTTTAAAAATAGAAATTACTCCTAATATCCAGGGTTGTCTTTTTAGTTTTGCATATAGCCGTAACAGCAAACAGTAGATCGCTTAAAGTGCTTTATTGATTTTCAAAGTATCCTCCACAAAGACTGATACACCCTTCATTTTTCCAAACCAACTGTTAACACTTTAATCGCCACGTCAAACCAACGTGCTACGTTTACAGCGCTGTATGATGTCGACTTGCATCACATGTTGAAGAGTTTCTCGTTGTTGATAACTTTACATGCTTTAGTTAATACACGTGGCCGCCTGTACTCAACAATTTCTGAATTTGTATTGTTGCAATTAAAGTGTTAAAGCAGTTATGTCAGTCCAATGAAACAGTAAAACTTGTAATTTTAAAGGTTTCCTCAACGGTTTCCTTCGGTGATTCGAATCGTTGATCAAGCAGCCCATTCTTGATTCTAGAGAAGCACCAATAATTTTTATCTACGTCTAACCATTCACTACGTCAATAATTATCAAGGAATCGCTTCGAGTTTTATTGTCTTAATGTTATTTTCGTTTACAGGACAACCTGTTGCTCTACAACCATGCTAGATTAATGTCTCAAGATAATCACAGCAAAGATTACCTGGTCTCCATCATGTTTTCACACTACGATCGAAACAACAATGGCAATTTGGAGGCTACAGAATTAAATGAAGTATGTACTGCATGTTTATCGATAATATGTCAAGTGTTACGGATTATTATTTAAATAAATTTATTCTTAATTCCTAATTGATTCCAAAATCAGAAAATTGAACGATCACTTGCTTACTCGTTTGTAGTGAATTCTAGTTTTCAGCAATTTTATTACGTAAGAATATATTGTTTGTGACTCACAGGAGATCGGGTGACCCACAGCAAATTTCCATTTTCAACAAATTATAACAAAAACATGTGAAAAGTTAAGATAGATTTATTATTCACAAACGTAAACGCAGTTTTTAAGATGATCTCATAAAAAATTTAAGGAGGTGTCGGCGATTAGAAAGGCCAGAAAGTGTCACAACGTTTGGAGAGAAGAGAACTTTAAAATAATTCACTCACAGTATTGATGATCGTTACAACTGTGCTGTATGTGCTGTGGCACTATCTTACTGAAGCCAGCTTATATCATTGTAGTCTGGGAAGCTTTGAAGAGCTGTCTGGTACAAAAATATTGGGAGTAATGCACACTATCTTGTGCCACAGCATCACCGCGAGCATCATTAAAAAAGTACGGACTAACTATTCTATTTGTCGACATTTCAGACCACACAATGCAGTTATTTAGTATGCTTTGGCATAGCCATCTGAATGGAAGTGAGTTTCATCATTAAATATGATCTTCTCCAAACCATCATCATCCCAAAAGAAATTAACCACTATTTCGCGGAATCTTTTTATTAGTAAGTGTTGGTTTGAGGGCCGCCCAAGCTGAATTTTGTATGGATGAAAGCGCGAATCCTATTTTAAAATACGTTGAACGCTCGAACGACTGATTTGTAATGTCTGCGTATGTTTACGAGTCGATCGTGGATGTCGAGTCACCGCCCGTCGTACCGCTGCAATATTCACTGGTGTTCCAATAGATTTTTGTTGACTTTGGTGTTTCTTGTTTGGGAGCTCTGAATTTGTTGACCTATGTTTTTGCGACATTCTTCGTGTGTGAATCAATTACATGCCGAATATTGCACTAATTATAGAAGTGTCGCCGTGCCAATGTGTATGAATCATTGTTTCTGATGTTTTTTGTTGTTTAAATTAGGAACGTGGATAGTTCGCCTGACCACTGCTCCATGATTACCAATAAATCCGCGTGTCTACACTACCTACTGCCACGTGTTCTCTACGAGTATCTAGATTCGGTACATTTAAAAAAGGACATTTATTCTGGGTCACCTTGTACAACAACATACTTAAATATTTGTTATAATTTCAAATTTCAATTTTTTCATAATATTTGCCTTTACAGATAACTGCACAAGAACATTTAGATACTCTGAGCAAAGGATGTACGTTATCAGACATGATACAGTATGAAGACTCCGATCACGATGGGAAGTTGAACATCAATGAGTTTTACGTAGCATTCAGCAAACTTTACAGTAAGTTGAAAAAGTTTTTAAAATACTCCCACTTTGTGCTTCTAAATGTTTCCTCCGATACGTCTTGCGAACTTCTTGCATTAATAATTTTGCAATCTCTTTTTATAAAAACAGTCAAGCGTCGCCATATACAGCCTTGGACATTTGTCTGGGGCACCCATAAAAGGTTTCATTGTACGTTACCACACCGGGATTACCTGCATTCTACAAGAACTTTTATTTACTAATGCATATTTTATGACGTTGAAATGCCGAATTCGGTTTTATAATCCCCTATTTACATAAATATCGGTCTATTGTTTATTTCAAGAATTTAATTAGTATTGATACGTTGGCGATTGAAGAGGTTTCTAGAGCGTTATTTTTATTATTTGAGTGTGCTGTGTGTTGTGCTCTATTTACGTACAGAGGATTGTATGAAGATGCCTAAAAGACGGGAGTTGACTGTTGCAGAACGTAGTCAAGTAGTGTTGCTACATTCGCAGGGTATGTCGCAAAAAAAAATTGCATCAACAATGAAGCGTTCGCGACATGCGATACAATTAACCATTAAACGATTTCGGGAAACTGGTTCGTATGAAAATCGACGAAAAAGTGGAAGAAAACGCAAAACCACCGCGAGACAGGATCGTTATTTGGAGCGTTTAGCTTTACGGAATCGCTTCCAAACACCCAAACAGCTGGCCGCTGACCTATCGGTCGAACAGCACGTTTCTGTATGTGACAGAACTGTTCGAAGAAGGTTGGCAGAGATGAATTTGAAGGGCCGGAAAGCGCGTCGCAAGCCATACCTGAGCCAGCAACAAATGAAAAATCGTTTGCTGTGGGCAAGAAAATATAAAGATTGGACTGTCGAGGATTGGTCGAAGGTCATATGGTCTGACGAATCAAACATAGAGGTATGTTAAGCAATCCTATTTTGTTCCTTTGTTACACAAAATTTGCAAAAATGTATACACATACCACCAATTTGCTAAATTAAAAAAAGTAATTATTGATAATTATCCAATTCAGATGTTTGGTACTCCTGGAGCTCAGTTTGTTCGCCGTAGACCTGGGGAGGCATTTCGTGCTGATTGTATCACCCCAACTGTCAAACATGGCGGTGGCAGCGTCATGATTTGGGGATGCATGTCCGCAAATGGCGTAGGAGAAGTCTTTGTGTGTGATGGTAGGATGAACAGCGAGCGGTATATCTCGATGCTAGAAGAGGTATTAGAAGCATCAGTGCTGAAAATATATAACAGGGATGAAGCAGAATATGTATTCCAACAAGATAACGCGCCCTGTCACAAATCCAGATTCTCGATGGAGTGGTTTCGTGAGAACGGGATCCATTTACTTGAATGGCCGGCGCAGTCACCAGATCTGTCGCCTATAGAAAATTTGTGGCGCATGCTGAAGCTAAAGCTTTCCAGTTACAAATTCAGTAACAAAAATGACTTAAGGAACAAAATTGTACAGGAGTGGGAGGCACTTTCACCTGAAGTTTGTTTACGTTTAGTAGCGTCAATGCCTAAACGGTTAAATGCTGTTATTAAAGCAAATGGTGGTGCCACCAAATATTAAATTTATTATTAAAAACTTATTTAGTGAATGTTTATGCATGTAATTTTATTTTAATAGCGCACAATGTATTCTTATCTTAAATATTTTGGGGTGCCCCAGACATATGTCCAAGGCTGTATATTTTAGAAATGTTTCCTTCTTTTCTTGCGGTTGTGAATTGTGGGCAATCCCTTTCAAACCTCCGGCTTTCCATTACATGGCGTATATCTTTCTTACGCGTAGCCATTGTACAAGCGATCCTTTTTTTCACGTCACCTCCCCATAAAAAAGGTCCCATGACAGCTCTTTCTATGACACGGGAAAGAAAGCCAATCGACCTTATACCTATATCTCAGTATCGAAGGCGAGGGAAACTTGTGGAGTAAACGAAGAATGTCTTGCAATTTTGACATTAATGTTAAAGCTTAAATTACGTTCTGGTAGAGGTGGTGATGGCAAATAAAAACTCTATACAGATATAAAAGATTTATCTTTCGAGAAAGCTTAGGAATATGTTGTTTAAAGTTGGATTTATAACCCGAGCATCATTTCTTATGTAATATATTAGCTTCCGTCGGCGAAATGTGTTTTCCTTAGTTCTTCCGACGTAATTTGATCTATAATAAATAAAAAGATTTTAAACTCTGTTCAATATGAACCTATTGGAACGGGAGTCGGTAGGTTCGAATCCTACCGGGGCTGAAATTTAATTTAATTATGTAAAAATTTAATTACATCCGAAAAACCAAGAAAAACACGTATTTTTCAAAACATTATACGTCTTTCTACAACATAGATTATTGTTCAAACATTAAATAATTAGTTTTCGTGGGCAGCAGTAAATTTAACTAAACATATCACTTCAAATATCGATCCCGTGTCTTTTCTTAAATTTAATCACAGTAAAACATTTTATTTGTTACCAACAAGTGTCGAATAAGTCGCTGCTACAGTAGTAATTTTCTCGACTTTATAATGCGTAATATTAAAAATAAAGCTTGTGCATGTTACAATGTTTCTGTTGAAATTTTGCTTCGTTTACCATTTAAAGCATTAAAAGACTTTGTTAGTTTAATAGAATTTGAAACATGCTGTATTTTCTTTTAGTCTCAGGATTGCTCAACTAAATCATAAAGGTGGGAAGGGCTGTACTCCGTCAGATTGCAGGTCTATTTCTGTTTTCCCTACATTATCTAAAATTATTTGAAAGTTGGCCGAATAAAGAAATTTTTATTAATTAAGAAAATACACACATTACTAGTTTGGCTTTGAGTTTAACATGTCTACCTACGATCTATTGCAGGATATCTAGCAACAATATTGACATTAAAGAAGTTGTTGATAGGTTACCTTGCGACTTATCTAAAGTTTTTAACTGTGTCCCTCATTGGCTTTTTCGAGAACTCGAAAGATATGGATTTCGAGGACAGGTTAAGGACTGGTTTCGATCCTATCCCCCTTTGTTAATAATACATCCTTGACTTGGTACGCTTCAGACTTACTAAGGCTACTAAGTTTAGAAAATCTTATTAACAAGGAGATTCCTACCATCAGCATGGTTTGATGCAGATCAATTTAATTTTGAAACTAACCTAATAAACCTCGTTGGAATAAAAAGAAGAGTATTCAGTAGCAAAATTACAAATACCTACAAAATATATGATGTATGGTGTAATTACACAGTTCAGCGGTTATTAATTATGCGAGGTTAGGCAAAGATTTTAATGCGTCGATCGATTCATGCATACGATTTCGAATAAATTAGCTTCTAAAACAATAATACTGCGATTTGTGTACCATTGGCTCCAGCCTTTTTTCAATTTATCCCATCGCCGAGTACAATATTGTGGCTGGCATCCATTTTATCTCGCTCGCGGCAACTATAGGTATCCCTCTCTGAATACTGAAATATAAATCGCTCATGCCCGGAAGTCCTTAAAAATCCATTACCGTAAACAGTATCTAGCGGGTTATTCGATCGTGTCAACCTGTGTGATGCGTCGATGAGGTGGAAATTATCGTCCCGACGCTTGCCCGCGTAAGAAGATTCTGGAAGATTTACCTTTGGTTTCTAATGTCGTGAATTATTAAAGCCGTCGAATTTTACGAGAGCGTGACGGTTACCGTTCCCAGTATCTTGCGTTTTCCTTTTCTTTTTCATTCTTCTTCCTCCTCCCCCTATTTCGCTTTGTTTCGTGTAGAAAAAGTTACGCCTACCCATTCGAAAATACTCAAAGCTGGATCTCGTACGATATATACATGGAAATTTCGATGAAATCTCTCTGTAGTTAGAATTTGCAATGAGCCTAAGAGGATATGGAAAACTACGAGATCAATTTTAGAATTCGCTTAAATAAAATCTAAACTACGATATAGAAAGAAACCAAAAGTTTCTGTTGACAATGTTGAAATACGTACCTATATGAAAACTAGGAAATTTCAATAATTTCATCATATTTCTGGTGAAATTTTACATTAAATAGTTAAAATTGTTTCTTTTTCTGCATTGGTTTTGGATTTATAGTTTATATTATTTTTTGTATTGAGTATTTATTTTTCTATAAAAAAAATATACAATATAAACTTCAAGGAATAAATCAAAGTCAAGAAAAACCAGAACTAAACCATTTGAATTTATATGTCATGGTTCCAAAAAAACTTGTCTTATAAACATATTGTGTAACATTTCTGTCTAATTCCGTGCATTACAAGAGCAATCTTTAATATCAAAAGATAAATTTAGATATGGTACGGAATTGGTCTCAATTGTCAAATTCTTGCAAAAATTTTGCGCTGCGTTATGTGAGCACGGCTTAACAGTATTAGTGATGCTGTGATATTATGGATTAAAGATATTGGCGTCATATTGGATGGAAGGCCTAGTTTTGCAATTTTGCATACCATACTTCCGTTGTTACTGCATCACCTGTGGACTTTGATAATAGAGAACCTTGGAAGTCGCTCTTCTATATATTGATTGTTGCTAAGCTGGGGTATGATGCTATCATTTAACGCCTACTCTAACATGCTTGAGCGAATACAGCAGAAGTTCTTGAAGTTCTCTTCTTTTAAAATAGATGGAGTTTATTCTGATCGTAGTTTGAACTATCAACTTCGCTTGCTTCGAGATGGTTTTGAGTTACTTGCAGAAATGCTGACTCGTTGGTTTTTGATCTATTTTTTCAACATAGCCCCTTTTCTTTTTTGTCATTATGCTTGTTTGCCTACATACTTTGCTGCTTTGTTTTGTTTTATCTTTGTATTTATCCCTGTTATTGGATTGTGCATTCTGTTGGGTATTAAAGATTTATTGTTACTATTATTATCATCAATACTGATCGCAACAAATCTTATTTTAACGGCATCGTTGGTTCACTCTGCCCAAGACCGTAATCTTTTGCCGCAAAAAATTTCTTTTTCCTTTCATTCTTCATTTCATTCCTCTTAACTCTGGAGCTTTGAAGTGAAGACGAGGTTGGTTTTATATCTTCTATCTACGAGAAGTTCCTTAAATGTGTAGATAAATAATATTGAAAAATATCAGGATTTCATTCACATCCGCCACTTTCAAGGTAACTCAGCTGGGACAAAGACCGATTCCAGCCCCTCTGCCATGAAAGGAGTGCATTCTGGAGGCCTTGTTTTGGGATAAAGGACCAAGTCAAGTGAGTACGCTGGGTGAAGAACATCGGCCATGTTATTTCCGACAAAAATGGCTATACTGCTAGATGAAAGTGCCTCGCATGTCACGAACTTTGCTGCTATCTTTTGCATGGTCAATTCTTCCATTAGTATCCGCCGACATGTGTCACAAGATAACTTCACAGTATTACAGATGTCTTGGATGGTCTGCCTATGATCGTTGACAAACTGGATTCCGAACAGCAACGGCATGTTCTAGTGTAATGTCGGTTGATGGTCATCTGAAACGTTTATCGTCTTCAATTGATGCTTGGCCATTTTTGGCAACATTTATACTAATCGCAAGCTTTTGCTTAATCAAGAATCATCTTCAAATATTTCCTTTAATATTTCGTGTGTTTCTCCGGCAGTCGAATTTAAGATGCTGTTCGCTTAAACTGACCATTGAAAAATCACAAACACATGAAGACAAAACAAAGAGAAATTATTTACCACCTAGCATACTTACAAAGTGGACGCACAATTTCACGTGGCGGCGTTTGATTAGCATATTTAGGGAACTTTTGAGTATTATATTGCCCAAAAATATCATTTCAACCCTTTATAAAGTTTTACAGCAAATTCAGAACAATACAAATACTAAGTTCTCAAGCAATCCCATCTGTATTTTTCGCAAAAAGTCAGAAATCACAAACTGCAGGTAATAACATTAAATTTATCGTTTCAGGTGTTTCAGTGGTGTCCTTGGATAAAGCACTAGAGACGAACCACTTAACGGCTAGGGTTGGCGACAACGTTGAGATCAAATGCGATGTTACCGGATCCCCAGTGCCCCCTATCGTATGGCGACGAAATCAACTGGACTTATCCACCTTAAACGAGGAAGACGTGCGAGTTTTCAGCGACGGCAGCCTTTATCTGACTAGAATTCAACTACAGCACGCCGGCAACTATACCTGTCACGCTCAACGCAACAAGGACGTCGTCCAAACTCACATTCTGACCGTTCACAGTAAGTACAGACACAGCAATAAATAGCGATTTGACGAAAGGTAGCGTTTGATATTAGTTTTTCGACGTTGTCGACATGCATTTTCCTCGCGAAAGGAAATAAGCGATCATTTATCGAAGTCAATATTCGCGTGATAATAAATTTATAAAACAGTCAACGCCTCGGTACTATTTTCTACTTCCGTAGAGTAAGCGAAAATCGTTCTGCTTTATGTATCCCATTTATCATATTCTACTCTGGCGTATTAAAATCGCTCTCTCGCTTTTCGATGTTATCCTTCTAGGAAACTTGAAATTGTTCTTTTGGTTTTATCTTTGAATACCATTCAATTATTTCAATACTATTTTTTTGTATACACAATGCGTTAAAGAATAGACGGAATTTTTTTTAATAAGGAATAATTTAATTTATTTGTCATCTTATATACGAAAAACTATACGTAATAAATGAAGTCCATTCCGTGAGCTAATCATACCTGAAGTTAGTCACCAGCTTTTCCAATATTTATTCTCTGATCACCTCGACTTCTCCACTAATGGAATTTTTTATATTCCACAATGTTCGGGCTTAATTTTGTACAACCTAAAAAGCCAAGCGAAATCATCGAAATAAGAAATACGTTGAGGAAATTTTTTTCTAGAAACAACCAATGAAATGACTGCGTCTTGTTGGAACTTTACACTTGGTCCCACGTATTCCTCCTCTGCTTAATTTTATTTCGGAAACATGTTCAAGGATATTAATGTAGAGAGACGATCTAACATTAACCATTGTCAATGTTTCCATTTTCTTCAAAAAAGTATGGGCTGATGGCGCTAAATGGAACAAGACCACGCCACATTGTAACTTTTGGTTGTCTAGAGATCGTTTGTGTCATTCCAGAGGCTTTTCATTACTCATTACCAACAATTTCGTTTATTTACTATCGAAGTATAAATGTGTATCGTCACTAATTGGGATTACTGCGTCTTTATTTCGAGAAAGCTATGGCATAGAGACTTTTGAAGCATAACCTAAGTGTTTGGATAACTCCTATCTTCGTTATTCATATTCATTGTTAAAATTTCTGTATATTTTTGTATGTGTACAAATACAAATTAGCGCTTATAGGATGAAGGGTTTGAAGTAACGCAAGAACCATATGAGTTAAATACAAGATTTATACGTGCAAGAACATTTGGTAACTTTTTCTTCCCCAACAAGTTTGTCCTTTAGTATTTCGCTATTTGTTTGACATTCTCCACAATGTAGTGTGTATCTTTATCTTGAAAAATATACTACTACTATTATTATTATTATTATTATTTAGATAATAGAGATGGCGTGGCTATCTCAAAATTTTGTGCTGATTCAGTAACACCAACCAGTCTCAATCAGAATCTCATGACATTTCGTCGTTTAATTTACAAGTTACAGTCATTAGAATGGCGCTATTTTTGATGTTTGAGAAAAAATAGATTTCAAAGGATTTCGTGTTTTGATTAAATACTGCTTTTTAATTAAAAAAAAATACCACCCAAGCCAAGGAATAACTTGATACATGTTATAGCACATCTTCTCCATCGTATACAATAATAAAGGGGTGATACGCCGAATTTAAATGTGGTCGTACGTGCACCGACGATGCTGAACGTTCAGGTCGTTCAAATGAGGCAGTTACTGAAGGAAATATGAAAAAAGTATTTCGTATGATAATCGGAAAGTTAAAGTGAGCAAGATAGTTGACATCAAATGAGAACATTTGAATATGAAAATGCTGGCTGGGTGATGGATGCCGCGTTCTCTAATAACTGACAGAAGCAGCAGGTTGTTGATGATTCGAAGCGTGCTTTGACCTAGTCTCAATGCACTTCAACATTATTTTTGCATCGATTTGTGAGAGCAGAGTGCCTAAAAGTAGCAAGCGGGTGAAAGCCCACCAAAGCGCCTAAAGGCGCAGCATTCGTCCGGCAAGATTATGGCCAATATCTTTTTGGATGAGCATGAAAAAATACTATTCATGGACTATTTGGAGAAAAGAAGAACAATAATTAGCGAGTACCATGTTACATTATTGGACAAATTAAATCAGAAAATCAAGAGAAAACGACCGCATTTAAAGAAGAAAAAACCTTGTTTCATCATGTCAATGGTGAAATTGAACTCTTTGAGTTATGAACTGCTTCCTTATCTATCGTATTCTCCAGATCTGGCTCTCCGCGATTACCATTTGTTTCTTAATTTGAAAATATGGCTCCAATGAAAAGGATCGATAGCAGAAGTTCTATAGAAAAATAAAGATGGTTTAACCATCAGTTTGCTAAACTCTTAGGCGATCTCAAAAACGTCACTGGATTCTAAAAATTTTTTTGCAACAAATTATTAATTTACTGAAGAAAATAATTGATGAACCTGATATTTGTTCTAATTTTGTCAATAAGTTTGTATATTTGAGACCAATTTTATTTATCAAATAATATTTATCGAATTTGAACATGTTCGGTAGATTTTTTAAACATCCCATCAGTATATGGCGAATCTGACTTTAATTTGCCTGCTTTTTTTAAATATGTGCACTCATATCATTAATTAAAGCAAAAGCTTTCCCATTCATTATGTTACTAATTTGTTTAGGCACAATGAATACCAACACAAGGTGGTTTCAATGTTACTACTTGAAGACTTTTTTCTCTTGAAATAATTCATATTCCACTATGCTCCGTCTAAAGGACCTTTATCTTTTACAATTTTTTATTAACAGTTTGGTTCCATATAGATATCATTATTGTATAGTGGGATTGTTTCTTTTTTTCTATATAAGATTGTTTAATTCTTGTTACTATTGCGTCTTTTCTAAATTCAAAGTAAGTGTCGCTGTAGTTTCGAGTATTGACAGCAATTTTCAATCGATACTTGAATAGAATAGTTCTGTCGTTACGGGGCCGGATTGGTCTCATTCAGTGCTTCGACGAATTCAATAGACAATATACCAGCGCATTGAGATGTCGAATAATACATGGATTGATTGGGTAGACCAAAGTTAGTAGAAAATGAAGTCAGCGCTGCCTTGTTTTTACAAGCTCAGGGACGTTCGCAAAAATTTTGCATGTGATGTGATGATTCTAGTGCTAATAAAGTTCTAAAACGATTGGGGTTGAGTTATTCAACAGTGTGGCAAATTCTAAGAAGACAGCTTCGCCTGTATTCCCATAAAATGAAAATATGTCTAGAGAACCAATGAAAACTGATTGGCGTCACTTTCGCTTTGTAAATATTACCGGAAGCCTGAATGGTTATACAAAATTATTTGGACAGATGAGACACATTTTTAATTAAATGGGGGTGTTAACACTCACGATTGCAGCATATGGGCCAAATGCGATTGTTGTAGTAGTACGAATTAATTGTTGTACAAGATGCTATTTGGTGCGGCTGTATGTCGATATTTTTACATGTTGCAAGGTTTTTTGCTACCAGAATTATAAAATCATGATATTGACAAATTCGTTTTTATGCAAAACAGCGGTCCATCCCACATAGACTGACTTGGAGATGGTGTAATTGGTATCAGTGTCCCAAATAAATCAGCAGATGTGAATCGCATTGAGTATTGGACATGAAATTATTTCAAAGAAATTATATTTCTCGGTAGACCTGGAAGGAACTGAAACAATCGATATAACATCACATCGAAAACATTCTTCAGTATGCTCTTACTAATATCGTTCATAATTTACAAAGTTTAAAGTTATCTTGTTTCTGTTTTTAAAAATAAAGCCACGAAAAATTTTGTGTTTTTATTTTTGCAGTATCTAAAAATTTGGCCGCTTCAAATTGGAAACATTAGTTTTACTTTTAAATAATCTTCTATAACGAATATCGAATATAATGGCCTGCAACTCACGCTTAAGAAATGTCCTTCTTTATTACATAATTTCTTAAAAGGCCATCAATATCTAAGATTTTTAAATATTTAACATTCAGTAATTTTCTCATCACAATATAAAAAGAACGCAACATATTTTTACAAAATTCACCGAAATTTATCTCTAAATGAAGAAATACCCTACGTGTTTTTATCCACCAACGATTGCAGTAAATAAATCTCCACTTGTTAGATCAATCTCATTCATAAATATCGCCACTGACAGCTAAAACCTCTACAAATAATGGTCGGTGGTCAACAAAACAATGTATCACTTACACATTTTAAGTACGACCTACGATCGTACGAGCCATATTTCACAATCGAGATAAATTTTCGACAATGTCAGAAATAAACGAACAGTTGTATGCACGGTTCTCAAAACGACCTCGTTTCTATGGATAGCTTGGTTAATAATGCAACTAAAATTAGAGAATTGATGGTGTTTTTTCGGAATTAAAGTGATAAAAGTAGAAAAAAGAATAATTACTTTAATTCCTTAATATCTACAGTACGAACTTACACTTTTTAAGTAGAACGCGCTATGCTGTTTTTATATTTTATTTTTAATTTCCAATTACTCGCCAACATGCGATTTTTTTTTTTTTGTAATGTAGGAAAATTTGTATTCCCTAAATTGTTCGTTCTTCAGAAATAATCAGAATGACGTTTTAAACTGTCACATTTAACATTTCTTTAAAATCGGTGTGAGTATCTCAGATTGGATGACCAAACACCTAAAAACCTACATTTAGCACCTTTCTTAGGTCGCCACGTGGATTCTGAAGCCCGAAGGCACGTTGTTTGGTATTTGATTATAAGATTTTGAGGGGTCAAGTACACCAAAACGAATAAAAGGAAACTGTCTATTGCAAAAAAAAAAGAAACAAAGGATTTTTCTATTTAGTTTAAGTCTGAACTAAACGTTGAACGATTGGAAAAAAAAAAATAAAATCGATTTGAAGCGCATTTATATTAGGTTCCAAAAAATAGAAAAACTCACAAGAAAAATAAACGGACTTTTAAAGAATATTTTATAATTAGTTACACACTCTCATCCTTCTCAAGGGCACGAACCTAGTCCCCCCTCTCTTCAAGATTTTTTTCTTTACTCGAATAGTACAGCATGATATTTATAAAGAAGCAGCTTCTTTCTCTTCTAGTTTACTCTATTTATTTAAGACATGCGCCTCTTATTACTTGACAATTTACTAAGTCAAACCATGGTTAACAAGCAACATTAAACTTTTAAGGTTATTTTGGAATAAAGCAAAGTTTTAACGTTCTCGAAATCGAAAGAACCGGGATTATTACAAGAGCCTACGTAACTTTACGAATCTATCAAAGCAAAAAAGCATGAAAAAGTTCTAAAAGGAAGTTTGGAAAAAACTGTACCTATATATAAAATTTGAGCAACCATCATGGAAAAGTAACAATATTACCTCCACGGTTAATGCCCGGAAAAAATTAACAATTACTTTATTACCAGCATTCCAAAGTCGAAGCTTACCAACTATACTAAAGGTAGTTACCTAGTTCAACCATCCTCTTTTAAATATGCGGAGAGTTATGTGATTGAAGATGTACTTATCTCTATAAAAACAACCGCAACTGGAGTTGATGGTATCACTATGCTTAAATTGTGTAACCCATTTATCGTGCCCTACGTAATACATATTATTAATGTGTACATAGAATTGGAAGTTTACCCAGACACACGGAAACACGTAATTGTTACTTCATTGCTGAAAATATTAGAAATAAATGAGCTAAAAGACTTAAGACCAAGAAGCCTCGTGCTAACTCTTTACAAAATTATGGAGAGTTTTGGAACTTTAGTTAAAACAACATATCAATGCTAACAACCTAACTCCTAAGCATCGATCTCAGTTGTAATACTGCTTTGTTGAACTTAACTGACGAAGTACTTTCAGCCAACGGTCTACTCACAATTTTAGTTCTTTTAGACTAAACCAAACCTTTCGACGCCGTAAATCATATTATTCTCCGAATATTTTACAGGAAATTGCTCTAGATCAACGTTCTATTAAGTTCACAAGCATTTATATTCTCGTAGAAAACCAAGCGTCCAGTTTGGCAGTAATACATCCAAAATTACCCATCCTCATTGGGAGGGTAACAAATTGTGAACATTATCATGCTGTACGTACAACTAAACTTCCACTTAGTGCTAGTTGCAGTACATAAATAACATTAATTGCTGCTAAAATTGCACTTGCATGTACACCGTTTGTTTTTATTTATTCAGCTTATTTCTTGCATTCGTATCATATAGCACTCCTAAACGGCAACAATTTTAAGCAACAACGAAAAGGCGTGGTTCCCTTTTATGCATTTGTGTACGTTCCTCGGTATTAATTACTTGTAACAATTAATTCACTTACGGGAGCCCAGAGAATGCGCTGCATATCAATACGCTCCTGGGAGATCCCCTTCGTGGCCACGCCGCATTTCCGAAGCTTTCGAGTGGAGTTAACCAGGCGAAATAGCGTAGAAAGTGGTGGGAGAACGCGCGCGGTCGGGAAGAACAATCGTCAATATTGAACTTTGGAAGTTGGAGAGAGCGAACGAAGCCGGGGATATTAGAACGATTAAAATTTTGACGAAACCGCTGCGGCGAAATGGTAGCGATGTTCAAATAATACCGCTGCATTTTCATAACTGAATTTTATAATGGTCGATATCTCAAATAAGGCTCAAGGCAGCTGACAAAAATCATGTTGAGGATGATCTTCTTTTATCTTTGTATAATTAATTTACCGAAAGAAATTGATTTGTTGAAATGGATAATTTTCTCGTGATCAATTCAAATTTGTGTGAATAATACATTGATATGGATAAAATATATGGCAGATTGTTCTAAATTTATAAAAATATTGCTTAATATAAGAAGTATACAACGTACAAGTGCCGTAAGTGGAGGTTACTTTCTGCGTAACGGGGTGTCCTTACGATACCTGGTCTCTCTTATGTTTTTTGAATCTGGTGCCAGGAACAAAAGTCACAGAAACTTGCAAACGTAGCATCTCTTAATCTAGTACATAGTGCAACCCGGTGGCCACTAAGCTTTGCGTGTTAGTTCTGTCGCTTCGATTTTCGAAAATGTTGTCTTGTGTCAAACTTTCTTGTGTACAAAAGAAAGTTTGACAAAATTAAAAAAAAAGTATCACGTTTGCTGGAGAGCTAAAACAAGCAGCGATTTGTGATCTATGAAACCATAACCAAAAGGTCGTTACTCTGAAAGGTAACTTTGTGACAATTGCAGCGTGTTACAAGGTCACCTACCAACCAACCAGTGTGATACTCGGGCCAGAAGATCTGAAGTCCGGAAAAGAAGATGTGATTAATACCGGTAATTCTCTTAACCCAGCACCAAGTAACACTGCAGCTCAACATGTCAGTACAAGTACTCCATCAGTGCCCGGAACAAGCAGGAGCCAAAACTCCCACTTCCCCATGTGCCAGCTATGAATTAGAATTGGCATTTTCCCATTGTTAATGTAACTTACAATTAGCCAAAAGTATACTGATTACATACGGAATTGCTACTGCTATTAACTTCTTCCGGGTTTCGCTGTGTGTCAAAACTTCACGCTTGTCGCTTGACGTTTCACCGTTCATGCTGACTTCAGGATAACTGAACTGATTCTCTGTTGTCCAACATTTTCCTTATACGCCGTTCAATCAACGGTTAAGTTTCCGCTCCACTGGGCGTGACGGTTCTGCGTAGTAGATTCTTCCACATGTTGCTAATGTGGTACCCTTTTTTTCTGTCTACAGTCTTGTTCTTTCCTATTTCTGTGGCTTCCCTGATGAGTCTTATTCCGTGGTTCTTGGTGGTGGCTATCACTTTTTGTGTTATTGAAGTCCATTTTATGTCCAACCTCGTGTATATATTCTGCCATCGCTGATTGCTCGATACTTTTAAATATCGTGTTCCTTTATTCTTACCGCGAAAGCTCTTCCTGTTTGTCTGACGTAGCATTGACATGTTATCTTGTAGATACCTTCTGTGTGATTTTTGTCTGTCCTGTTCTTAACGGTCGGTAGATGCTGCTGGATTGTCTTTGCATTCCCGAAACGTACCAGTATGTCGTGTTTCCTCAGGATTCGTCTTACCTTTTCCCACCGTCTTCTTCAAATGCTTCTATAAGAAGTGGAAGAGTCTACTACGTAGAACCGCATTTCGGAGGAGCTTGTAACAAGGTTTTCTTCTATTTTTTTTAGTACCTGAAATGTAAATTTTGAAAACGCACAAGTACCTTAAAGGAGAGTGGGGAAACAATTGTTGACGGTCAAGTCTATTTCTGTGTCCATATTTAAGTAAAAAATGTTCAAGACTGTTACATAGTCACCGCTACTTACAGTACTTACTTATTTATGGTAATAATTATTTCATAAAAATCGACCACTAACGGCTATTGTATACCTAGTTGAAACGTTGGATTGTTGACTTCCTTGCTAAAAAAGTAAACATTTTATTTCTCCGTAGAAGTGCAATAGAATATAAAAAAAGAAAACGAAATTTCTGACGCTGCAGATTTCTGTGCAGAACGTTTTCGGCAAAATATCAGCTTATCAAAAATTAACAGCACACCATAATGCGCTTCTTCCAATGAAAATACAATTGCCGAATTTTCATTGCATGTATCATACTTTGACTCACAATTTACTACCAAATTTAATTTAAATATTATTTGAAATATTTGTTGAAAAGCAGAAATAGTATTATTTTCAATTTAGAACTTTCTGTTTTGTTTTATCTGCTTTGCTACACAGTGCAATAAAGACATTTATGACTATTCTTATTATTTGAACCGTTAATTTTGCAATAGTAAGGAACTACTAAAATTATTTTATACTAATACTTAATAAAATGTTTAAAACGAAACCCACCCCTATTATATAATTTTTACTTCAAATATTTATTCTTTGTTAGAGAAAAGTCTGAATTAATTAACAAAAAAAAATTGAGGACAATATAATTTAAACTACTCACGAGTCACGATCAAATTTTAAATATTATATTACGCGCAATGTAAATGTCGTAGGAAGTCCTTCTTGGCATAATAAATGTGATCAATAAGAATTCGATGTACGTATATTCAAAGTATCACTAAGTTGAATTCATAAATTTGTCAAGGGACTATTTATGAGATTCCATTTGCCTGAAGAGCTTCGACGTTCTCTTCCTTGATTTAGCGACAGTCAAATCATAATAGACAGACGAACTGATCAATGGCCCATCAGATGCCGTGTTATTGTCGAAGTCTGTCTCATGTCTGATAATTTATTAACAGGTAACGAGAACATCAATCCTTAGTATCGTATAATTCCATTAGTGAATAGGAATACTACGTTTAACGATAATTTTTGAAATAGCGAATTGAAATTAATTATGTAAGCGAAGTCGTTCATTCGTAAATGAACGGATTAGATACCCCAACGATACCTTTATTCTAGCACATTCCATAAGTTCTGTCACTTCAGTTACTTCAGTAGGTTTAAACTTCCCAGACATCTAGATCGTGGTTTACACCGGATAATTTAAGTTCGTGAATGTCTTTAATCTAACGAAATACGATGCCCCTAAGTTTATTCTAGCATTAAGGAGTTTGAAGATACTCTCAAACGTGCTCAATTCAAAGACTCGGTTTGTACTTAAATGCTATTCAAGGTAATCCGTCCCGTGATTTAATACACTTGTTTTTTAATTGCGTGCACTATGCCATATGAAATCGTATAATACCTCACAAATTACATTAAAGCAATGTTATGTGAGGAACGTGGATGATTAAAAACATATTATTGAAAACTCATTTTACCGTTAAATAGCTGTTCTTTAATATTTCAATAATTTGAAAGTAGTCTTATTGATATACTTGAAATAACTAATATGGAATCACGTTTCCAGGAGCAGGATTTTTGTATTGCTTCACTACTACATGACAAACAAAGCTTTGTAACTTAAAACGAAATATTATTATAAACAATAGATTTTCTCTATTTTTCTTTTTTTTACAGTAACTCAATTCTAAATCAAATTTGCGTAAGTCACAAAAAACTATTTTAGCGGACGTTTATGATTATAGCAGCTACTATATCTATTAAAAAGATGCGCAACAAATTCCAATACATAAATCCTATATTTGTATGGTTCCCCTCTGGAAATCAGCTACAATAAACGTGACTCACACTTTAATGTCCTTCTAACTCCCGCGCTCCAAAGATAATAGGCCACAAAAAGGAATTTTGCTCTAGAAATCGAGCTCTCAACTTTTACTTTGGATAGATGGACAAACTGAGGTCACTAAACCTGATGTGTGGATGGCGCTGATGAGTTAACCTCTGACACGTTAGTTGTAACATTACAATATATTAAAAGTAATTAACACTAAAGACACTAAATATGTAACATTTTTGGTATCGTCTATTAATGAAGAATTTAAATATAATGCAGATTACGATGCCCAGTTCAAAATAGAAATTAATTTGTACGAGATTCTTTTTAAATATTTTATATTTGTAACAAGTAACTTGTTCCATACTTTATCTACACACTACCGTTCGCTGCGAAATTGTGGAATAAATTAAATTAAATTGAAAGCAAATTGTTTTTCGAAGAAACGTTCGGACAGGTCAATTTTATTTTTAAAAAGTAAACATTTCTGCATCAATTTTATATGTTCACCACTTCTGGTTTTCAAGCATTGATGTCATGGACAATTTTTTTTAATGACAACTCTCGATTTTTTCTATTTTAATAGATTATTTATTTATTATCTAAATGGTACCAAATTCATTTACACATTATCATATGCCAAATGTGCCAGTGGATCATTTACTGGACCCGGCGCATGGAAATTTTAATTCTTGTTTAATACAGCGATAAAATCAGTACTCAGCAAGAGTAGGGAGAACACTTACTGAAGTACCTACTCAGCACCCTCGTCAAGTTAATGTGTGGGCAGGAATAATTGACAGTAGAGTTATTGGTTCTCTCTTCTTTGACGATGCTCTCACGGGACAGTGATATCTGGATTTTTTAAGATACGCACTTGTGCCTTGTAGAAATCTTTTCAAATGAAGATGTTCCGGATCTACCAAGATTGTGCATCTCCGCACTTCGTACGTCCTGTTCACAACTTGCTAAACAACTGCTTTCCTGGGAAGAGGATCGGTAAATGAGGATCAATGAGTGACTCTCCAGATCCCCAGATACCACGCTCCTTGACTTTTTCTTATAGAGATCTTTAAAATAAAAAATCTATGTTGATAGACCACAAAATCTAGAAGATTTGAAAAATAAAATTAGGCATGAAATGAGTCGAATTATTCCTGACGTCATTCACAATGTACAAAATGAATGTGTCCACAAATTTACGTATTGGACGGTAATTTAAAGGAAATAATTTCTTTATCAGCAACATTTATTTTTGTTACCGCTATTAGCTTCTTCCGGGTTTCGTCCGCGTATCAAAACGTTCGCTCGACGTTTCGCCATTCATGATGACGGCTTCTTCAGGATAACTGAACAGTTCAATTATCCTGAAGAAGCCGTCAGGATGAACAGCGAAACATCGAGCGAAAGTTTTGACGGGCGTCGAAACCTGGAAGAAGTTAATAGCAGTAACAGTTATACCGCCCCTGAAAGCCTACGCAGTGCTATAACATTTATTTTTGCTTTTTGTTTTTAATTAAATTTACGTTTTCCACTCTTTAAATGACTTTTATGCGAAAACGTTTTTATGCGAGATATAAAACCATTTAGATCTATCAAAATAAAAATTTGTAATAAAAAAAATGGTGTACATGATGACGTCATTACTTGAAAACCAGAAATGAGGGAAACTTAAAATTGATGCAAAAAAAATTTTAATTTAGCTTCATAATTTGCAATTTTTTGTATTTTAAAATTTAAATTAATGAGTGGTGACCTACATTTACGTAGGTATATTTTTCGGTGCCATAATATTTATGACCATTTATTCTTCCTGCGTTGCTAATGTTACTTCGTTTAGTTGATGTGTCCTTTTTTTATTTTCTTTAGAGTATTTGATAAAATCTTGTGTTACATCGTCTGACTTTTGTAACGAAACTTTTGACGCAGAGATTACCTCTATTGTTTGACCATATACTGTAATAAGGTATTGGTTAATTTTCTTTGGGATGAATATGTTATACATGGTATTGCCGTACATTTAACAAACATGTTAGAGCACGGAATGAAGAATTTGTCGAATTTCTGGAAAATTATCTTGTTTTATAGTATTATTGAGAAACAGCTATCTTCATGTTATTTGATTATAGTGAATTCAAAGAAAAATCTTAAAATTACTTTGTTCAGGTGCAAAACTTTTTTCCAAATTTTACAATTTAACGTGACGACATATAATGATTGCCAAGTATGCTACATTTATGCAGGAACACTGTAAATTTTTTTCATTTATTTAATAAAAGCCAGAAAGTTTTGTAGAAAAGGACATACCCCTATAAAAAAACGTCCTTCCCGAAAATCATTTAAATATCGGGATCCGACCGAAATCAAGATCGATGCGAGCCATTAATATTAGAAAATATTGCAGACGCATCACCTTCTCTTTTCAATACCACTCGAAGCCGGACATTTGGATAATCCAATAAAGTGAAGGGCGCACGTAGGCATTTACCGGTCGCGCGATCCTATCTTACAAATTAGCCGGATCATTCCAAGACATAAATTCCGGTCCGGACCGAACTCCACGAATAACGACCCTTTTTATTGCATAACCCGACGCGAGGCCCTTTAACTACGTCGAATGTGACGCAAAAGCGCTAATGGAACGCGGGAAAGTGAGAGTAGAGTGCTGGGCGGTAGCGATGACATCTTCAGCGGAAGATGGGAGAAGAACGAAATCACGTATTTAATTTTTTTTTCATTTCCAGCCGTGCCTGAGGTCCACGTCACGCCCAGAATACAATCCAAGAGACCAGGAGAAGATGCGATTATGTATTGCCACGTTGCCGGAGAACCGTTCCCAAAGGTAATTCCATCCTCGTTGTAATATGTAGACCATATTTATTTCTAAGATGAATTGCTTTATATTACAGTACACTGAGTTTTTTGTTTTTTGTAAAAAATTAACAACGATATTTTAAAGTGGAAAGTGCCATAATTGAAAATAATCTTTTTGGTCCTAACGGTCAAACCGACTGTTCTTTCTAAAAACCACTTAAAATGATTATTAATAATAAACCAAAGCCAAACAAAATTAGCAGAGTGTGATGAGTGGCATATTTGTCTGACATATGTGGTCTAAGTGGTCTAAAATGGTGCTAAATTATTCCCACATATTTTACATTTATTTGGTGGGTTACAAACAAAGCGAGATCCGGTGGTCCACCGTGACCACGGCCGGTAAGACAAACTAGAATGTCAAAAGTTGATGTGTTGCTTGGACCTGCTACGACAGTTTACTTGTTAAAGAGAGTAGACATTTATTTATACAGTCACATAAGAATATTACAAATTTGTCACAAATTACAGGGTGACTCAAAATCAGTGACGGACTAATCTGTGTTTTCCGCGTTTGTCAGCCGTGGTCCATAGTTTTTCTTCAGACCTGATGTTTCATTGACAATTATGGCAGGTATTCTCGTAAACAACTACGACTCCTTCCTCACCGCCTTTGAAAATGCCTGCCACGGTTGCTAGTAAAACGTCAGGTCTAAAGGAAACCTATCGACTAGGACCAATAAGTATCCAGTTCACTGGTTTCCGAGATATTTAAAAAAAAAATTAAATCAACTATTCATTATTACCAATTAAAAACCAGAATTGATAAGCTGAGTACTAATCAGCGGCAAAGAGCACTATTAACAACGAAGAGAGCAGTAACGGCTCGTTGAATTGAATCATCCTGTATACTTCTATAGTAGGTATCATGTTATGCTACACATTCCATTCTGTCTGTTTAAAAAGAAAAAAAAACAATCTTAGATCGTCTCAAATGTGAAGAAATTAATGACCACGTTTTACGCTTCTAATAGTGCCACTAATAAGTTTAGCCGAAGTACTGTTCCCCTTATCTTCATACCTCATGAACCACGTTTAAGCACACTCTATTATCGTTTGTTTTTCGTAGTGCTACGTAAGAACTATACCCATCGCCACCTCATTTTCTCTTTCTGCTTGGAGTGAAAAAAAAAGAGAATAGAACCAGATAAGGAGGTTTCTGCAAAAACCTAAGCGATTTCTCGCGAATGAATGCTGAATTTCCTCCCAGCCTCGATATAAGTTACTCGGACAAATGAGAAAATATAAAGAACAGGAATCAAGTAAACGCCGTCTCTTCGGCTCGACGCTATTCCTGTTGTTTTCATCTCTTCGTCTATTTATTTGCCGTTATCTCGGTTCCATATCTTCCTTAGTAAGCTCGTAATTTGTCGACGGTTAGTTCTGTTAGGACGTCGGTTTTATTATTTAGTAATGAAATCATTTTTATTACTTTACGGACCGTAATCTCTTATTTATTAAATACTAAAGTTAACGCAGAGAATCATTACAAATGGACTTGCATGTACTGTATTTTAGTTCATGCTACATACTTTTAGTTGTCTCGTACTTAATTATATACAGCATGCTCTTAGTACTAATTGCAACAAATAATAATTGTGAAGAAGAAAGAAGAAGACAATACTTAAACGCTTATTGACCAAAAAAACACAAAGATTTCCTTTGTGGTTCTTCACCCATATTACGCCGATGATGATTTCAGAGAACTAAGGAGCAAATTTAACGTAGTCGCTTAAGAAATAATACTGCTTGCCTTCGATAACGTTGAATAGTGCGTAACTACGGCTAGCACCGAGCTTAAGAGATGCCATACGAGTGGAAAGGCATTGAAGTTTTTTAAGAAAACCTATTTAAGGCGATATTAATTTTTTATTTCCTAACGCTCGTGTTTTCTTGCAAATAAATTTTCTTTGTTTTAAAATTTCTTGTTTTAAAATCAAGTTATAACTGCCACTTCTTGATTGCTATCAATATTTATTAAGATGACCCGGTCAAAATATGAAGCTTAATTATTCTTGTCCTCCTTATTTATAAAACACGATATTAACCAGAAACATTAGTAATAATAACAGCTTATTGATGCCTTCAAACAAGGGTAACTTTTTACGAACGTACGGTTTCGGGTATCCGGATACGCGAGTGCTCGAAATTTTTAGCATCGGTTCCGATTTCGGGTACATGAAAACGGTTCTAAAATCAAATAGTTGAATATCCGGTTCCGGGTATCCGATTCACGAACTGCGTACCCAAGTAACCCAGTGCCACTGGACTGTTACCCGGTTCCTAAAAAAGCCCTACTTAATAACCTACCTAATTTGTTAAGCCAGACAAACAAAAAGACACTTTATGGAAGGACAATAAGGTTGTTTTGTTGGTAAATGATTTTCACTGCATATCCTAATTTAATTTATGATTTTTAGCGTTTTAGCGTTTAAATTATGTAACACCTTCCACTCCATTTTTCACATTAAAAAACGTCTACAGTAATATCTGCTAATGACTTTTTCCGCTTAGAACGTTTAGCAACAGTATTCAAAATTGCGCTTGCTACTTTGTCGAGATACTGAACCGTGCTTTAATTAACGAAAAACAAGTTAATTAAGTCGAATGTTTAAATTTCCTTAAACGCGTGTTTACTCTTTCTTTTAAGGAAACAACACAAACAAGTGTAACAACTAGTACTACTTTATGTATCCTATAAAATAAAGAATTCATTAAAAGGAGAGCGATAAAAACGTGAACATAATGTTATCTTTTCCGTGTATAATGCGCGCTTATTCGCGATATCCCTTCTTTCTACGTCGGATATACGCGAAGTTTCATTTCGGCTTCGCGTTCTCATATCCCGCACCTATTCCCAACGTCTAATCACTATCTGATGAGATTTCACAACGCGAGAAGCCTTAAAACCGTGCGTCCCGCCGCGCCGTTAATGGTCCAATAAAGCCTCCAGTCTCACTCGCTCGCCCTCCCATTCTCATCAAAACTTATGCAGTAAATCCAACACAAAACAGAGCGCCGGCAACAAAGTGCTGAGAAATCGTTTGACGTTACGTGCTGTACGTAAGGTAGATCGCGGCAAAGCTCGAAATCGTGCTTCGAGTGATTTTATGTCACGTTATAAAACTACAATGTTATTCAAATTTAAAGCTTCTTTACATAAGCATCATATATGAATATAACGACACAATTCTTATCATCTTCATTGTTGAATTTTCAATAAAGATTAATGATTTTAGAACAGCGTGTTCCCTGATTTTATCACACTGTAAAGTATTGTATGTTTTGCGAAGGGGAAATATTAAGAAAATATAGAAATTTAGGATTTTTCTGCATTATTTCGATGAAATTAAGGGGTCGTGGAATTCGGGAGTGTCTTTAAAATACCCTTTCGGCAATTGAGATTTGATTTGAATAACTCACCTGCAAAGCTTGAAGGATTCCACAGGCGCTTTCAAGTAACCTTCGAAAGAGAGTTAACCCTGAGAGAGCTCTGGAAAGATTATGTTAATATCGTGCATTTACCACAGAACAATGAACCTCGCTTGGAGAAATTTATGGCCAGAAGCGGTAACTGAAAGGGACGTCGAATCTGTGCTCTCTATAGTGGAAGATATTATTTCTCTACCCAGATTCATGGTACTGGATGTATGTGATGATGATGTCGAAGAATTAGTGGAGGGAGATAATGAAGAGCTGACCACCGAAGAGTTACAGGAACTGGAGAAGGATGAACATCAGACTAGTATGGAAACTGCGTCCTATTCGGTATAAGTCTAAACATCAGGAACGGATTAAGGTCTTATACCGAGGTACCGCTGTAATTTTAAGAAGTGACTAATAGACTTTCTCTGGAAAAAAGATTAAAATAAAAGGGTTTGATAAGCCGTAACTTCACCTAAAAGTGGAACAAATAACTGGAAAGTTAACTGAAAATAAATGGATATGTGGGAATAAAATTTTGAATTTATTATATTGTTTTCTATAATACTGCGTTTGGATCCTCGTATTTAAGTTAAGCTAGAGCTGGTGTGAAAGATCTACATTATTTAACCGCTAAAACAAAGAAACAGCACCATTCTTCTTTTTTAGTAACTGCAAAGAAGTATTTAAAAATCAGTTTAAAAAGTGCTATTTCTAGGCTATATTCGCAAGTTTAGTAACGTTTCGAAAGATAATTTCGATTGGCAGTACTGCAAGCATACTAAAAGATTCTAAAAGTAACCAATAGCTTATACAAGTAAGCCCTAAATTAATGTCTATAAATGAAATTGTCCTTTCATAGTATTATGTAACTGTTCAATAAAATGTTCTCGGATTGTGACTTACTTCTTGAGACCTCCAGCTACTTTCAAAGCATCTGTTTATCATCAACAGGGCAATTAACAAAGTTCTAGTCACGTATAAAGAATGTGCTTTATATTTAGTGATATTAAAGAATATATTTTAATACCAGTTTAATTGCATTTAAAACCAAACTGTGCTTGCTCTTTGCAGAATAGAAATTTCAAGTGAAATTAGATATATATTTAATTGCACAATTTATAGGATTTTTTTTAGATTTAAACAAATTAAGGATGGACAGCGAACAGACACAGATTAGAAATAATCCTTGTGCACATTATATTTACCCCTATGCCTACCTATGTGCAGTATTTTATAATAATCTGTCTGCTTTTTCTGAAATATTTTCTTTATAATCACTAGATAGATATAATCAAAGATTTGAAAGCGGGAACAGCAGAAAATATACATCAATAAATGATGTTTAAACAAAGTCGTTGAAACCGACTCTAGGGAGGGCGTTTGATGTTGTTTATTTGTTTGCTATCACAACGTAAATGTCACATGCAAGATCAATAACGTTTAATCTCTTCTTAATCTGTTGCCATGCGAAATTTCGATATGTTGGCTTTATTTGGTGAGTGTCAACAGTTGTACTTTCTGGAAAAGATCAGCTTGTTTCTTTTCTGCAGTTAGAGGGCAATTTTAGTATATTTGTACTTGTGCTATTTTATTATATAAATTTCGAAACTTCTTTTTACAATGTTTCTTTCATTTTATACATTCCTTAATATTACCTCTATTGTATTATATTAATCAGAAAAACATTACAATCAAATTTGAAATGTAACATGAAAATTAAATTTTGGTGGAGGCGCCGGTATTTACAGCATTACTTGAAACTGCGTTCTAATATATTTTGAATTAACTTGTATTACTTTTAAATACGTGCAATTACAAAAGTAGATCTAATTTCCTTAATGCAATTTTTAAAACTTTAACATTTTTTTTATGATAACAATGTTAAGAAGGAAGGAAGTCTTTGTATGTATTAAAATTACATATAAAATATTCTATAAATATACAGCGTCAGTTTTATTCCATATTTAGAATGGAAATCTCGGGAAGTAACGAAGATACAGGGACGATCAAATGGGGTAAGAATTTTAATTTTAGGAGCTCAATTAAATGGGCCATTCGTTTTTCAAAAAAATTGCACAGGTAATCAAATATCTCGACAAAAGTATTTTTTTTGCGTTCGATGTCTATAGTTTTGTTATTACTGATTATTGAAAAAAGGTGTAAAGGAGAAAATTGTAGAACACATCAGAAAATGCCTAGAAACAATAACCAAAAAATATGATGCTAAGATAGCTTAGCTTCCTCATGGTATTGATGGAATAATTCACGGCAAGCGCAACAAAAGGAGAGAAAAAAAATTACACTAACACACGAACATGTTTCTGCCTCTCTGCCCCTCTCGAAACCACACTGATGACGCCGGGTAGGCAGAAACATGTCCGAGTGTTAGTGTAATTTTTTTCTCTCCTTTTGTTGTGTTTGCCGTGAATTATTCCATCAATACCATGAGGAAGCTAAGCTATCTTAGCATAATATTTTTTGAGAAAATTGTAGATAAATATGTACTTAATAAGACAGTCCAATGGAGCTTTTATTAATCAATATTCATTTTTGAGGCATACAAAAAATATGTTTTTTAATGGAAGCCATAGTCGATCATGACTTCGCAAAAAGGAATTTTTTCAACTATTCCATCGGTATGACAGCTATTTTTACAAATAAATAAATTATAGCCATTTTTTCCTTCTAATTTTTTTCCTTCTAATTGTTTACGTAGTAAGCTATGGAAACAATTGATGCAGATAACCTTGATTTTCAATAAATGTTGATTGAGGTTTCGTAAATTAGCAACACGATTTTTTCTAATTAAAAAATGTTACATTTTGTGCCATAAAAAATGCTGTACAAGTTGCTGTACAAACAGTATTTGGAGCGGTATTTCGATTGTTGTCATCCTTCTCTAGCTACCTTTAAAAGGCTGTATAATAATTTGGCAAAGTGTAGTTCTTTCTGTAATCTAAATAAGACTGGAAGACGTATAGGTTTCATTTCTATAAATTACCAGTTGGACAAAGACTACACCCTGATGATGAAAATAAGTTTAAATTGAAAGTTTTATGGACATATAAAGACATTTATGGATGACCTCAAGCTAAGTTTGGATTTAATGTTCGATGCGGGATCATTGGTTCAGCAATTATTAATCTATTTTTGATACATATATTATGCATTAACTGCTGATCATTATCTTCACATTCTGGCATGCTCGAATAGTTTCAACACGATGGGGCACCACTACATAATTAGCCAACGATACAAAATCTAAAGGAAGCATTCCGGAACTCTTGAATAGGAAGAAAGGCATCGGTTGCATGGCCAGCGCGATTCCCCGATCTGCCTGCTTC
Organism: Oryctes borbonicus; assembly: GCA_902654985.2. Classification (NCBI taxonomy): domain Eukaryota; kingdom Metazoa; phylum Arthropoda; class Insecta; order Coleoptera; family Scarabaeidae; genus Oryctes; species Oryctes borbonicus. Next base: position 6,024,517 of record LR736857.1, read on the forward strand.
AGATTCTTATTTCTGGGGAGCGGCAAAAGATATAGTGTATCGAAATTCATCCAACACAGTAGATGACCTAGGAGAAGTTGTACTAGAAGCTTTTGCTAACATTGATGGACATTCGTTTTTTAAAAGATGTAACTTTGTAGACTTTTTGAACATATTTAGTCTTAAATGCTTTCCCTACTTCAATTACGTTGTTTAATTTCTTGTTTCTTAATTCATCGTTTATCATTCTCTGTTTGTTAGTTTCTCCGAAATTATTTCTATGTAAAATCCTAATTCCCAACGAAATAAACACCCAAATCAAAAGGCAAATTTTAATAATTATTTTGAATGTTGCTAGCAAATGTGATGTGCAGTAGTTCGGAAATTAAAAGGAGCAAATGGCCGTAATTTCTTATTTGTAAAAATAAATGTCAAATGTTATATCGTTCGGATTGCTGAAAAAATACTTTTTTTTATAAAATCATGGTCGACTACTCAAAAATTATAGCTTAGCTAAACTAACTGATTAAGTGGATTAGCACCTACAACTTTCTCCTTTTTTTCCTCAAAAGTCAAGTGCAAGTTTATTGAATTGAGCTCGTAAATCTTTTTTTCCTATTTGATCGTCTCTTCATCTCCGTTATTTTTTAAGATTCTCATACTAAGCATCAGAAAAAAACTCGTCCCGTATATATTCTATAAAATACAAATTGTCACCCTTACGATAATAATACCATAAAATGGACGTTTCACGTTAACAATAAAATATAGCCAGCTGTAGCTGCATATTTTAAATGGAATCTGCACTGATCCTCTTTCACCCATTTTTCATTAAAATGTCGTTTTATAAAACCTGCAGGTACGTAACTTATCTTTGTCACTGAGACTCGAACTAACTGCACGTTCAAATTTATTGTATTGAAGTTCGCCCTATTTTCCAAGAGTGCCGGTAACTCGCCACCTTGAATATAATATTCAGTGGGTACACTATTATCGTAACATTATTCCACATTTGCTCATACAGTATATTTTCAGTTCGTAAGTGGAAAATTTCTCCATGTGTTTTTCTTATTATTTCCAGGTCGAATGGTTGAAGAACGATGAAGCGCTTCGCATGGATGGTGCTCACAAGTATCAAATTGTTGGAAATGGAACTGCTTTAAAAATTCGAAAAATATCATTCGCTGATACGGGAGCTTATATGTGCCAAGCTACGAATATTGGTAAGATAAATATACTTTTCTATTGTTTTATTATAACTAAATCAAATCGTATCGGAGTAAGACATCTACCATCGATATTAGTATACATAAACCTTTTAAACTCTCTCTTGTGATTCGTAAGATCGATAAGATCAAGTTGTTGCTGTTAATTGCTGTTAATTATAGATCGAATTAGACAGCGAACTCCATGAAAGTACGTTTTTGATGGGAAATACTCTGTTGTAAATTATATTACTTTTCAAGGCAATTTTTAACGTACACCATAGAGTCCACTAAGTTTGTAGAAGTTAAAGATGAATAGCAATGATCAAAGGAAGAGACGCATATCTTAACTTATTTAAAGATTTTCTTAAAATATTTATAACCTCACAAATTAGTCAACTTTCACTTATTATTAAAACGAATAGGACACTCACTATAATTTTAATTAGTTTTTCTAAAACGCCCAGATAATAAAAATTCGTCTTTTCCTCAACCTTTCCGATATACTCATGTGCGCTTGAGTAAACTAACCTACTTGTAAAATTTCAAAACCTTGAAGAAGATGGGCGGTGTATAGTTCTTCACGTCAGCAGGATCACGCGTTTTGAAAACGAGGCATATACGTGCTACCTCTCAGCTTAGGAAATTTAGAACGTTTCAAATACATATTAAAAGACTAATGGTTTAGCAAATATATACGCATGACCAGGAAAGACAAGATTCCCAGTCAATTTTTTTGACTTTCTAATAAGAAATTTTAATTAGTTTTTCTAAAACGCTCAGCCAATAAAAATCCGCCTTTTCCTCGATCTTTCTGACGTTCTCATGTGCGTTTGAGTAAACTAATCTACTTGTAAAATTTCAAAACTTTGGAGAAGATAGGTGGCGTAACCACAAATGTATTGACTATCATGCCAGAATCCTGGACAAATTCTTTTACGTTTGAATAAAATTCCAAAATGCCTTAGGATTTGTCAACATCGTGCGTCCCATTGTGCTTACATAGTTAAAGTGCCTTGAATATTTCTTGTTTTAACTACTTCCTCAACCGTTGTAATTCGTTTTTAAAAGTAATCAAGCCAGTAGATTTCCACCTCCTGCGATAATGCACTTTTATTGCTAATCCATTTTTAATGCTTTTTGTAAACCAGGATGGGTAATACGACTTGAATCTGATAAGTATTTTTAGCACAAACATATCCACTATCCATTAAAATTCATTCAAAACCGAATTCACATCTTGAAAACAATTTAATGATAACCGGTTTAGGTTAAAACAATCTCATGAAAATTAACGCTTCTAAAATTGTATCACAAAGTAACAATTTAATGGCGCCAATTAATTTCATAGAAGCTGTTAATCTGACCCGTGCTCAACGTTGATGTCGGTGGTAATATTTGAAAGCATTACATTTAAAAGTCAATTGTAACTATTAAATATGGTGTTAAGCTTAGACAAGCCCAAGGAACTAATAAATTTAATAAAATAGTGAAGCTTGTTATATAATGTTCCGGAAGTAGGTTCATAGAATTTCGGTATATTAAAGTCTAGCAGCAATAACACGGGTTTATTCATGATGAATAATTCAAGCAGCAAGCAACTAAATCGTTTTGAAGATTCCCTAACATCACAAAGTGATAACAATTTCACTGACTATTGTAGCTACAATAGACGTAACTTAAAAATAAATAAAAAAATGCATCACTATTAATACTAAGAAAATACAGCGAATTACATTCAAAATCTCGGTCGGATTTTCGTTTCCAAATTATCCTTTCAGTTCCACATTAATAATGTAGTTAGAAGTGCACTTAAAAATACTGGTTTCATCCAAAGCTTAGTCTCTCGAAATACAATTTACTTAATATTCGCGTCTTTGAGTTTTACTGTTGCCAGGCTCAATTCGAGAGCATCAGCTACACACTATAGAGTGCATACCGCACCACACCTATTGGTTCTTTGTGTGTCATTAGTTGAGTCTGAAGTTCGTTAGAGGAGAAGATATCAAATTGTTTCAAAGCGCTCAAAACACCAAAAATTAGTCATACTTTGCAAACGGAAGCCTAACTAGATGTATTGGTACATTATTAAGCTCTACGAGGTCTATGTGACAAATTACTCCCAGCTCAAAGCGATTTATGTCCTACCAAGAACAAGAAGGCAAGGTATGTCAGATACCAATAGCTAGGAAGAGATCTAAATCTTACTAATCTCTGAGTGTAGGCTTTCACGACCGTAATCCATAGTACAAATGTCTTTCGGGTGATGTCGTGTAGTTAATATTTTACTTGAC
>LR736857.1:6028394-6101328 GCA_902654985.2 Oryctes borbonicus
GTCAAGTAAAATATTAACTACACGACATCACCCGAAAGACATTTCTACTCTTCTAATCTTGTTTAATATGAAGCTGTCAACTTTCGATTAGCTTGTGCGATGCAGGACCTGCACGACAGCCTCCTCCCTAAATGCAGTATTATTCACATTGCCTTTAGAATGATCCTGGACTGATTACACACATTCACACGCTAATATCTTATAATCCCCCACAAACTTTCAATTGACAGTACTTGCAGCATAAATTCTCCTTTGCCCAGAACATTGCGCTTGTACAATGAACATCTTGCATCGGTGGATATGTTTCATACCTCGCTTAGAAATATCGGGACGCTTCGCATTTGCTGCTTCACCGACATTATTGCAGATTCCTATTGGGCTGTTGGTGATTGTATTATGTATTAGAAATTAAAACTTTTTGTTATTATTGTGTTATTGGGACATTTGAGAACCTTCTAAAAAAAATTAAATAAAATAAAATAAAACATCTCTAATTTAAGGGTTGAGACTGCATCGTAATTGCATGAGTCTGCCGAAGTTTCGCTCTCAATTCCATGGAGCTTCTTCTGGACTGCTGCATGCAACTGAGACTGAAACGTCGGTAGACTGATACAGTTTCAACCCGGAAATCTAAATTCTTTAAAAGAAAGCAACGACTGTGGAAGTCTACATCAACATACAAAACATCTCTAACTTAGTGTAGCCGACTAGTCCTAAATGCGCGTCTGGTTGAGAGACATTGTCGGATATTTATTAAGATTAACGTATAAGCTCATTTTAAACCGAATAAACGGAGATGCACCACAGCACCAAAATGTTTGCGAGGGCTTCCATAGCAAAGGAGGAACTTCGAAGCATTATTACATGGAATACTGCAAATGTATTCTGAACTATTCCAGAACGTATCTGAAACACGCTAATAACTGGCCTTGCTACTTCTGCGAGCTACAATTCTTGCGCTGCATATACATGTTTGCGATCAGTCGAAATTGGTTGGTTTCAGAATACTAAATATTTTGTAGGGATTACATTAAAAATAACATGTCAATCAATAAACCAACATTCCAACCATTCACCTTCCTATTATTTATTAGAATACCCAGTGGTTGCGAATTCAACGTTCCAGCCGGGTCGTGGCAGCAGTTATCGCGAACGACCGGTATTTCCTGCATTCGTAACAATTACTGTCCCGTAGGAGTACACGCACAGCACCGGCCGCGAGAATAAATGGAATCGGTAAATTAGTCCGAGGTCTGACCGTTTGCCCTCATCAGTAATTACTGAACGCAGTATGCGGTCGACGCGGTCTAGCGTTGAGATATTGTGCAGAGCACTTTCTCCGTTGCGCGACCGATATTATCCAGTTGCCGTTTCGCCCGTTGCGGTTATTACGTTTCGTCGGGGAAAAAATTTTGCACTATAATATTCGGTTTATGGGAGATCATCTCGTACACTAGTTAAAGCCTTCGCGAAAAATCGTAATGGTACCTAACTAGTGAAAAAGATATTTCCGTTTTATAGTGTTACTTAAAGCGGCCATGCCGGTAACTTTATGTGCATGTAAGGGCATTATGTCATGACTTTAACCAACCAACCCCATCATATCGTACGATGACCTACTACTATAACACCGAGTTTTTACGATTATAATCCATGACGCCTTAATGTTTCAATACATTATAAAACGAATGTTTATTTTTTCCCTGTATAGCGAACACGAAATTGTTCATTAAAAATATTCCGAATTAAGTTAATCTCGAATTAGAATTTAATTAGTGATTGAATTAGTCACTTACTGTTTACGTATTAGTTTAGTTCGCTCGTCTAATCGTGATTGGTGACATCATAAAATTAAGATAATTGGAGATTAACCTGCTAATTCGTGATTAAATATTTAATGCATTTTCTGTAAACCGGGAGTTAGTGTTTGCAACTAGTAGGCAATGGAACATCTTTTCGTCCTAAAGATCCTTATACATAGTAATTGTCAATCAAACGAAAATTGTATAATTAACCGCGCTTGTGCACAGACTACCCCGTTCTTCTTATTTAAATAGCGTCAATGAGAGGGTTGTATATATACAGGTGTATTCTAGATAGCAATTTCGTTCATTACATTCAATATATTGGATGTTTTATAAAGAAGGTCGCACAGTAAAGTTCATTTTTTCAAATAGAACAGCCTATATACGTCTTCATTATTAAAGATTCCCAACTCCATTCATCCGAAGATTAAGTAAGCAATTTACCATGTGGTTTTCCACTATCTCTGTTAAAAAAAATTGAAAAATCACATATTCCAAAGAAAGTATTCCTACGTCCATTTGCCTTCAAATTTAGCAATAAAAATTGTTGTGTGGGTTGGTTGAGATTGTTTTTATCACCGGCATCAGGAAAGAATTATCAAGTTAGTGGCTAAAGAAAATGAAATAAATGGCAAATTGTGAAAGTATGAAAAGCATTCGTTTTACATAAAAATCAATTACTCTAAAGACAGTATAGTAGATATGATTTTCGTATTGGATGAAGCAAAAAGGAATCCTTTTTAGTCAATAGGATTTACAGTGAAAGATATCCAGATAGGAGACAACCAAGAAAAGGAGTTTTTAAAGGACTAATGACGAGATTTATTGAAATGAGAAATGTCGTTTACAAGAAATGCGAACAAGCAAGCAAAGTAATTAAGAAAATGAGTTGAACTTTCTATTGACAGTTACTGAAGATCCAAATACGAAACAAAAAAAGATAAGTAAAGAACACAGGTGTCAATAGGCTATCTGTTCTAGGATTAAAGAAAAATAATTTACAACTTTACCACATTCAGTTACATCAGGAGCTTACTGAACAAGACCTCGAAAATCGTTTTCAGTTTTGTAACAGTGCCAGTGATAAATTGCAAGAAAATCTCTATCTTACTATTCTCTGACTTTCCACGCAAGTAAATAAGCATAACTTTCATCATTACGCAAGTGAAAATCCTAGAATTTTGTGATAAGTGGATCAGCAATATCGATGGAGCGCTAACGTTTTAGCCGGCATAATTAGCTAGTATCTGAGCCTGTGAATGAACTACCACCATTATTGGGAAATGTTATTATTCTGTTGCTGTACAATAATACATATCCCGAAAGATGGTTGAGAAGGAATGATCCTATAAGATGTCCGTCTGGATCTTTATACCATAACACATCTTGATTTTTATTTAGAGCAGAATAGTAGCATAATGGAAGAAATGGAGGTATTCTTTGTTTGCAACAAGAATGAAGGCACTTTGTTACCTTAAATTGATCTTTCTTTCATTATCATCTCTATATCTGTTTATTACTTTAAATTAAATTCAATACTACATAATATTTTATTAATTTAATTAATAAAAAATTAATTAATACTACTTAGTACTTTTTCCCCGTGAGGAAATAATCTTCGTCCTGTTTTTCTTTAAATTAATTCATTAAAATCTATGTTAAAATAGAAAAAAGAGTTAAATATTGGAATTTTGAATGTAGTAGATTGTTGTAAAAATCACTAAAAATAGATGAAACTTGTATTGTAATTCTGCGTCACTTCTAACTATAATATACAGGCTGTTCTCTTTAATAAAATCGAGAAAAATCGTTTGAAATTGGTAGTCATTACTTTTCTAACCACGCTGTACATCCGGTGACAAAAATAATTCACTGATATCGTCTCCCAATCTCAAACAATCCACCACACAATAACAAATTTTATTCCACTTTCTGTGGAATATGTGATTTTTCAATTCTTTAACAGAAGCAGTTGTAATTCGGAAACTACAGAATAGGTTACTTTCATAGTTTGGGAATAAATAGAACCATTTAAAGGTCTTGAATCAAGTAAATATTTACAGGATATTCCATTTAAAAAAGTGAATTTTGCTGTGCCACGTTTTTACAAAACATCCAGTATATCGGAATATATTTTCTAAAGATACACAATTAACATTATATATGACCCTAACATATCAAATTGCTAACTAGCATACATCTTCTGTATAATCCTTTCTCCGGTTGGCGATATTTAAATTTGCAAGAAGTGCGTCTTTCGTGGGTCTATATACAAGTGTGGTTAATTTCCATTCGATTACTGGCAATTGGTACGGTACCGTCCTTTGGGATCACATGCCTATTAGTTGCACTAACCCCCAGTTACAGAAAATTAATGAAATATTTAATCACAAATTAGCAGGTTAATCTCCAATTAACTTAATTTTGTAACATCACTAATCACAATTAGACGTTTTAATCATCAATTAAATTAATTCGTAAAATGCCACTTTGACATCCCCAAAATATGCCAAATATTGCGTTCTACAATATTTATATCACATAAACAACAATATCGTCAAACATAGTCGTTACAATAATCAAAACATGCAGAAATTAAAAATCAACATTTCCGTTGAAGAATAATTATTATCAGTAACGAGCATTTCACAATTTATTTGTTGGAAAAATATAAAAAAATAAAACAAAACGAACTTAATATAATCTTTACACGATCAACATTAGTAACTATAATTATTTATGGCAGCACTAGCAAAATATGGTCACTAGAAAGCCGACTACATGCAATTTATAGCTTGCTAAAACTTGTTCGTATGATGAGATTCATTATTTTACAGTTAGAATTAATGAAATTTTCACCCAAATTAATGATCATCATTCTTTAGCTTCAGTTCAAAGGCAATTGTTGTTTATTACATTTTTTTATAAAGAGAGAGAAAACAATACATTAATAAAACTAGCTATTTAAGTTTATTCAAGATTCGATTCAGTACACAAAGTTTTATCAAAGTATATTTGTATATTTTCATTAAAATCGAAGTTAAATTATTCGATTTCCTCTCATACGTGCCGAAATCAATACGAACATTTTCTGCTGTTGTTTGCTCGAAATTTGATAGGACCTTTTGGTGAATTAGGTCACCGAACCAATAAATTTCCTTTAACATGATTCCATTTCATTCCCATCATATACATCTATCTTCGCACTTTTGCCCGTTATTAATTTCGCGGCGCTCACCCGTCTTCCCACGCTCCCGGATCCGTTTCTGTTAGTTCGGAGACGTTGTTCCGAATCCGAAATCCTTCAGTCCCTTCCGTATTAGCCATAAATCAAAAGCGGTATCCGTCTAGTTGGCGCGTTAGTTGCCTTGCTCTGCCTTATCATAACTCATTTCGCTTGTGTTCCGTTACAGGTGGCTTAACGAGGGATATAAGTTCGTTGGTGGTGCAGGAGCAACCCACACCCAGTAAGTACTTTCAATATCTGTGTGTAGTAATGCTGCCGTTTCCAGTCGTACCGCTGCTGCGCTGCTTTATCGTGCGGTTTATCTCCCGCTATTTAAACGAAGCAAAACGGTGTAATTGAGGTTGGGCACGTATTTTAATCGATACCCTAAGTTAAAATTAATCTCATGATATATTTGTCTGAGGTAATTTGTAGAAGACAAGATATATGAAATAATTTGATGCTATAATTAGATCTACAAAACATTTCGATATTTGAAAAATAAATATTTATTTATTACTTATTAACAACACCTTACTCCGTAACAAAAGATATAAATTAATCCTATCCGGAGCCACTGTCGTTGTAGCTCCGGATATCGAACATATATCAACAATTAAAGTCATGTTGCCTACGGGAAGAAAGCAATCTCATCGTTTTTCAAATTTCGAGATTGTATTGGCAACTTAAACCGCCTTCCAAATGGAAAGCATTTCGAACATCTGTGAAGCATGTAATAAACGAATGTACACTTTAGCTACACAGATAAAAATGGGAAATTGATTGTTTACAAGAAAACCCTTCTCGTTTTGCTGTCAATAAATTTACTAAAATTAATCTTTCTCGGAAGTGATGGGAGATAGGCACAGGGAAAGTAGAAAACATAAATAGTATCGGTGAGAGAATGCCTTATTGAAAATAAGAAGCAAATTCCGACGTCAATGTTTTTGTTGAAGGTCTAGCCCCCTAACAAATTTTCAGACATCAATTTTTAGTATTTCCTAGAATACAATTGATTGGTAAGGTAGATGCCGCAATGTGTCTAACATAAGCAACTACTTCACACTATTTTTATTTTATTTTATTATTATATTATTATTATTATTTTTCAACTGTACGTAGTGTTTCCCAAATAAGCCATAATGACCACTGTTAAACGTGATTACAATGATACGGTATTGCAAACTCAAATGCGTGGGCAACACATCACCACAGGCTCGGAAGATTCTGCCATCGTACTTGGACGTTATTGAAAACGTTTGTTCTTATTATGAAGTCTACCAGGAGCATTGTTTAAAATTATATCGAAACTTACAGGTGCCTCACTAGTTCGTAGTTGCTCAAAATTGTTTCTTTTCTATGCGTTGTATCGCTTCTGAATTCTTTTCTTCACAGACGTTGTGAAGGGAATGAATGGAGCACAATCTGGTTATCACATATACTATATATATGGCGTTGCCAGACGTTGGTACACAACAGATAAACACTTACATACTGTCATCAATTAGCTTGCTTTTGCCTTAAAATAAGTCCAATTATAACGCAAATAAAGATTTGAAATTCCAAAAAGTAACATATGTAGTGACCCTCAATGGTGTTAAAAACAAATTATAATTTTTTTTTTCTATTAAAATCCCCATATTCTTCTGGACGTTTTTGAAATGACAATCTGATCATAACATTGATCAATGAATAATTTGATTCTAACTTAAATTGCTACAGGTTGAAACTTAACTAAGGATCTATTTACTCACTAGTTCACCTCAGGTTCTGATAATTGAAGTACACTAATCCTTGCGTGTAACTACCGCACAAATACTCTGCTTTTCACTCATTTCACTATACTAGTTCGAAGGGTTTAATCCTCTTCAATATTCTTGTCAAGTTAGTGTTGCCGAGGAGCTGGAGTGCCTCAGCATTCACGTGTTGGTCAAGTCGTTGTTCGTGACGTCTTGCGATTTTGGAAATGGTTCGATTAACTGTCTCTATTTCAAGGTCCTTATGCAGGTCACAGTTGCGGAAGTACCAAGGTGCATCAACCATGTCTCTCAGTACTTTGTTTTGTAATCGTTGAATGATTTGGATATTACTTTCGCTAGCACAGCCCCAGTAGGCCATATGTCCACACTGGTTTTAAAACTTGCTTATAAAGAAGCAATTTATTGTGAATGGATAACTTGGAGTTCCTTCCTAGTAACCAATACATTTTTCTATACTTTAGATTAAACTCTTCTTTTTTCTTTTTCATTGGCTTTCCAGCGTAGCCTTGCATCTAGGGTCATGCCCAAGTATTTCACCGAGTCAGCATGTGATATCTGGGCATCGTTTATTCTGATAGGTATATGCTGTTTTAATTTATTGGTGAAGTCTACATGTAGAGACTTACTTTCGTTAAGCTTTATACGCCAAGTCCTGGTCCAGGGTGTTTACTTTATCCATGGAGGATTGTCCCTCTTCATGATTTTTTCCTATTGCCATAATGGCTGTGTCGTCTGCAAACGTTGCAGTGATGTTCTGTTCAAAATTAGGAATGTCTCTAGTATATAGCAGGTAGAGTACTGGTCCGAGTACGCTACCTTGCGGCACTCCAGCCTGAATTTCCCTTAAATTAGAATAGGCCTCTTCCTGCTTTATTCTAAAATATCTTCCTGAAAGGTATGATTTTAATAATTGAGAGTGTTGGCGCGGCAAGGTTTTGTTCAGCTTATGAAATAAGCCTTCGTGCCAGACTTTATCGAAGGCCTGGGCTACATCTAGGAATATTCTAGAGCAGACTTTCTTTTCCTCTAAGGACTTTTCAATGTGATTCGTAATTCTGTGTACCTGATCTTTATAATAAATTATAAAATGAGCTAATAAAATACATACAACAAAAAATGAAAGATAAAATTCTAAACATGAGCGAAAATTTTAAAAACTGAAAAATTAATCAATAGTCATCAAAAAAGAAATTCTAAAAATTGTTTTTCAAAACTTTTTGCCTCGCAGTAACCTAGTGCCGCATAAAATTGTCCAAGTACAATAAGAGTTAGAGGTGAAATACCATTACAGAGTTGCGTGATTCACCTAATGTTCGGGGTCTTCATGCCGATGTACACAGGCTGTTTTCATCAAGTATGCCCAAAGAAAAAAGGCCCTAACTATTGTCTTTGAACAGAAACAGAATGTTGCTGATTGTTTTCAGCAACATCGATTAATACAGCCTAAGTTTTCAAAATGATGCAGATGGATGTACGACATCTAGTATCGTCAGGGAACTGAACGATCGGAAAAAGAGAAGACAAAACGTCCAATGAATTTTTACGCACCTCTTTCAGATAAATAACGCCATTTAATGATATGGTTTATCCGCTTTCACATAAAAACATTTTTTTTTTTCGAGAAAGTAGGGATAGAACAGGCATGTTAGATTTAGAGTTTTTCTCGCACAATTCCGTCTACGGTTGAAAATGAGAATCGATGCATCCTAGAAACAGCTGTCCCGGACAATTAGCTAAACTTGTGTGGTGGGGAGTGTGCCTATATTTTTGTGTTATTTGTCAAAAGTTAGGGAATACTCGTATATTCTTATAGATTTTGCTGTCTATAATATCAAATATGTATTTCTATATATTATTATATTACCTTGTTCTTTAAATTTCTTAAAAGAACTTTGATGATTTTTGCTGTTCTGTGCGGTAATCATTACTTGGTTTCATGCGCGCTAAAAATTTGTTATAGATATATGCTTGTAGATTCCACACATTACACATGTTAGCCAATTAGTTTAATGTCACGTTCACGTCAAAGTTTAATTACAATAATTTAAATTTAATGACAAATTTACGATAAAGTTACCACAAATTAATGTTCGTTTTTGGTGTTGCACATAGAACGTATTCGTTTCAAATGCTTCAAAGGGTAAAATATTTGATGTTTTTTTTTTATTATGTATTACTAAAAAATATAATATGTTCCACGCTCTATTCGTATTCGTTGTTCAAATTCTCACCAGTCGTGAATATATATTTTATTGCATTTACAAGCATATAAATGGTTAATTTTAAAATTAGTTATTTCCAGGCGATGTAATATTTACTACTTTATTCGGAGAGGATTCGAATTTTCATTAGATAAATCAATTTAGAGAAATAATTTCAGCATTACTATAATTTGTGCGGTAAACAGTCCGATAAATTTTAGTTATAGCAACGGTCAGCTATAAATTTCGGGAAGGGTATCGATAGATTTATAAATGTGGTTATTCAATTTTAATATTGAAAATCGGACTTAATTGCACCGAATTCGCAGCATTATTACAAAGGCGGAATTTTATGTGATCATAAAATTACTTTTTTATTAACCGAATATTTCAACTTGGGTTATATGTCTTTTTTATACGATATTTAGCATCGCCAAATGAAGAGCGAAGATTTTTCGCATTCCACGAGTGGGGAGTTTCCGTTTATGAACCGTCTACATGCCGCTTATACCATCAGATACAATCGACCGATATTATCCCCGGGACACAGGTAAATAACTCCTATAATTACAGGAAAGGTTTTATGTAAATGATCAAAGGGCCATTTTCGATTTACACCCATTCTAAATTCACAAGCAGATCGTAAATCACAATATTGATATGTCATCCCTTTTCCCACTGGGCAATATTAGCCATACTGGTACGAAATGTTGATATTTCGAAGAGATACATTTTATTGCAAAATAAGGGGTACTACTGGATTTTATCGTATATATTATCTTTAATATATATTATAACTTTATTTATGTCATTATATTGTTATTAATCATTTAAATTTAAATTAATTTAAGAAAAAATATGCTTTATATCAATTTAATTGCAAAAGAACTGGTATTAAGACAGTACCGAAATTAGATATGATGGCATAAAATATAATGTTAAATAACGGATAATAAAGCAAACACAAAGCAGCAACGACATGTCTAAACAGAAAATATCCATGAAAACTAACTCATACATACAGAACAAATACCGGTGTACATGATTTTTGACGGGCTCAAATAATCTATTTGGCTTATGGCCTGTTAAACAAGTTTTCATTTGAGGTCATCACAGAAAATATTATTTTATTAACTGATGGATATGATAGGCAAAATAAAAATGTTACAATGATGACGATACACAATAAAGAATTGATGATGATCTTCTCTGGGTCGTCGGCTATTCTCTCATGTTAAGAAAAAAACTATAATTGCATCCCTTGAAAATATTACAAACCATTCTGTTATTAAACAACAAAACAAAAATAGTCTATTTTTGATTGGAAAAAGAAATCTAAGGAAGATGTAAAAGCCCCAGCATCATGGCACTTCAATTCAATAAAGCGAAGAGATCTAAATTTACAAAAGAAACGGTTATATAATAATGTTGTAATGGTTCGGGATGAAACCAACTAAAATGTAACAGTTGGAATAAAAATGTCAATTGTGAAAAAGACGCCGCAAACTTTCTACTATCGTCCCTACACCTTTGTTATTTAGCAAAAAACTATTGACAGATAAGAATTCAATTTCACATTTGCTAACCACCCACTATGGTGAAAACTGGCAGACAAGAGAAAACCTGCCCTCATCTAAGATCAGGAAACTTCTGCTGAGAGAAATATGCTAGAAGAAACCACCGCAACTTGTTTCTTTGGATTTGAAGAATTTAATGTATAAATTTCTATAACTTATCTCTGAGCTTCCATAAATTTGTTTAGTTGAATGTTCAAACGTTGCAAAAGTTGCAATAAAGGATTGATTTTGAATTAACTAGCAAATGTTCCCGAGGCATAAGGTCCAAATTAGCCGAAAAATTGATTCGTTCCCTAAATATACCACGATATTCTGATTTTTCGTTGCCACTACGCTCTCCACTGCGGAACTGCCATACGCAGCATATATTTTTTTTTTATTCAAATATGAGAGAGTTGGCCAAAAACAGGATTACTCGAACTAATGACTAATTGAATTGGAGCGTTTTACTAATACCTAGAAGGCATTGTTAATTTTTGTCTGTAAAGTTGTTTCTCTGGAATAAAAAAGAGTTGGTGGAATATGGTAGCTTGTAACTTATAATCACATGATATAACGATTCTTCCTAACTCTAACCGACAATATGTTGTAAAATAAATTAGATTTATATTTGTGAATTGAACACCCTGAATTTTATTACATATTTAGAAATTTTACCTTATTAAATCAACGTCCTCTCTTTAGGCAATAAATCATGTCCTAAGGCAGCAAATTATGTCCTAATATATAAATCACATAAGTAGGTTTTTAAAAATGCGACGACTACTTGTGGGTAAAAGGCAAGATAATTGAATGTTACCTGTGTATTTGTGCCAATTTAGGGATTCATTTACCATTATCGTTAATTAACTTTAGAACGATAAACTCTTCTACAAATTACGAGAAAACCGATATGTTGCCTTCTTATTATGTTTAAAACATTCACTGTCGACAAACTGACAAACTGTGTAAGTTAGATTGTTTGAACCCTCTCTATCTCTGCAAGCATTTATCTTGGTTATATTGAGATGTTGCGAGTTTAAGTAAAAATATTGAACGTCCTACGTCCTTTTCAATCAATCTTTAGATTCAGTTTAATTTCCTTATTCTTTATATCCAAACGTTTTTTTTTTATTATTTAATAATGCTTTGTTGTTTATTTTTAAATTCACTTCTAAATACTTTATAACAAACACTGTTTTTTGCCAAAAATATTTATTGTGTTGGTTATCCGTCTTCGCAAGAATACCAATCAGAGGACTCCATATTTTAATGGTTCGTCTGTTGATGATCCTATGTGTTGTCACAAACAACATTATCAATTTTGATGACTAGCTTCCAATATTCCAGATGATGTTTCGCATGGTTTTGTGTTTTTGTCGAATATTGTTATTAACCTTCGGAATGTATACGTAAATTTTGGAACATACTCTGCAATTGGGAGTCCATTTAACCCCAGATAAAAATATATTATTAGAAGCGGAATTTTTTTAGCGCAAAATTGATAACAACTAGTTGATTTAAACTGGTTAAAGTAATATATTTCTCACTCAATGTTTTTATAACAATTATTAGACGTTGCAACACTATAATCTCTTCATATTAAGCCGGCAGAAACCAGTTGCGCTTCACGAAATTAGCAGAGACTCGTGTTTATTCGTCTCATGAGAATGAGGCTACTGGTTTCCCTGAGAGTCGACAAAACACGAATCTGTCTAGTCTCTGGTAAGTTCGTGAAATGTGACATTCTTTTAGGAATACCAGTAGTACTACTGTTGGACTCTCTTGATGTATTTCAACTCGAAACTTAAGTCATATACTACATACTACGGTGTTTTTAGTAAAATTTACGCTAAACTCAGTTACGTACAGTGACTCTGCGAAAATTGAAAAAATTGTACGTTTTATAACAAAATTTAGAAGTCCAGTGTCAAGCAGATCTCATGTATGGATTCTGAAGGTTAAAAGGTAAACTTTTGAAAAGAAGTCATGACTAATTAATCTCTGTGAGTTGATTTTTCCCATCAAAATGCTATGCTGCAATTGAAATAATAAACTAAAATATTGTTCAAATTCTGAAAATATGAGGTCAAATGTTGATATGAATTTGTTCTAAACGTAACGTCATTTGTATCTTTGTTATTATATCGTTACTTATTCTAAAATAAAGACTTTGCGATAAAAATTCAATGATCCTGAAATTAAATAGTAAAAACCTCCTGAAAAACGTATATACATCCTGTCACAATAAAATCAGCATGGGATATGCTACTATCAAACGGATTTACCTAATTCACTTCGTCTCACTTACTTTCGGTCAAGTAAAGTCAATCATCCTTTACCGAATTCCAATTGGGTGCGTGTTAGACGGTGGACCGGAGTTTGCGGTGACCAGACTCATGGCCCGGAGCAGTCAATCAGCGCTAACAACCGATCGGAATTGCGGTAAATCTAGCCGACCAGAGGCGGCTGCGAATTGACAAACGTGTGCGCAAAACGAACCGTGCTTGATTGCCGAGGAATAATTGCATCGAAAATGAGTATTGGACCGAGTAGAGAGGGCAGGTGTGGGCGGGCAACCGCCCCTCGCCTAACAATTATCTTTCTCCGAATAAGTACCTTATGTTGTAACAAGCTGCCGTGCTTCCGATATACCGCGTTCGGTACAGGCATAAGATAAGATTTCACTGTCGGAAACGTTAATTGATAATTTTCAAAACAGTAGCTATTAAAGCGAACAATAGACTCGTGAATTAATTGTGTTCTATTATTCGCATAAATCAGGTCCTTTCAGGTAGATATATGGCAATGAACTTATTAACAGTCTGGATGCATATCTAAAATGGATAAATCATCAATGGAAGATAAAAGCGTATGCAAATTTGAAGCAGATAATTTATAAAATGAAGAAATTACATGTCACTTATGATATGGGTGTATGTATTTTGGATTCGATTGGTGAATTATGAAAATTTGTAATTTCCGACGTAATTAATTAAAAATGTCTCGACGGTAAGGAATCGAACCTGACACCTCCTACTTGTCGGGTCGATGTGTTAACCACTGCACCACTAGAACAGTACGTACCTGACATCAAGGTCTCAGTGGTGCAGTGGTTAGCACAGCCCTTTGGCAAACGGGAGGTATCGAGTTGAATTCTTTGCCGCGGTGACATTTTTTCTGGTATTGAATTATGACGAAACTACCAAGGAAATTGCAAATTTTTAATGATACACGTGGTTTGCTAAACATTGGCATACACTCTTCAATTTTTGAATTTGTATAAAGGGTTACTATTCCAAGAAACTCGTAGCCAACACTATTGTAATTTTTATTATTCCAAATAAGGAAATATTGCACTAATTTTTACTAAGAAGCTATACACGTTGATCCACTGTTGCTACCTCTATCAGTATTGGTCCAATGAAATCGGTTAAATTGGAAAAATTATAATATTTTTGTTGCTGGTTGACATCCAATTAATAGAAAAAGAATTGATCAAAATTTGGGAAAGTAGTTCAATTTCTATTACAAATTATTATTTTAAAATGAATAATAAGAAAGTCACGCAAGTCTTTAGTTTTTAGTAGGCTTAATTGATTTTGTAACTTTAAATAAAAACAGTTACAAGGTTTACGTATTTAAATTATCAAACAGGCACATATTTCTGGGACATTCCATGGTTAAAAATACATAGTTCGTTCTATGATATTTATTCGTTTTTATTGCGGTTTTAATTTTTTTATGTTTCTGGAATTTGCTATGTTTCACATTTAATGTCATATGTCATATGAAACGTTTATACAATACCATACATCATCAAAAGAAGAATCCCAGATAATCGGAATAACCGCGATTACACTCAGGAGGATTTGGACCAAGCGGTAAATGAGCAAGAAACAAGCCGCTAAAACGTATGGAATACCACGTTTCACGATAGTTAAAAGATACCTTGGAGGAGTTTTGAAACCTATTGGCCCTCAGTCCCCAGGAGAAGACCACCACTGTGAAGACATATTTTTCATAAAGGAATAATTGTTCTAAGATGATGCGTTTTGCTTTCGGCTATCTTATTTTAGGGTTATTTTGTTCGAGACGGCTAAATACTGTAACCACTACCAATAAGTTCATCAAATAGTGCTAGACGACCCTTGACCGGTTAGCGAGATAGTAGAGGCTGTGGGTGTCCCGAAGAACGTGTTTGTCATGTATTAATTAAGCCTGCAGAAACGAGTTGCGCTCCACGAAATTAGCAGAAGCTAGACAGACTCGTGTTTTGGTGTCTCTTGGTGAAACCAGTAGGCAACACGAACTCAACCTCATAAGACGAATAAACACGAGTCTATCTAGTCTGTGCTAATTTCGTGAAGCGCAATTCATTTCTGAAGGCTGAGTTTTGGCGTTTGTGAATAACTTGAATGGATCTTAAATACACCAGTGCACTTCTGAAGCCAAGGTACAGTCGCAACAGTGCGGAGGGTGAATCGGCTCCGGCGACTGTTTTTTGGGGTAATCATGTTGGTGTTAATCGACTATCTTGAAAAAAGCAAACCGATAACTGGGTCATATTACGCCTCCTTATTTGAAAAACTGATGGCAGAAACAGAAAAACGGCCGCATTTAAACAAAAAGAAACTTTTTTAAGTGATCGCCATACGAATTTGGGTTCGAATTGATACACTACCGTCCCTATTTGCCTTTTTTCTTTTTCTTAGGCTTAATATTTCGGTCTGAGGACAAAGATTTTCATCGAAGGAGGAGCCCATTACGTTTTTAAACGCTTATTTGGCAGAACAAAAGTCAACTACTACTTGGACTGATTGAACAGATGGAAGGATTGCTAGAAAAAGTGTATAGACTTACAAAGAAATGCGTTGAGAAATAATACCGAATTTGATAGAAAAAATATTTGTATCTGAAACTTTTCAGACTATCCTCATATACCTATCACAAACTATCTGCCCCGGATATTTAATTTAAAAAATAATTGTTGATCTTTCACAAAAAAACGTGTTGTAAAATTGTTTTTCTATCAACGAGACGCTAATCCATATCAAAAAACGCCTCCACTTTACTTATACTTTATTTAACCAAATTCATAGGTCGAATAATAAAGAAGAGAACAATAGCGCCCCATAACTTTGTATTACAAAAACATATTACGCCGTTTTTTTAATCGGTGTTATAAGCGCAATCAGCGTCATTTACAAGTGCTTTTTTTTACAAAATAAGATGGATTTACTACCAAATACAACCATTGCAACGTAAAATGACTTGTATCATCTATTTTGCGTTTTTGTTTAAAATTTACCCATTTAACTCTTTTCTACTATTGTGATTTTTGTTTTAATTTAAATAATCCATTTCTAGATAACGGAAAGCAATTATCACAATTCTCAGAGTTTATACAGTCTAAAAACTTGTGCTAAAGATGAAGCATTGTTCTTGATGCTGCCATTAACATTTCGATTGTTCTTGAAGTGGTTTTCTTTTCGCAACATTTCATACAACACATAATCTAAACAAAATGATGAGCAAATCCAGATTATAAAACCTAAACAGCGCCAACGGACCAAGCCTATTTGAAACTGCTTATCTGGAGTGTTATGCAACTTACTTGTCATTGAGGTGATAGAGTATTGCCCAACAAACCTAAAAGAAATCATTCCTATTACCGCGACGAACTTCACAGTCGCACAGAAATATAAAGCAATAACGCTAACATTCTTTATCGAGTATTAAATGGTCTTTATTGTATGAAATTTGAAAATATCAAATACAGCTCTTGAATATGTGACCTAATTCCTTTACTGTAATCAGAAATGTTTAATATATGTTTGGTTCTTAACGTTTCAATGGGCTTGCTATCTTTTTCAAAAGAAAAATTATCTGAAACATAAAAATTAATTTAAGTTATATATGTATCATAAATTTAGCCGCAATATCAGGAAAAGGATAAATGCTATCCTAACCCGAACACTATGAATAAAGTAATTCTCATTTCTACGAAATGCTTATTTCTAACTAAATGCATTACTCTCATGTGCTATTATCGTTTATTATGTTCACGACATTAGCTTAAAATTGAGTTAAAACAAGGCCCTTTAAATTCTCTACGTTTCAGTGACAATGTAAACCTACTATGGGTTTACCTTTGCTTCGTTTGTTCTATTGATAATATTGTTTAATTTTACAGGAATATGTTTGCGGTGACAAGGGTGTTCATTGCTCTTGGGGAAAGGCTGTGAATGTCGCCAACAGATACGTTTACGCCACACAACCGGATCGAGACAGAATACTAATCATCTCGAAGATACAGATGGTAGTGGTAGATGTAAGTAAAAGTGACAGGTTTTAAAAATGCCAACATTATTTGATATTATTACTTTTATATTATATATTATATATATATACTATTATATTATATATAATTCTTGGGCTGAGAAAGAACTTTGGAATTTATACGTATCGACACGTAAAATTAATTATTAATTAATTACATCACGCTATTTGAATTTTAAATTTTTTGATCGTCATGTTTTCGTGAACCTTTGGATTAATTTATATGTTCATATGAACAAGTAATACATTCTCATTGTTTTCGATGTTCTTTCCATCACAAATGAAGTGGTAGATCTACGTTTTATTTACAACAGCTCTTAACCAAGGGTGCACGCACTCACGGTGATATTCAGGAGATGCCATTCCGAAATTCTTTCTTGTGACGTGGAAACAGACTTTCAGATTATAGATGGTGCTAGCAACCACAAAAATGAAAAAAAATGAAGAACTACTGGGTTTCGGTTTTACATACATTTTTATATCTTCTCTGTTTCCTATTTGCACCCATATTATTGAAACCACAGCATTTTCGCGAGCCTATAGTTTTTTGTTGCTTCTGCATCTTATTCGAGTGCGACATGATTCGCGCGTTGCCTTTCGAGAAGAAAAGTCTTCCGCTAGTCCGATATAGCTAATCTTGGTAAAGTAAAAACGACAGAAAACAAAGAAATCGATTCTGCCAAATCAGAATTTTATTTATTTTTTATATCCATAGCCGTTAAACCTTTGGCAACAAATATTTCAAAGCAACTATGCGCTCGTGCTTTCTACATTTCATAAATCCTATGTCAGTCTCTTTATATCAGGCCAAGACATATTCAATTCCTCTTCGTGTTAAGAAACACAGGTTACATCTATCTGATTGGGATACCTGGAACCAAACAAATACATCTGATTTACATTTTTGTTGTTGTTACTGCACTTCCGGGTTAGACGGAAGTACCTTCAACTTTCTTTATTTAAATAGGACAACCTACATATTTTTGCAGATTATAATATACCTTATTTTTTTCGAATTCATCCATACCGGTTTTATTATTATATTTTGTTAAAAATCCGAAGATAAAGCATTTAAATGAAAACGAGTATATTGAAATTTTGATGACGATCGGTTTTGGCGAGCGTGTTAGAACTCGAGAAGAAGCGTGTCATCTATAACACGTTCAGTTGGCATTAAAACACTAAAACGTTTTAATTTAACTGGGACGGTTGAAGATTTGCCAAAAGCTGAAAGACCACAGACCGCAACAAACGAAGGTATTATATATAGATATTGATATAGAAAACATTAGCCTTGAGTTAGAAGAGTCACCTTAAACTTCAACCACAGCATTAGGACTAATCCATGGTATAAGTCGTCGTTGTCTAAAGAAAATATTGAAGAGAGAAAGTGCCATTCGTGATTAAAAAATTGTCGGATACTAAGGTTTTGACTGTTAACTGGAGTTTTACAAAAAAATTGTGGAATTTATAATGCAGACGAACATTTTGCAACTAATGTGGTATTTTCTGACAAGTCAACTTTTTGCTTAAATGCAACAGTTAATCGCCATAATTCAAGGTATTGATTAAATGAAAATCCTTACTGAACTCACGAACCCAAATACTCAACATCCGCAAAAGTTGAATGTTTGGATGGGAAACGTAAAAACAGAATTATATATCTCCTTTTATAGCCAGAAACTTGAATAGATTAGATTTTTTTGGATGCTACTTTACTAAATCGTTGGGTTGGACGTAGGGAGTTCATTGAAGCCCAGACCTTAGTCCATTAATTTTTTTTTCCTTTGAGTCCATCTCAAATCACGTTTACCTTTGACTACCAACTACTTCGCATGAGTTGAGACAAATAATAGTCACTTAATGTGAATTAATCCGTAGAGAAGTCTTGGAGAAGATAACTCAGGAATTTCTTAACAGGCTTGCATATTGTCAGGAGGTAACCGCCGAACAGTTTAGACGTTTGAAATTGTTTATATTGAATGATTCTCATTTTATTATTAATTTTCAATAAATAAAATTAATTGTTCAATTGATTAAATTGCTTTATCGTTCCATTTTTACAGATAACGGTACTATCCGGAAAACCAAGATCTGGTATAATCTGCAAAAATACACAAGGGGTCCCATCTAAATAAAAAAAGTAAAAAAAAATCGAAATCAGTTGTATAATGCGTCACTAGACTTACCAAAATTTCATCAATTTTCATCGTTTCCGTCTTATATTTGCTTAGTTGCATATTTTATCCCTTTCCTGCATACAAACACGTAATATCAATTCCTTGAAATATGTTTCAGGTGGTTGCTACAGACAAGTATCCAGTAGATTTACATTACGTCCAACATTTGGATCAAATCTGGGTCTTAAATTGGAGATCCTTGAACAACACCGGCGTAAAAACCATACAGGTAAACCTTCATATCAAATTTTAAATATTTTTGTTGTAAAAAAGTTAAATACAGAATAAAAATCTGCGCAAAAGGCATTCTTTTTAATGAGTACGTAACGAATGAAGTTTTGTGAATGCGGTTGAACTACTACGCTGTTAAACTTTAATTCAGTTACGATAAAATGTACTCAACTTTCAAATATATTTACTTACCTAAAAAGGGATATAAAGTATTACGTTAGCTGGAGGCGTAGAGGTCTTTATACCCTACATGTACTTTCGTACGTAATTATATTATCTTCTTAACAAAGGACTCCAGTTTGAGTGCTCTTAGGCTGTAATTAATAAGAAAGTGATATTTCTATAAACGGTCTTGCAGGAACCCTTTTAGCTTCTTCAACTTGTTACAGGGTCGTCGAGTATTTTATTTTTGATTTATTAATACTCTATCCGCCCTATGGTTTTACGTTTCACGCCTAATTAGGGGCGGTCGAAGTAAAACAGTGATTTTCGCAGGAATTTCGTTAAATCATTAATGTGTTTCTTGCAAGTCTCTCTTTTCACGTCTCGAAAGTGGCCCTGCCCTTGATGAGAAAGCGTAAATTAATTAAGGAATGCCTCGGCTGCGGCGGGGAGCCGAGTTTCGCCTGGAATTGCTCGACGAAAGAGGGGCTGTTGCTAATGTTCGAGTCAGATGCTCCGAAAACCATTTATTAGGTTAACAAATTTGAAATACGACCGCACGTCATCTAATAAGGAAAAACGTAGAAACGCTACCCCCAAAGATTTTCTACGCGTAACGGAAGAGAACGAGTTAACCAATTGGAAAATTTTCTCTTTGACGCCAATTAATTTGGCCCGGAAATTTCTATCTTAATTGGAATTAGGAAAATATTGAAGTGACTGGCAGCTAGAGGCAAGATTGTGTCTTAGTTAATTTGAAGGAAAGAATTGTATTTAGCAAATTAAGTTGTAAACTATCGTTGAGTGTAGGCTTTCACGACCGTAATCCATAGTAGAAATGTCTTTCGGGTGATGTCGTGTAGTTAATATTTTACTTGACGTTTCGCTGACCATGCTGTCAGCTTCTTCAGAAGATTTCTAAAGACAGCAGTCCTTAGAAATCTTTTGAAGAAGCTGACAGCATGGTTAATGAAACGCCAAGTAAAATATTGACTACACGACATCACTTCTAAACTATCGGTTATAAATATTTTACCACGATAAGCCTATGTCGGTCTTGATATTTCAATAGTTTATTGTTAGTAGAGTGTCTAGAACTATATGTTGTACACTTAGAGCAACATCTTCGAAACAGTTATAATTAAACAATTGTACAATTAAATATAAATGGTTTCTAGAATTATCTCTTATATTGATAACAAGTGATAAACAAATTGAACGTTACGCTGCTACACGAATTAACTTCTTGGTTGTACTTTCAGCATTTGTCCACTGCTGAAACTAAATCTAATTAATATTTTATTTATTTAAAGGAAAGTGAAGAACCGTCAAACAAATCAATGCCATTAATGTTTAATTACATTTCTTGAAACATAATACCGGCTTTGTGCTCTAATAGAATAATCCAAGTTACTGTAAACTCTCACTTGCATTATGAAAAATTTTGGAATACATACGCAAGTCCAATAGTCAATATTTTTAATGGAGCTGAAATTATTCAATTTTCGCTGCAAGTTTTAAAATTTTAATGATTATATTCTCAAATAATCTTGCGTCTTAAAGATTCAAGAAATCCATATACAATTTTAATGAAAGACTAGTTCTACAACATTGAGATAATTTTAATGGGCAATATGTAATGTTTTCCGTGGAGAAAAATTGAGAAAACTTAATATTTTCCAAATTAATTAGGTGAAATTTAACGTCGTGGAATTCGGGTATGTCTCTAAAACACTCGTTTGGCAATTTATGATTTATTTAGACAGATAAATGAATTTTTTAATGAGTTTTGGAAATTCAAGCAAGAACTAACCTTATACAGCGAAGCTACCATACGTAGGCGCAGTTGCTTTCTGGATATCAACTACTTCTGAACAATAAATACAGCTCACACATTGAATTCCAATTAGAATTTGTTAAACCCTTCATTTAGAGATTTACTCGGAAACCAACACAACTGTAGCGCAGATTCTATACTTTTCCATGAATTTACACTTTGATATGATTTAATTACACAGAGTCTTGTTGTTGCATTAATTTTGAAGTTTTGAGAAAAGATTAAAGAACAATTACGAGAGGTAACCCCGAAATACCTTTAATGCGAGACCAAAAACCGACTGGTGTTGGCACCGCGAGACAGTCTCGCAAGCGAGGTAGAAGCCACCGCAAGACGAGTCCTAATTTTGCGAGGTACGCCTCGCTAGGGAACCTCGCGAAATATGAACTCAACGTGAGGTTTTATTATGGGAATGGTTCAAAATTGTATTGGAACCTACAAAGTTTGTGGCTACCCAAAGTTGTCGTATATCCTTCCATTTTCGGAAACTTCTTTAAATCCTGAGACCAAATGTATTAAAGGGGTATTATTCTAAAGCTATGATGATGACTAGTTAATATAACTTTTTTAAAAAAGTCAATATTTGTAGAAATCTAAACTCGAACAAATAAATAACACGAGGTTTGAGAAATATAATACCTTTTAATATAATTTGTTGTACTTTTCATTATCTCTTAGCAACAAGATTTTTTTGCAATTACTATAACAATATATTGTAGCGAAATTCTGTTAAAAAGTTAAACTTCTCAAGGATAACGCAATTATATTATCAGAATATTTTTGATGAGTAACGCCATCTTCATATTGAAAAAATTAATTACATAATGATTTATTCGTATTAATTATTAAATAGCACATATAGAAATAAATTAATTTTAAATTGGCACTAATTCCAAGTTTTAGTTTCCATTTTTACCCGAAATGAATGGTACATTTCCATTTTTCGGTAATACAGGGTAATCATTAGTAATCTTCTAATATATAACGTTGATGATTTAGTCAAAATACGATTGGAAAGTAAATTACACACAACTACAAATTATTTTCGTTCTACCCTGTATAACGAATTATACGTTTCCATTAATTTGCAGATGTTGGAAATGGTAGCTTCAAGCATAGACCCTCTTTACTGTCACTCCTACTTTAAAATTTATTAACATCGGCGTGACCGCCAAGCAAACTCCCGATAACACTTCCCATTTTTCATGTGTGCACATTGCAGAGAGGACGTTTGATTCATTGGTTCATTGTGTTGTATCACGATGGCGCCCCTACCGTATATTATCGAGATCTCGTTTTTGCAAACATACAGCGCGGTACGTACAATCTATCCCGTACAGTTAGGCATACATACAGGCACGTACAGCCCCTACTAACCCGAAACGTAATGGAAACGCGTACGAATTACAAGCGTTTTAATGTACCGTTACGTTTTTAAATTCCGCTTTATTCCGAGCTATTCATTTGGGATTTTCACTTTGTTTTGCACGTTTTGCATTATCCAAGACTCCGATATGTGAAACGAGATCATTTCAATTTTGTCAGGCGTCCTTTTTCGAACTAACGTGATTGATTATTGTAGGTTTTCGAGTGACGTTTTCAATACTGGCTATTTGTAGAACCTCATTAATCGGAATCGTGATTTTTAATTCTTCTCGATGAAAAAAAAATAAAAGCGAGGTACGATTGTATTGTTATCGGCTATATAATTGGAATATTTATTATAATTGTCGTACTGTAATTGCACTACAAAGTTTCCGAAATGATCCGACACTAGATGTACCAATAGATAACAAATCTTCACAATTAAAATTCTTTTGTTGCGCGGCGAAGGTGTAGTGGAAATCAATAAATTACTTCCTTTTGAGCCAAAGCAAGATCACTTAAGAGTTGCTCAGTTTCACTACGGAAGTTGCCAATTGATTTGTCATACTGCCTTGTGGAGTGTAACTGATTAAACAGAGTGATAGCAGATATTTTGGTTACAAAATTTTCCTTAATATTAAATTTATGATATCATAACTTCTACTTAATCAAACTTTCAGATTCTCAAAAAGACGTGTCTCTAAAACATAATTTTCAAGCTTTAGCAACTCAGAATACAATGTAGTTGAATATCTTAATTGTTTCGTAGTTGAAGGGAGATTCTTATTTTATTTATCTGAATTGATCTACCTGAACAAAAAGATTTAAATGGATATCTCATCTCTATAAAACCGCAGTCGTCGATTACTATTTGGATTTCATGAGATGAAGAATTATGCTGCTGCATGATGCAGCATAATTCTTCACTCACAATTTTGAGGTCTTTTTTGTTAAATGGCAGTTTATTGTTTCCAGATTATTGTAGTGCCTTCCTCCACATATTCAATTAACAATGCCCCTTCTGCATTCCAAAACACTGTAGCCATGGAGGCCGAGTTCTTGCTTTTCTTGTAGCCGCAGATCCCTTGTCAACGCATTGCATGGATTCATGTTTTATCGGTGGGTCTCAGTGATACACCCACGTCTCATCATCCGTTATAATGTTTGCAAAAAAACCTTTATCGCCGGTAATGGGTCTAAGAGGTCACATAAAATTGAAAGCAGTACAACAGAAAAAAAAAAGCAGAACTTCTAACAGCGTGTAAATAAATTGGAAACTAATATAAAGTCCGTCATGCCGTTAATTAAATTTAAAATCAAAGAAAACACGATTTATTAGTATTCACCGATGGAAGCCATTGCTGACAAATAAAGGTGCGAAGAAGGAGCTCAATACAAGTATCGCTTTGTTTCCTCGAGTTATTCATTTAATTAATAAATATAAACCTAGCTATAAAATTTAAACGAAACATTCTTTGATAAAAATAAAAGAATACTTAACTCCCACTTGACGTATGATTTTCAGTTTCATAATGAGGAGTATGGGAAGTATAAGTTTGTTTTCTGTTTTTATTGATGACGGCCTTAATGTTCACATCAATATTGGTCATTTTCAAACGCAATGAATTTGATAATTGCAATTTATTTCTAAACTTATTTTTAATCTATCAACTTCACACATGTACGAGGTTGTGGAGCAACGCTTTTAAAGATGCGGTAGAAAGGTTTGTGTACGCCTTTTGCACTGATAACCAAAACTGTATTAATTTTTTTCGGTCAAAAGAAAAGATCAATTAATTCATTTGCCTTTGTCATTAAACAAGACACAATCAAAAACGAGGGTGGCGGAGAGCGAGCACGAATGAGCCGAAAAATGTAAAAGTACCGCCTAACTGCATATAGGTCGCATCTGTTGTGACTGTGAAATGGTGGTGTTTGGTACATGTTCGGTAACATGCCTTTTAGTCGAATCAAAGGTAACTTAACTGGTTCTTGGTAAATTTAAAGTATTCTTTAAATTCAGTGTCATTGTCCATTATGTGCCTTTCTATCAGAGAGAAACATCCTTCTGTTCTTCTGCGTACAACAATCTTCTTTCTCTTACCTCTAGAATTACACAATATTGTTAATAAAGATTCTTCTTCTTCATTTAAGGTGACTGCAACTGACATGACTTTTCTCATAACTCATATTAAACATTCAATTAATAATTATACTGTTTAATAAAGACAACAAATTATTTTTCTTAGCACAGGAAATATTTGCAGCAAACTGCTTTTATTTGTAAGTATGCATATACGTACTTAGTAACTAAAAGCTGATACATGTTAAAGGTCAATAAATTAGTTATAGGCGTCGTACCACTTTACTTTCGCGGTTTCCTTGACCACGATAATACTTTAATATGCATATTCTCTTATGAGGATAAAGGAGATAATTATTCTTTACCTCTTTTTTTCGACAGTTGAAGATTGTTACTGCTGGTCACACGTCCGCCCATTCTCGTCCTCTAGCGAAGTCCTTTTTTTGTAATAGTGATGGTGGGGATGATACCAATCTCATTTCGCACATTTTACCCCAGAGAATCGTCGTTCTCGTCATCTCGCACCAATCACGAGCCGCACAACAAATCAGTAGTAGAGTAGTAAAAATGATTCAATGATTGTGCATTACAGTGAAACTCGACAGATTACTTATTAAGAAATTACATTCATTTTCGAAAAGCAAAATGCAAATTGTGGTATGTGCAAATTATTAAATGACATGAATATGTAACAGAACATAATTTCCATATATGACTCGCAGATTCAAAACAAGTTCCATCTATAATTATAATTTATTATTTCCTGTAATAAATCAGGCAAGAATGTTTGAAAAAAGTATTGCTGATTTGCTTACTTAACATAATACTTATTCCTGATGATGATATTCCGTCTCTTTCGTTCTTTTATATTTACATTTTTTTTTAAGAAATATCAATCTTCATTCGTTTAAAAAGGTGTTTGTTCCTTAAGCAATAATCCACCAATCTTGCAGGTAATAAGAGATGCAGGTCAGAAGCGAAAGCATCATACTGTTCATCCAGAACCAATCGATGGCCAATTCGATTTAGTGAAAGGATTATTCATACCTTCTCCCAACCAGGTACAATTGAAGGAGAATAGATGCAAAGTCAGCCATTCATAAATTTCTGTTTTGAATTTTACAGGAATTATCACACTATAGCTTCAAATATGGTTATGTCACACACACCAATCAGAGAGGCCTGTACAAATTGGACTTGGTGAATTTGAGGTATACTCGATCAGTGGATTTAACTCCCTACAACTGTGTGCCTGAACAAGTCCAGTTCTCGGCTTTATGTAAGTATTCCTTTTACAGCAATGATTGGGTCATACACTAAGAGAAGGCCAGTTGTTGATACTACAATTTTTTTTTTGTATTATTAACATTAAGTTGTCTCCGTTGTTTATTGGCGAAACATGCTTTTATTTCCTTAACAAAATGTAGTGGTTGAATTATTCTTGTTGCTTTTATGTGTGCGCTCTGTATAAAGCTACAATGGAAATAAGTAGTTTGGCCAAATGAAACACCAGTGATCATCACTGGAAGACGGGACTCTTCGCAACACACAAAATCTTTGATTAATTCGGAACAATTGTTTCGAGAATTCGTGGAATCCCGTTGTCAACCGTAAGACCGAATGACGTGAGGAAAAGTTGTTCAATTTAAAAATATATATCAAAAGGTGCATAATTTGAAAATTTGTCTAACGTAACGTACAAAGTGGGCCAAATTCGATGCTTTTGATAGGGAACTTATATTTCTAAAGGAATTAGACAAAAACTGACCTAAGCTTCTGGAGCTCGATTTTAAAGAGAAATCGATTGGTGAAATCCCTATTTTTATATTTTCCTTAATATAAGAGATACAGAGCGTTTTCTTAAAATGTGCAATTTTTAAAAACCCTTGTAACTTTTTTATTTGTGAAAATGCTTGATTTATATAAAAACTAGATTAGGGCGCTTTTTGACGCAGAATCCTATATTCTAATTTTTTCTTTTTTTAAACTCATATTTTTTGAGATATTATCAAGACTTGTGTTTTTTTTATATGGAACATCCTATATATTTTTACACTATTGAAAAGCATATAAAATTACCTATAGAATGATATAACACACTTGATATTTTATTGAAACAATTTTTAAATTACCTATTTGTTTTTCTTCATTTCCCATTATTTTACACGTATTTATTTTATATTGTCTAAATGTTCTGAAATGTCAGTTTTCATTAATATTGCTGGTGTTTTCATTATCTAAGAATTCAAAAATTTATGAAAACTATGATAAAAGTATCAAATTTGGCCCACCTTGTATAAACAACAGATTAGAAGCATAACTTACAACGCTCACCAATTGACCCATTTTACTAACTCGTTGCTCTTGTCGAGTTCGAAAACGCTTCCATATGTGTTGAGAAAGATTACAGTTGTGGTACTAAAAAAATTAAAACGCAGGTTTTTCTGAAACCTAGCTTCATTAATAGTTTATGGATTGGAGGTATACGACTCTGTAAAAGCCAAAATATCTATTCTGACGTAATTGTAAATACAAAAGTTAATTCTTTTTAAGTGCTTCGCTACCAGATGTAACTTGTAAAAGTTTGAATATGAAATAGTATGAAATATGAAATAATGCCTAATAGACGTCAATAGAGGAGAAACTGCTTTTTATTATGGACTAAGAAGAATATCTTTCTCTACCTAAAAGTTTTTGCTTGTTATGAAACTCACAAATAACGCTACTACTTATTCTCATAAATCAGGGAGCACTGTGTATATTATGTATGCTAATAATTGCGTTTCCAGAGAATATGGAATACATTTGCCGAACCATGTCTATTAGTATAGGCTAAACAAAGAAACGTTTAAAAATCTAAATTTTGAACTTTCCCCATGATGGGACAGTAAGTGTTGACTTGTAGAATTCTCTTGCCCCAAATTGTCTTTAAGTCATACACTTTCTTCTATATTAACAACCGTCCTTATATACATACATCATCCTAGATATGTAACTATGTCTTCCAAGTTAGTAATTGGCATGTAAACAACAAGAAGACATAGTTTCGGCTCAGATGCCACACATTTTTACTGCTTACACAAAAACACATACTAATGATTGCAAGAATAAGCAAGCTAATAAATGAGTAATGCTCCAAATAAAACGGTTTACCCTTTGTGTTCTTCTTATTGATTGGCAAGTCAACACATGGTTAGTTGAAGAGTAATTTTTGTTAAGCTAACGATAAGTTTTTTTGTTTTTACTCTTCCAACAAAAAACCCTGTTGCGTTAACAAAAAAAAAAGTTATGTTGTCGTAACTGGATTGAAATTGTTAAACTGGATAATATTGTTGTTTGTCCAAGCAAAAGATCTCAATAAAAAAGTTTTTGTTGACTTAACAAGTAACCTTATCTGTGTGTAGCTATTATAAAACTATAATGTTAGTGCTTTTAAAACGTAGGGCAAGTATTTTGATTATCCTCATAAACCGAATAGTTTCTAACAATAATTTTATTCACATCCTGACAATAAAACACACCCGAACTATGCACGTTCTGACAAACTTCAAACGACACTCAAGTACGCTTTAACAATAACAACGAGCGCATTAACATTTCCAGAAGTTAACTTCGCCGTAGAAAGCGGCAAACTTGTCACACTCTCGTCATTATCCTTTTACGTTTCCGTAATGAAGTTAAGCTCGTAAAATTTAATGAACAGGACCAAGTTCACCGTCGCGCGTCCTCTCGCCCAGATTCGACCTAAAAGCCATCGTTCGACAATGATACGACCCAAATTCTAATTATTTACAGACGGTCTTGTCATAATGGAATGCCTGGAACCTGTAACGAGTCGGCCTGCTGGGCAATTACTACTAGACTACCTAACTGACACCGTAATGGCCACCAGACCCACGCTTCCCGGAATACCGTTCATCTCACCGGATTCCCGGAAGCTCGTCACGCTAGACAGGACGAAGAGCGGCGCCACGCTTATTGTACAAGAGATAACACGTAAGTGATTTTTTCGCCGCTTTGGGGTCAAGTGATTACGAACTGAAAATTGGAATGTGCACATTTCTTAGAACCAAGCGTTGTTTTACTGCATCAATATGTTAACAATCTTATCTAAAGGGTCAACGCACTTCTAAAGCATATTAAACGTACATGCTAGTCGCTATCAAATGCATTTGTGTCTTGTAGATTTGCATTAAAATTGTAAATTATTTAGTCTAAGACGATTCAGATAATTAAACAGAAACTGTTATAAATGCAGCGAGACTTTTAATCGCAGAAAATTATAAAATAAAAGCGTCTTATTAGTATTTTTTTTTCGAAAATGGCTGATTTCAATACTAAATTACATTAAATTCATTTATTTAGTCCCCTTAAATTGTTCTTTTCAATCGATATGTGTTAGACGGGTTGCCTAATTGAGTTTTTGCTAAAGGTTGCTTTATGGATTTATTATTATGGACAGTAAATTTTACAATGCAGCCAACTTGTCTTCTCGAGACCAAGTGGCTCGCGACGTTCCCATTCATTCTAAATATGCAATAAGCAAACCAGTTGTGTATGTTATACTTTTGATTTCGGCGATGGAACCGCGTCGTTGTCGTAGTTCTGCCACATTCCGTCCTCACCCTTATAGGACATTTTCAGGGCTGTTACTGTACACTAACTAGGGAGTATTCGTTTCAGAGGGGTTTATGTAGAACTTGTTACGGGTCAATGGAGTGAAACAATTACGGATCAATAAACCGTGGCACTTTGCTAGGAGGTTTAATCAGAATTCTATAGATTCACGGATTTTTCTTCTATGATAGTGAGAGTTGCGAGACATGTGCGAGTAGAGTTATCTTGGAATTGGTGGTCAGCTTCCGGTCTATGCTCAGCCAGCGTAGACCGGTGCTGACCGATCGCTTTCTCTCACTGGTGTACACACTTCCGCACGAGCATGGATCTGGTAAATACCAGGGACTACCAGATGATCGCTCCTGAAAAAGATCTTCCCGATGCAATCAGTAACACCTTGAAAGTATGGTAGATACGCTTGCTTGCGGAAATTAGGATTAGATGGGAGAAGTGCTGTGGAGAAGGGTGGATGTGGTAGTTAATGATAACTTGAATATTTTTGCTAGAATAATTATTGCGGAGCAGGCCAACAACGCGGTTCCATGCCGGAAACCAAAAGTATACTGTTACTGACGATCGCGGAAACCTACGGAACAGTAGTATATATGCTTACGTACAAAAGTGCTATTTTAATTTATAATGTACAGTATACAAGGTGTCACAAGATGAGCTTACATTAGCCGTATATCAGAAAGTAAGCAGATTAATAATTTGTAAATTTGCAGATTTATTTTATTGAAGGAGGCACCCTTTTACAAAATATCTGCACATCCTTTAAACTTTCGATTTTATCGAAAGTAACGTAAACTTTTTTTTTAATGGATTGCTCTGATTTTCGTAAAACAATTAAATTCAGCAATTAATTTGCCGTAAAATCGATGTATTTCAAAGCTAACTTGAGATTTCAGTAAAATCATGCTAGTACTTATAGCTTATTTCCTCAGTAGAAATGTCTTTCGGGTGATGCCGTGTAGTTAATATTTTACTTGACGTTTCGCTGACCATTCTGTCAGCTTTTTCAGAAGATTTCTAAAGACTGCTGTTGTTGTCTTTTGCTCCTCGTTATATATCCTATTTCTGTTCCGCTTTGCTGATCCATAACCGTTCCGTTCCGCTGAATCGCGTCGTTCGTTGTATGACGACTCCGTAGTGCTAACCTCCACGTGTTGCTGATCTTGTATCCATCTTCGCGATTGAAGTTGTTGGTGTTCTTCATTATTTCTATGGATTCACGTATTACTCTCGGGTAGTAGTGGCTGGTTCTGGCTAATACCTTAACGTCGCTGTAGCTTATGCGGTGGTCTCCTTGTTGGTGCAGGTGTTCTGCTACTGCAGATTTTTCAATATGCCTAAGGCGTGCGTCTCTCTGGTGTTGTTTCACTCTGCACTGAATACTCCGTCCTGTTTGACCGATGTAGCTTTTTCCACATTGGCATTTCAGTTCGTATATGCCTTTTGCTCGTAGTTTCGGTAACACGTCCTTGTTAATAGGAAGTAGCTGGTCGATTGTTATTTCCTCGCTTCCTCATGCAAAACTGTTGATTAATGATTGCAATGAGTTAGTAAGCTATAAATGTGGACCCTTGAAAAGTATTCCCATTTCTACACAAATATTATACAGGATGTCAATATTTATCGAAATATGTTAAACTTCAGCCATTGATGTTTATGTAATTTTAAATAGAACAGCCTGTATATTTATATTGTAAATAATGGAATATTAAATTCCTCGTCAAAAAATTATTAGCTAATGTTATGGTGTTCAAAAAATCGAGAACGTTCATCGCCGACTTAGCGTACATGTTTAAATTTTAGATGCCAAGTCTAGAAAGCATGCAGGCCACAAGTATGGACCATTGTTTGTTATACGCTTTTCTGGAAGTAGCCTCTCCAAAGCTATCTAGATATTCGTTGTGTTGTGTGAGTCGGTGCATCGTTTGATATCAAGCGGCAGCAGATTGAATAACTGAAAACATATCAAGTTCTTCTTCGACAATATTGTGCAACGTGTCAATATCCTTCACCATTTAAATTTTCATTATAAAAATGTACTTAGGCACAGAATGCGGTTACTTTTAATTGCGTAAAATACGTAAAATTGCTAATTTTCCTGAAATACCCTATGTTTAACTGTTATTTCGGCTGCTCAAAAGTAACCTATTGTGTCTATTGAAGATATCATTTTCCTGATCTCCATTTGTACATGTTTTTTAACACTCGTTGAATGGATACTTGCGAGATTTCTGACGTTGTTGCTACTTGTCGAAGAGATATAGTCGGGTTGGTATAAAAATATCCCATAACATCAATCTCAAGGATTGCCATGTTGTAAACAATTTTTAATTAAACATCGAACTATATATAAACCTGTCCGAGTATCTTTCCCATTGAATACAAATAATCTAGTTTGTCAATTCCAAACGTGACATTATCTTGTACGTTATAAGAAACTTAGATTACGACGTGTGCGATATGCTAGGAAGTTTACAAATACACTATAGAATTGTTGTTATACATTTAAACATATATGCTAAATCGGTGATGAATGTTCATGGCCAACCTTCGAACTTTTGAATATCGTAACATTAATTGCGAATAATTGCTCAAGTATCCTTTGATGAAGAATTTAATACCTCATCATCTACAATAAAAAAATTACTGCGTGCGTTACTTCCGTGTCCAGATTTTCCAAAAATTTAGCCCCCTCGAACGTCTACAAATTTATACATTTTGCTTATTTTCTGATATACGGCTAACAGAAGATCATTCTATAACACCCTGTATAGATCTTAAGTTTGAAATATAAATGTTCTTACAAACAATGTTATTTTCAATATTTCATAGATTTAAATGTTAAGTTTGCAAACGGCGTCCTTGACTGCTTGTGACATAAATAACCATTGTTTGTAGCATTATCAAAAAGGTCAAAATCCTATGTTATATAATATTAACATTCTTCGTAGACATAGACACGAATTAAAATATAAATTTTGGTAATATAGCTCATGGTATTGCCGAAATCATTCCCAACGGAGATGTTTCTGTGTACCCGACCGCTCCAAACGCTTTTTCTTGTGCTCACCTTACTGTTCACTTCCCAATCTCCAAAAAGCACCACTGAAATATTTCCTGGCGCTAGATGGTTGTGACGCAAACAAATGCTTATGCTTTTCTGCTCCGATAGTGATTCCGCCATGAGCTATATTCGCATTACTTTGGTTATTGCTTCTAGACACCCTTTTCATGTGCATTCATTATTTTGGTACGTCAATTTTGTCGAGGAATGTATGTAGTGTTGAGAATGTTTTATATATTTACAATGTGAATTCAATAGTCGCCATAATTTTACATAGTGACATTGCATTTTACCTTCGCAAATAATATCTGAGTGCTTATAAGGAATTCTTAGTTCAAAGAAAAATGTGCTGAGGTAAAATAGCTTTGATTTCTTTATGCATTTTCAGTTGAAGAAATTGAATTAATTTCTTATATTTGTACATCGAGGTTTCCATTTAATTACCAGTAAAACGTGTTTTTATTCGCCTACATCGATAATATTAACAACTAATTGGAAAACTGCAACCTGAGAAAAGAAAGTAGTTTGTCCCATTGAAACGCACAATTATGGACAGCCAATGTCTGATTTATAAAATATAATTTTACATAAGATTTCATAATAACCGGTCACGCAATTGCAGCTGTATCTCTAACATACATACACTATGCTAAAAACAAGAATATAATTGAAAATAGAATTTATTTGGTTGCTCCGTGTTCTGAATATTACTTGAAACTATACAGCTTGCATCAATTTATAATTTCAAAGGCAATTTTGACGGGATTAATATTGTGGTATCATTGGCAAACCTCTAGCATCCGTTCCTTAAAACTGTACAAGTATTGGTATATATTAAGTAAGATATTGTAAACGCAGCGAGGTTCCAAGTTCTTAATTAAATTCTTGCAAAATACGAGGATTTTCCTTCTAGTTTTTGTGTGTGATCATAATAGCAAACAATAGATCGAGTTAAAGTCTTAACGTGCTTTATTATTATATTTTTCAAAGTATTCTCTATAAAGATTGATGTACTTTGTTATTTTTTTAAACCACTTGTCCCAGTCATCAATTGGAGCAGTCAAAATTGCCACTTTCAAGACACCCACTGCTTCTTCTGGCTACTGGAACCGTTGAGTACACAGCCCATTCTTGAATTTAGGAAACGACTGCGGGATGCTGATCTAAAAAACTGATTTAGCTCTTGAGCTCTATATGAACTTGCATTATTGTGGTGGACGATGTGGGTTGGCTTTCCGGCCTACAGGAATCACTTCTGATAAACAAACGGTTGTATACTAATCGGTTTTCGACCTTTTAAAGGAATTGTAGCAATATAATCCGAAATTAAAACAAAAAATTGCGATCATTTTCTTCGACCCACTTCGGAAGCGGAATACCTTTATTGTCCTGGAGCACCCACGCAACGAACTAACGTTTGGTTTCGGGTTTATAGGAACAAATCTATGATTCGTCGCTACCCCAATACGGATTTTTGAGGTTCCGTTGTTGAACCGGCTCAAAGTTTTTCGACACCAATTAACACGAGCTTCTTATTGTTTCTTAGTTCAAAAGATGCGGGGTTCAACAGGAAACTAAGCTTCTCAAAGCCAATTCATCATGCAAAATTTTTTCAGTTGAGGTATTCGATATCTCAATGTGACGATATGTCATCTGTTGATGTTCCTTGGTTAGTTGGCGCACAATAACGATGACTGCTGCTTTGATAGTCCTATCCTGGGATCATCGTTGAGGCTGGTGTGCCTACGTTGGAATTCGCCATATTACCGAGAAATCGTCGACTGCT
This sequence comes from Oryctes borbonicus, assembly GCA_902654985.2. Taxonomy (NCBI): domain Eukaryota; kingdom Metazoa; phylum Arthropoda; class Insecta; order Coleoptera; family Scarabaeidae; genus Oryctes; species Oryctes borbonicus. The sequence goes on from LR736857.1 coordinate 6,062,622, forward strand.
TCATTACCAAAAAGAGGAACCAACTCGATGAGACATTGTTGTTGAGATAATTCTTCTCTAAGCTTGGTGTTTGCAATATCTTGATAAAACTTTAGATTTAAGTTCAATAAATATTGAAATTAATTTTGGCAGTGAACGTTTTATTGATGCTGCCTTTTGCGCGAGTATATGCAAAATTCAAAAGACAGCCCTTGTATCCTTACATTAAACTATAGTCCCCAATTCTATTGTTATTCAAGCAATGATTCTAATTTATATGTTCAATACGCATGCGTAAAACTAAGATTGCCTTGTTTGTTACAAAGAAAAAACTATCAAATTTATTATTGTAGACAATTGGTAGGTCGAAAATCTGCATCATCAAAATTATGCGCTGCCGGTTATATATCGTGAGGCGTCCTTCACTTACCAAAATATTTATTAGCTGAAAGACTATATATCTCGTAATGCTTGTATTAATGCGTTTGACATTGAGACTACGCGATAGAATCATAACAACAAATTTTTATTGACCTTGCTTGTTAAAGCAATAATTGTACGTTTTGATGTTATTGAAATTATACACATGTAAACTTTAAAATTAGGCTTTTTTATTAATAATAGTAAAATTCAAACGATAATTTTCGCTATACCAATTACGGTGTATCTACATACTCGTTAATATCACTTCAACTTGGAATTCTCTAGCGATATCGATAAGGTAAATATTTACGACATTGCACTTAATATTACGTTGTTTACACGCAATATGAAAGGTAAAGCAGATTTTACCGCAATTTTAAGATAAAAATTAGTTTCTATGCATTTTATTTTATCGATAAATTACGTGTATTTCGTTACTTTACTTTCAGGGAAAAACATGATAACAGGGTACATGCGCATTTAAATAATGTGTAAAAAAAAAGAAAAATAATTATCTTGACAAAACGGACACATTCGGATATGTCCAAATATATACAAGTTGCCATCATGATGTCACAATATTTACTTTCAACCGATTGACACTCATTTCAATAATCTATATTTGTTTTAAAAACATAATTCCACTTCGATTTCAATATTATTCTGTTGTTGTTTTGTAACAAAGTGGTATATCCCAGGAGGAATTAATTGTAGCGCAAAGTAGCAATCTACCGAATGTACTGAATTCATGTTGATAGAATTCATAAAAACGAACGATGTTGTAACACTACAGATAATATATGTATTTATCTACTAATAGGTTGGAAAATTCTTCAGGAAAACAGAACTTATGGCATTCTATGTTTTTAAACGAAGAACTTGTCTCCACAGTTTCATATTCAATTCATTAAAACAAGTTCGCTCTTTATGTAAATGTATAGAAACAAATATTCTAAAACAGTGTTTCTATCAAATTCTGGAAAAATATACTGGATGTTCCATAAGAAAATTAAAATAACATGAATCAAGTTTGGCGGTGATATCCATGGACATTTTTAAGAATTTAGTTGATGCAAAAATTTATTTGATATATTGTCACTTTAACGTGTCAGACATTTTAAATGTTGGCTGTTGCACGAATTGATGAATTGAAAATATACATCCAAAAATGTAATATAGTACAGAGTGTTTATTTAAAAAAATCAAACTCGGTGTCGTTTTTAGCAGAAGTTGAACACCCTGTTTACTTGAACATAATTTTGTGTTACGCAGGACTTACTTCCGAATATTTTTTAATTGAAAACACTGAATAATAAAGAATATAAAAAAAAAACAGCAGAATTTTGTAAGTGGTATAAAACATGGATAGAAAAACAAAATATTAAAAAATACATTTCGTAATAATGCCTTTTGTTAGTTTTGCAATTTATCTTCGAAATAAAGTATTTGTTTCCAAAAACCTTTAACTCTATAGCAAACCAAGAAGCAGCATGTGCCAAAAATCCGCCATTAGAAGGTGTAACAGTGACTTTGTTTTCCAAAATTATATGTCCCATAGATTGACAATAATAAGGACATTAAATCCCTCTTTTTATTTCTAGCCAATGGTCTCCTATTTTCTTTCGACGTCAAAACAACACTGAACATCTCCGATGTAACATTCTATCCAAGTCAAACTACGCATAGCTACGATATTTATGCTAGTGCTCAGGACAAAGAAGATATACTATTTCTCAATCTTTTAACCGGTAAGTTTACGGTTGCTGAATAAGGTTATGTTATACATTTTATCAATTATTTTGCTGAGAGATGTGAAATCATATAACTCATTTGCTCGTTTGTTCGATAATAAATATTGGGAAACTTAATTGCAGAGTTGCTGAGAATGCAACAGAATATTCTTAAAAAAAAAACAAGGCCGTTTCATATTTTTTAAGATAACGTGTTTAAATAATATGGGAAAATTATGAGCGAAATACGCAAATTCAATTAGTAATGGATCAGAAAGATAATAGATTAATCACACATCATCTTACACAGAAGATCTCATAACCAGCTTTACTAATGAAGGTAACCTGAACGAAAACCATCATATATTTGCAGAAAAACAGCCGAAAAGCCATATTCTACACATTATACACACTATAAATGAAATAATACGAGAATTAGGAACCCTTTAAATTTTTCACAAAAACAATAAAAAAAAAATTTGGTAGAAATCGTTTTATTGCTTTTCAAATATTTGCCATTAAGATTTATACACTCTTGCATGCGTTCGAACCAATTCTTGAAACATTTTCCTATTGGGATGATGGTATCTGAAGGCCTCGACAGTTTCTTGAAGTTATAAAAGTCGTTGTCCACATATTTCTGCAGGCATTAATTCCATGTTTTTCTCCGTCAAATAAGCAATTGTATGACATGCCGTGTGAAGCTGGACATTGTGGAATTGTAAATGATACGACGATGTCAATTGTTTTTCCTGATTTCATCAACGCTTTTGACACACAAATTATTGTATACCATTCAGTATTTACTGTTTTTCGGTGCTCCAAAACAACGCTTGCAACGAAAGGAATCATTTTCTTATAAGTGCTTTGTGAACGGACAACCTTTGTTGGATTCGCTTCTTCTGTGAACACGCATACAATTGATTTCTGCTTAATTTCCAACTCGTGCCGTACGAATGTACCCAAGTTTCGTTACGATGTTGAATACGAATTTTGAAGCATTGAGCATTTAAGCGTTTCCTTATGTCAACTGACACGAGCTTTTTTTTGCGTTTGAGTCAAACCATACAGAATCCATCAGAAACAGATTTTTTCAAAATCGAATGTACTGCAGTCTTCGATATGCTTAAGGGTGTATCTATCTCACGTAATAGTAATTGTGTACAGCATCGATGTTTCTGGAACAACAACCGATTTTGGTTGGCTTTCGCGAAATTTATCAGAGACGGAAGCAGGACCAGGACGAAAAAAAAAGACACATGAATTAAGATTCGTTTAGATGCACTGACAGACGGTTAACTAATGTAAGAGTTTCATGTTAGAATAGATTGCAATTTGTTGTAATATGTTAATTATTTCCTAAGTTATTTTGTTGCAATTCACAAAACCATTGCGATTTGCCAAGAAAGCAAGTGATACCGACTATTTAGGATATTGCTAGAGAAGGTTCTTTGACGATTGGTTTCAGCAGGATGTGGCTCCGGCTCAAAACTCAAAGGTCCAAGAGACTAAGTCCAGAAATTTAGAAAAGAAGGAAAAACACTGGACGCTTCAAATTCAATCACACCCGATTTTCTAACTAATATCATCAGTACGTTTTACCTTCGCTTAGGACACTGCCAAGTGGTCGAAAGGCCATTTGATAAAATAATTAGTATGTTTATTCCCTCATGTGCCTTCACAAGTTTCAATCCTATATTTCAAAGCATTCAATAATTATTTTGGAGGCCTGTTTTCAGTATTTTCAGATTAACTTTGCCGTTTTTGAAATATTGTTAAAAATATATTTGCCTATTTTTGTACTTGATGTATGTAAATGGCCCTTTAAAGAAGTCTTCTAAGCGAGCCCAACAAAAAATCACACATAATACCTACTGCGTATTGAGGAAAGGCTTTAAATACCGTAGTTTTTATTAATAGAAATCACAAGTCATTAAATTTAATGAATGTACACTGCCGTTCAGTGAAGTTCGGTCATACAATAAAAATCTATTATATCACACTGTATACAATTATTAATACATAAAATTAGAAAAATATTAAGCATACACTCTTTTCTAAGGGATTAAAGCCATAAATTATTATGTAAAGTAGAAATATTGCGACAACCACAATAAAGTCCCTTTTATTATCATTCCAAGAATTTCTGGGAAGTACCGATCTTTTGAAACGGGTCGTTTGGGGATTATTAACGAACAATACATTTAGGAAATATACCGCAGTATCACTCTTGTTTATTTATCATTTGCGTAAAGATATAAATTTGCTTCATTTTACTGTTAAACGTGTGTTGGTGTGCATCTGTCGTTTTTGCGCGAAAGTTTTAAGAAAATTTACTTTAAAATGGCACGTGGTAAGCCTACCAGTGTAGAAAAACGTTCACGCATTGTTACGCTGTTTGAAGAAGGATATTCGGGGCGACAAATTGCTGAAAAAGTAAATATGAGAAGTTCAACAGTAAATGACATCATAAAGCGATATCGGACAACTGGAACTATAGAAAATCGTGTTCCTCCTGGAGCATCTAGGAAAACAACAAAAGCTGAAGATTTGAGAATTGTATTATAAAGCAAACGCAATAGAAAATTAACGGCGCCACAAATAGCAGCCGAAGTCAATCGCGGCCGTGAAGAATAAGTTTCGGCGAGTACGGTAAAACGTCGACGTTCTCATCTAGATTGGTCGTTAGATGATTGGAAACAAGTGCCTTGGAGTGACGAGTCAAAGTTTGAGGTTTTTGGGCAAAATGGATGAGTTTATGTCCGAAGATCTAAAACCGGTGAAGCAAGGCCGTAGTTCTGTGTTAGTGTGAGGATGTTTCTCCTTTGCTGGGACGGGAGATTTATGCAGAGTGCAGGGTGTAATGAGGAAGGGAAATTATTTTGCAATACTCCAGAATCATGCAGTGCCATCAGGATTGCGTATAATAGGCCGTAACTTTACATTCATGCATGACAACGACCCAAAACACACTGCGTTAGCGTGTAAGAACTATCTAAAGGAGCAAGAAGAACAGCACACCCTGAAAGTAATGACATGGCCCCCACAAAGCAAAGATTTGAACCCTATAGAGTTGTTGTGGGATGAACTGGACAGGAGGATCCGAAAAATATGCCCAACTTCAGAAGAACATTTACGGAATATTCTGCAACATGAATGGAGTAATATTCCACAATCCATTTTAACAAAACTTATCGAAAGAATGCTTCGAATAGTTCGAGCGGTGATTAACAGCAAAGGAGGTTTTTTCGATGAAAAAAAAATATAATGTTCAGTATGTTATATTATGCCAGAATAACTTTTTATTTATTTATTTTTGTCTTTTTTACCTGTACATACAATAAAATTGCATTTTGTTTTTAGTTTCGTTTGTTTCTGTAACCTTTTCATGTTTTCTACCAACCGACCGAACTTCTCTGAACGGCAGTGTACATACGTTACTAGTTTCGCAATACGAATTGCACACAATGAATAATTATAACGTTATTGTTCAAAAGAAGACCTCTGAGAAGAATACAATACGAAATGGTTATACATACATATAGCCTTCAAGCGATTCCAATGCAAAAATAATAACAGACGAGTAGATAATTATATTATTTCCTGCGATGACATTTTATTGACGTTGAGTAATTGTTGCGTTTATTTAACTTTTAAACCTAACCATAAAAACTACTTAAATATTACTGGAGCCTTATATATTTAAACTCTGAATAATTGTGGAATTATATCTCTTTGTACTATTCTCGTTAAAAATAATGCTCTCCGAGCATTTGAAAATTTCTGTCACCAACAAACGCACTTGAGACATAATGGGATACTCATTTCACAATCCACTTCCTTTTATTGTCACTGAAATGGCTCACAAATCGTTTCAACTTTCTGAAGAACGTAAGCGCCTTCAAATTGTCTCGCTTGAGTTCGTAGCAAAAGCAGTTTCATATAAAAAAAGCATGATAAACTAGAAGAGAGTTTCGGAAGAGATAAAATTTATAATCTCCATTAAATTCCTCGCAATGTAAATGTAAGGGAATCGAATCCTCGAGTTAAACTAATTTGTTTGTCGGTAGGTGTATGCGAATGTAACCTTTGCTATGTTAGGAAATTTAGGTTGCTATTTAAGCATTACGGGTACAAGAGGAAATGCAATATAACCCGTTGTAAACCCGCATTTACATATTTTTCACCATCGCTGATAATTATGTTTGCAGGGAAAGTGGAAATGATAACGGGAGTCGGCAAACCGGTGTCTACAAAACTAACAAAGTGGGGTAATCCGAACAGGCCGATAAGCGGTTCAGGTGAGGCGAGCAAAACGTTCTAATCGAGGGCGGAATGGTTCTATCGTTCTCGCAGCTTTTGTAAATAACTGCTTCATTAGTACACCCTTTATTATCGGTATTTTGCAGGTCTGTTTGGTCAATATATGGTGACACCCGCCAGCGAAGCTCTTTTCGTCGTGAACGGAAGGTCGCGAACCGTCAACTGCGAAATTGGAGCGCTCACACACCCCAGCTCGATAGTTTGGACCACATTAAAGTTTCATTAAATCTACGTATATACCTTTTTTAAAAGAAAATTGTTTCCAATTGTAGTTATATAGGACATACCAAGTAGTTTTGCAACATTCTATCTAAAAATGTGGAATTTGAGTTACAGAGCTTTACAGGAGGATGTGGTTACAGGAAATTTTTGTCTTCCTTTTATCACTACCAACCAAAACAATTGCTTTGCTCAAATTTATCTCTTCACTATGTCGATGAAATAATGCACAATAATCATAACTTTGTCATTGAAAAACATTGAAACACGTCGATTTTATTTTAATAAATGGCACTAGTAGACGCAAAAATATTTTTTCCTTGAATTATAATCGCAACAAGATGCGAAAAACATTCAGCCACAAACATCAAAGATGTTGATTTGTATTCTATTTATTATTATCAAAAACATAAACGCAATTAACAATCAATTTAACAATCATCACTTTTAAAGCTTAAATTCATAATTGTACAATTGTGAAAAATGACTCGGTAAGTGGCTCATTGTAGAAGATTGTTGATTAAGCTACTCTGCAATTATTGAACAAACAATGGATTCTACAATATATACCGCGCAACCAGCGAACATCGCCAACTCCCATGTAGTGAAAGCATCTCCTGAATCTGTTAGCAGTGTAGTAGATGATCTTCGAAAACAATTACCAATTCTCTCTGGTCCTGGTAATTTGTTACAATTTCTTTTGGAATACTTTAGTTTCGTTAATGCCAATAACCTAATTACACATTTTTCGTTAATATCTAATAAGATCTAATAAGAAATTTACGGTACAGGTTACACTACTCTTGACTAATGAGTATAATAGTTAAAATGTTCGAAAGAATATTGCATGAAAGGACAAATAGAGATACAACTTGAAGATTCACAAGGCGATTTCAGGAAAGAAAGAGGAGTCCAAGACAACATCACATACATGGCGTTTATAGATCGAGAAAAGGCGTTCGATCAAGGAATGAGATATGGGATAGTTTAAGAAGAAGAGGAGTGAGTAGTAAGCTGAGGAACAACATAGAAACTATATACAAGGATACAGAAAATTATGTACGAACGAGAAACTCTCAATCAGAAAAATCTCAAACCAAAGATGGCCTAAGACAAGGCGGCGTTTTGAACCCTACACTTTTCAATTTAATAATGGATGATGTATTACAGGAAATAAAGGACAACTACCAGTAAGGTGTATTAATATGGAAAGAATATCAATAAGTAAATGTATCTTCACGGATGATTTAGTGTTATTCGTAAAAAGTGAGACTGATCTCCAACATAATCTAGAAATATGGAATAAAGCTCTGCAAAACAGAAATCTAAAAATCAACACGGAAAAACCAAGAGAATGATAGCTGGAAAAGAAGATAAACATCTATCGGTGACACTAAACAACAAAAAAGTGGAACAGGTAAATACGTTTAAATATCTTGGAGTAAATACACACAAAGATGGCAAGAATGAGGTAGAAATAAATGAAAGCATAGAGAAGGCAACTCGATTGTACTACACTTTAAACAAAGCATTTGTAAGGAAAAAAGAGGTAACAATAAGAACAAAGATTATTGTGTATAAAACCATCTTTAAGCCGATATTAATATACGGAAGTGAGAGCTGGGTACTTACAAATCAACAAAAAAGCAGAATACAAGCGGCAAAGATGAGATTTCTAAGAGCAATAAAAGGCATTACAAGGAGAGAAAAAATACGAAATGAGGTGGTGAGGGCGGAATTAAGAGTGGAATCGATCCTAAAGAGTATAGAAAAACAACATTTAAAATGGTTCGGGCATTTGATCAGAATGGGGAAACGGAGACAAGCAGAACAAATATGGCAAACAGGATCGCAAAAGAAGAGGATAAAAGGGAAACCAAGAAAGAAGTGGGACGACCGGTGGCTAAATATTTGGAGGAGAGGGGAGTGAAATGGGGAAGTGGAAAAATGTTGGCGAGGGACAGGAAAAACTGGGCAAGATTTGTGCATCAGTAAAGAGCAGTGAAGTAGCCTTACACCTTACGGTTAAAAAGCTTTATCGATTATATATATATACATCTTTTATCAAATATTCTGACTCTCCTTGATTCTCTCGTTATAACCATGTGCTACTTATGCGACGTTTTGAAGTTATTTCCTTTTCACTCCTATGTTTTTTTTTTCAACTGAACAACAACAAACGGAGCTTCACTTGGCCGATATCTATGACAAATAGAAATAACTATTCCAATTACAAATTAAAAAAAAATATTTATATATAAATGTTGTTTGAACGAACGTTATACATAATTAGAACTAAAATATCTAATGTGACCAAACTAATAGTAGGCAATAAATTATAAATGAAATTGTCCTCCTCCTGCTCCCACAAAAGCCTCATAAGCGAATTATACTTCGACAAGCCTGTTTTGATGATTTTTAGTTTGAAATGATCAAGATTCCTTATCAGAACAACATAAATATCTTTCACATAATCCTAAAAGAAAAAAGGATGACAGGTCGGGAGATCGAGCTGGCCATCTTAAAGCCATACATAGCCAATTCAAAAATCTTGAAACGTGCGATTTGAAAACATTGTAATTACTGGAATATTATGTGACGGAACATTTCAGTTTCCTCTAAAAGCTCAGGCAAATTTTCAGTTAAAAAATGTTCAGATGATAACTGGTTAAATGTATACTTAGGTGGCAGATACGGTTTTTCTTATTGGACTATTTCTGGACCATTGATATCATAAGATGCACTTGGAAGTGCATTTCCTATCTTACAATTCCTTTTTGAAAGATAATTCTGTCTATTCAAATAATCATCGTATTAACAAAATCTGGGATACATACAACAATTCCAGCATTCTATAAATAAAACCATAAAAATATGAATGAATTAATATGGCTCACCTCCATTAATAAGACAACTTCATCTGATGCCTCGTGTAAGAATTTCTTAATTTGCCTTTGTATTAAAACTATTTTGAACCATACCATTCCATTAAATCCCTATAAGCAAATTCATATTGCCTGATCGATTTGACGGGTCCAAGTCCAGAAACTTCATGTGGTAAATTTTCTTCGTCGCTTTCTGATAACATGTTTTATGTTTCTATTCGCTTCCAGTAATGAAATTATTAAATAAATTGCTATCAATTCAAAACTGCTCCATTTACACGTGCTTATTAAAAATTTTGATTTATTTAACGATTAATAATCCTATTTGGCAAAAGAAATTGGTTATTAAAATATACGCGCGTCATATATCGTATTAATTAATTGTTCCCCTTTTAGTAATTGTCGAATTTTGAGACAGCTTTCGAAAAATCTTATTTAATACTCCCGCGCAAAATTCTTTTGCATTATTTAACGATTTTTCTTTCATTCTCGAATGCAAAAGTGACATTTCGCAATCAAAAATAACAATTTGCGTCAACGCCTTTTACAAAAATAAAATGGACATGTTTCTGCAATAAAAAAAAAATCAATAATAAAGTAATATTACGCGCTACTTTAACAACAAACTGTATAAACACATTAGAATTTGTCTAATAATGGACCCCATATATGGCGGAATCTTCTCTACAATGGAAGAATCTTCTAATCTCTACTTCCTGAACATTTCTTCGTAAACGTTCGTAAATTTTTTAAAAAAATTATTAAGTGGGAAGTTACTATATTTACTAGAAAAAAAGAGATGTACGATCAGGATCCAATAAGAGGTAAATATTCCTCATGCCAAAGCAAATGAAAAAAACTAATGGAACGAAGGTGCTCATTTTGTAAACGACGTTGTTCAAATGAACCTTCATTAAATGTATAACATTTCGCAAGGAATACAACATTGTCTGATTAAAAAAGCGAAATTCAATTTTCGGGAAATCTATCTTTTTTTTCAAATGCTGCATCCTGTAATATCCGATCATAATTTTATTTCCAACGTTGTTAAAATAGCGTCGATTATAAAAGGAGTTAGTATTAATTTTTGAGGTATGTGACTGAAACATTTGCCGAAGAGAAAGTACTACTAGTTACTTTCACGAATGTAATAATTTCGGTGAAATCGGAAGTCTTGCCATTTGGCTTCGAATTCCTTAATATAATAAAATTGCGACCGGTTTCGTGCCCACAAATACATCATCAGACCCTTTTTATACATTTTATTGATTTAAAACTTCTGGACTGATGATTTGTTTGTGGGCACGAAACTGGTCGCAATTTTATTATATTCAAGAACTTGCGAGAAAAGAGGACCCAATCTTGTATTTTACCTTATAATATTTATTATATTTAACAAATATACATTTAGGCGCTACCATTCCTCAACATAACTTTCGGATAAAATCTAAGTAACTTTTCGCTACAAACAATTAACAGAAACAGCTAGGTTCCGTTCTAGGCATCCATTATATATGGATTTCGATAAAATTTCAAGATATAATTTTTACAGCAATAGTACTTCTTCAAAGCTGCATAAAATATATGTTGTCAATTTTTTCGTAACTTTAAGCAGAAAATGGAACTAGCTGTTTTATAAATTTGGATGTGATATGATTTTGTCTCGTATTATCCCAGTTGTGAAGTACACGAAGGGATACATGAGTAGATCATTCGTGAGCTACTGATGTTGCTAGTTCAATTATTAGAAGTTTATTCTTTTTATAGCTGTGACCGTGCAGATTCAATTCTAATCCAGTTAAAGTCGCCCAAACCTACTTCGTTACTTAAACATAATGGCAAATTTGAAGTAATAATCACCGTTACTATTTTTTATTTTATTCTATTCTATTTTTCTTACCGAAACAGAAAATATATTTCCAAACAACTAACAAGATGTTAAAACAAAATGCAAATCCTCCTTACTCCTTACAAAATTTGGTCAGAGTCAGTGGAAATATTTTCAGGAGGTAATGACCTGCATTTGATATAATAAAGAAGCCGCCGCAAATCGCGGCTGTAAAAAATCGTTTTGAACGCTCAGTTTGTGTTGCTGTGGTCATAATAACAGAATTGAACACTTGGAATTGGAACGTATTTATTTCCTATAAAAAAAAGAAACATGTGTAGTTCTACAAATTTTATATGGAAATAAAAGGCATATGACATCTTACGTACCCAGACAGGAAGAAGACTCTGAGGACCAAACACTGAGGACCGAAGACCTCAAGAAGATTATCAACTTGATGGAGCTAGAGGAAGGAGGACAAGGCTCCAGACAATCAAGGACAACATACGCAGAAATTGATTTGATAAGATCCCTAAATTATCGTATATTGACGAGAAATTGCGTAAAAAAGATATATTTTTATATGTTCTGTTCGCTCACTATTTTTCTGGATATCTTTGGTCTCAATTGTGTCGGCAGATGTAAACATTTTGAATATTTTTTATAAACCCATTCCTCCCATACTTTACTACAACATTGAATTACCTTTTAAATATTCATTCAATCGTTACTCATACCGGGTTCTAAAGGGCTCTTAAAGAATATTCTATAACATTCTGAAAGAACCTACGAAAAATACTGAAGTGTCTCAGCATTAAATTCACGATCTTTCAAATAAGGTGTTGCATGATCTACTTGGTTATCCTATATAGTAGGGGTATGATTTTGTAAGGTTTAATAAATAAAAAGATGTATCAGGTTTTTCCTATTATTTTTATAAACGTATAATTTTTTCATATGTTTTATATATAAAATAAAATTAGAGATTATTGAATGGACTCCGACAAAGTATCCAGCAACCTCATTTGGATACGTCATGTCAGCAGGCAATGAAAGGTTATCGACTCTATTAATTTATGAGCAATTAATGTGATGCAATGAATCGCAACAAATTCTTTGCAGATTACGTTTCTATATAACTGGTATATCAATGAAACTCTGATAAATTCAACAGAACGTATAAATGCAAAAAACTACAGCTTTATTATAAACAATTATTTAAGCATATAATATGAAATCTGCAATTAACCATGTCTCCTAAAAATAAATCTCATGACTCAAAGATATAAGAAAATAAAATTCAATGATGTTAAACTATCTACGCTTGAGAGGGGGTGCTGTAAGTAAATGTCCGAAAAAAAATTTAATTGTGTTACGTTTACTAAGCATTTTGCCGAATATTGAACAGCGATTTATTTGACACATAAATATTTTTATATTAGATATTAATGTTTTAAAATCGTTGCACCGATTAGCCCATTTTACTATCTCGTTGTTTTTATCGAGTATCGCAGCTCCACTATAAACATACCTTACAAAAATAAACATGTGAATAATGAACACAAAATTATGTTTTACCAACAAAAAAAAGAAAATATTTGGCAAATAACCATTAAATTACAAAAATTACAATAATCGATTAGTATCACAAAGAATGCTATTTAACCAAGAATCATAAATCAATAAATTCGATAAATCTCATGTAAATTGAATACGTTTTGTAAAATTAAATAAAGAACATATCCAACACAATTTTTGACTGCCCCTTTTGTCGGAGCTGAGAAAAATCATCAAGTTTCCAAAAGAGGAAAGGATTAAACGTTTAGTGAATGTAGTAATCGCGGTAAATTTAAAATAGTCACTTTATTTTATAATCGCAATGATTATTGTTAGAAAGTAAGTACTGTAAGTTGTAAGTATAAAATGTAGATAGGTGATTACTCAAGAATGAAGATAACATTATCAGTAAGTTTAAGTCCTAAACGATTTAACAAAGGTAACATGTTATCATAACGACGTCTATACTGATTGTGAAATGTTCTGAAGATGGTGGTACCTATTATATGTGTGTATATGTAAAGTTTTCGAAACGCTCGGGAAGGACATAATACACGCGACACGTATTTTAATATTGCAATTGTTTATTATACATATATACATAATATATTAAATGTAGTCATGTGATAATTCGAGAGTTTTATATTTAACAAGGAAATAAATATAAATAAAATACGAGAGTACGATGTTTAATATTAAGGCAAGTGGATTGAATCATCTGAGACTAAAATCGAGTTGACAACTATAAATTTAATACAAGATATTTCTCTCGTAATAAAGCCATCACAATAGAAGAAATGCTGGGCATTCAATATATTTTTTTTGATTTAAACAAATATTTGGACAATTGTTGCAATTGAACAGAAAATATGCTTATGTATCCGTATTAGGTTCAGCTTTATTATTCTTGCTATAATAGATATACCGGGTGTTCGTTTGAAAACTTCTCACCCTGAATTTCTAGAAATCTGAAAATTTATGAAAAATATGAAAACACGTAAGAAGTATTATCGAGGGAGACAACCTTCTACGCAAAAATTGAATCACCCACTTTAATCCCCTGTCTGCGGGAGCTATCCTCTTAAAAATCTTAAATGGGAAGGAGTATCGAATAATAACCTCATTTTAATGGTCTTTTGAAACAGTACATTTTGGCGTTTAACTTTTTGAAATTGATCGATTCGTTTTTGAGATTTTTAAGACAATCTTTTGGTTTCTACAGAACATTAAAGTAATGGTAAAAAATTGAATCGACGAACGCAAAATCGGCATAAAAGCGTACCTAAAACATGCATTTTTATATACTAAATAACTGCAAACAAGATGACAAATATTCTGCGTTAAACATAATTTAAAACTTAAATAACCAAGTTATTTGTTTTCCTTGTTTTTGAGAAATTGATAAAGGTTCTTAATATTAGTTTTTGTTCCGGTGTTCCTAAAATAGATTGACCGGCTAAAAATACAAAACAAACCAAACCAAAAGAGTTTCTTAAAAATCTTTTGGTTTAGTTTGGCCAAAATGTACTGCTTCAAAAGACCATTAAAATGAGGTATTACTCGATACCCTTTTCATTTAAGATTTTTAAGCGGGTAGCTCCGGGGGGAATGGGTTCAAGCGGTCAATTTTTGCATAAAAAGTTGTCCCCCTCGATAATACTTCTTACGTGTTTCAGGAAATTTTTCATAAATTTTCAGAATTCCAGAAATTTAAGGTGGGAAGTTTTCAAATGATCACCCGATATATGATTTAATTTTGTTTTCCACAACAGAAACATCTGAAATATCTTGTGCAAGATTTATAACGATTACGTTGACAATTTAATATTGCATTGTTAAAATTTGTTATATATCTTTTAAAACTCTCAGATGATGTTCCCACCGAATCAGTCCAATTCTTGTAGCGACCTTCAACATGTACCCACAGTATTCGTAGTATCATTTTTGTATTGTTTTTAATTTTTTGTCCTTTTTCGATTCAAATAGTAGCCCAATCGTTCTCCTTCTCTAGTGTGTAGTTTTAATGCTATCTTCTCGATATGTGTAGTGTATTTACGAAACCCGCCCTAAGCTAATAGCTAAGTACTATACTATTACTCACCAGTGCCCCGCTTCTATTATGACAGACGATGTTAACGTAAATAAATGATTGACATTTAATATGTATATCACACAAAATCGCTTATTGTATTATATTAATAATTATGATTATTATAATAATAGACACGACTGTGCAATATTGTTTATACAGAAGAATTAATAAACAAACTGAATAAATATATTGACATATTTGTTGTTTACTTTTGTTTCATCCTGTATAATTAATTGAATGAAAAGAAAAAACCTCTTTTTAATGTGTTGTTTAAATTTATGTATAAGCAACACTATTAAACCCTTCTCTCCTATTTAATGTCTAATTAGGATCTTACGAGTAGGCCAGAAGTATTTGTAAACAATATCTAGTACATCTACTTTATTTTGAATTATCAAACCAAACAGAAATATTGATTTTTTTATTTTATCTCATAATGTTGGTACCTTGTTTCGCATTGGTTTTAGATTATTTTAAAAATAAAAAAAAACTGGTGACGTAAATGGGATGTCAAAGACAAGACCTCGATTCCCTCGCATATTTCCGTTATATATCGCTTAAATTGTATTTGGCAAAAAATACGCGAGGAAATTGAAGCGTTGCGTTATTCTTGCTTTTCATTTACGTCACCGCCAGCTGCCACTGGTACTTGCAGTAATTGCTAATGCAGGAAATTAGATATCTATCTAGATTTTGAATTATGTATTTTAATTACACTGATACGAAAAGTTCCTCTTCTGTTCAAAGATTTTATTTTCTTTAGTACTACGAAACTTGTGCATTGATATGATAATAATTTATTTGAATTGTATCAAAACTGGATGATTTTCATAACAATCCATGTATTTAAGAAATACAAAAACAAATTTTAGTATTTAGCAACCCCAAAATGGCTTACGCGTGTTGCTAAAGTGTGAAGTGTTGAAGTCGATGGTGTTATTTGAAAAAACATTGAAGTGTTATGTAATTTAAATAAATAATAAATGCTGTCAAGTCGTTCATGTTCATATGAATTTTTTATTCAAAATACTACACACTAGCAACTCCGAAAATATTCGTTATACCTCCTGGAACATTCTATATAGCGTTATTAAACCAGTATCTTATAACGTTCTCAAAACGATAAATTATATTGTTTTCAGAACGTTAAATTAAATACTTGGGTGACTATTATAAAAAAAAAAAAATGAAGGAATGATAGTAGCAGCGGAAATGGAATTTCTAAAAAAAAATAGCTGAGAAAACGAAATGAAATAGAGTAGACGTTGAGGAGATGAGACGAACAACAAATCAAAAAGCAGTGACCATCAAGAATGAGAAAAAGCTAAATGGGCATATAGTAGGGGTGAGGTGCTTCTAGCAAGAAATACATATCACAGAAAGAAACGAAGGCCCAGAAAGAATTAGAATGGAAAAATAAAAGAAATGGAACGAAAGAAGGGGAAGACTTTATTGAAAATGAAATAACTAGCCAGATACCATAAAGCATGAAGGAAGTGGACCCACATAATGGGCAAAATACTTAGATGTATCCTTTTGTGTAGATAACGCAGTGTATTAATCTTAGCAATGTATTAATGTTAGCAAACGTGCATGTCTCTTGATGTTTATTTCATGAATAAATAATTCGTAATAGTGTTGTATGTAAGATGGAATAATACCAGATGTATATTTTCAATACCAAATGGTTTATTTTAAAGAGGCCAAAAATTATTGAAGTCGTTGAAAAACAGTCGCCAATAATATTAAAAACAGCGGCTGATAATTAAAAAATTTATAATGTTTGAAATATGGAAATAAAATGGTTGGGAGGAGAATTTTTGAAAGATTTGGAAGAAAGAGGTAAGAGGGAAAGAAAACGACAATTGATTAGTTCACACGAATGTGTGTAATGTTACTTCTGTATTGTTTACGTCCCCATGTAGCATATACGACATAGGATCCAAATTGTTTAATATAGAAAAGAATTTTGATTGAGGTGTATTTTTATTACTTTGCAGCATATTTATGCGGTATGTTTGTTGTTATTTAACCTTCGAGCGGACGCGCCGACGGTATTTACACCGCCATTTCGGCAAAAGTCCGTACCCAGGAAAGAAGCGCTTATGTATTTCGAACGTGGCAAAAATCAAAAGCGGTGTAACAGTCGTCGCGCGCCCGCTCATGCTGGCCAATTTTACGCGCCCGCGTGAAGGTTACATTTACAAAATTTAAATACTTCGATACTAAAATACAGCGAATATATTAGAACACGCTGTAATTTGTGTTTTGTTATTGTCATAACCATTTTTTATTTTTAGGGATGGCTATAAGAATGAATTAAAAAGCTTCGATTTCTTCTCACCTTTCTTATTAATACGTACTTTTTTTTTCTCTGGATCAAAGTTTATATAATCAAAACTGTGAGCTAGTAATGAACCTATGAAATTAGGAAGTTACATTACTGAACTATTAGTAATAATGGAAATAATATTTATACAAATACGCAGAATGTTAAAGTTCAAGATTAAATTATCAATGGTAATAGACAAATAACTATATAAGCGCCCTACATCTCTATTGCGAATTTAAGCATAAGTGCTGTGATATAAAGTGCAATCTTGTGGGTAGACGAGTTACAAAATAATAAATTGAGAACGTATTTCATGATTTAATAAATGTTTTCTGAAGGCCGCCGACGTTAAGTGACCATGATCGCGCATCAAGGTTTTTGCTGGCGCTGTGTAATTGAATGCGTAGATGCGTATTAAGAGAGATGACCGAAAAAACTAGCCTTTCTCAATTTACTAGTCGACCAAACAGGGGCTGAATATGTATACTTGTAGCATGGCATGCAGCGGCGTCGAAATTCGTAACCAAACCAATTGAGGATATCGCAACTTGCGATATAATTCCTCCACCACTACACGCCACGCTCATGAGAAATGAAACTGGTTTAAATGTAGACTGGCGCTGGAAACGGCATTGCATTATTTACATATTCCTTGCGTGATACCATCGGTAAACACGATTGTTTCAGAAACATACGCTAAATCGACGGTTGTTATAAATATGTACGTGGTTATTTGTTTGTTTGCAATGTGTATTTGTTTATTGTAGTGAGTGACTCATAAATAATTTCGTATACGCCTATCCTTTAGCAATAAAACAAAAATGTCCTGTGCAATCGACCTTATTGTAGGGTTAGTTACTCTAATCCTTTTATTTTTCTTGTACGTTAAATATTCGCAATCTTACTGGAAAAGAAAAGGTGTTCCGTATATAGAGCCCACGTCCATCTATGGAAACGCAGGAAACATATTTTTACCTAAGAGGGGATTAATGCTGGAATTTAAAGAGTTTTACGAAACTTTTAAGAAACGCAATGAAAAATTTGGCGGAGTGTACATCTTCACCGAACCAGTTTTTGTGCCTGTCGATCTCGATCTCCTAAAAAGAATCATGGCTAAGGATTTTAACCACTTCTTAGGACGCGGATTTGTATTCAATGAAAAGCACGATCCCCTAGCCGCAAACCTATTCAATACCGAAGGCGAGAAATGGAAAACTATGCGCGTCAAATTGACTCCGACATTCACTTCCGGAAAAATGAAGTACATGTTTAAAACGTTATTAGATTGCGGTGATCCCATGGCACAACATATTAATAACGTGTCCAAAAAAGGGGAACCTTTAGATATTAAGGAAATTTTAGCTTGTTATACCACCGACGTCATTGGATCTTGTGCTTTTGGTATTGAATGTAATAGTTTTAAAGATCCCGATGCTGAATTTAGAGTCTATGGTCGAAAAATGTTCGCTGCCGGTGTTAGAGATACGATACTTCAGTTTATTGTGGTTTGGGCGCCTTCGCTTATACACTACTTGCCTTTATCGTTTACGCACAGCGATGTCGAAAAGTTTTTCATAAACAGTGTTAAAAGTATTTTGGATTATCGCCGAAGTAACGACGTTAAACGCAACGATTTTATGCAGATGTTCTTAGCACTGCAACAGAAAGCTGAAGCAGATGGTACAGAGCCGTTTACATTAAACGAAATCGCTGCACAAGCTTTCATTTTCTTCCTGGCTGGTTTCGAAACATCTTCCACAACAATGACATTTTGCCTTCACGAATTAGCTTTTAATCCAGATATACAAGAGAAATTGAGAGAAGAAATTAAGGAAGCATATAAGAAATGCAATGGCGAATTAACGTATGATGTTGTAATGGAAATGAAGTACTTGGACCAAGTTGTGAATGGTATGTGCAAAGTAATATTTTAAAATAACATCCATTTACTGTTTTTATCAAATACTCGTAATAATTATGTTGCCTTGAATTGATTTTGAATTATTTTATTGTCCTGATAACTTCACAATGTGCTTCTTTTCTTACAGAAACTTTAAGAAAATATCCACCCGTTCCTTTCCTCAACAGAGTGTGTTCTCTTGACTATAAAATTCCGGATACCAACGTAACTCTCACAAAAGGCACTAAAGTTTTCATCAGCGGACTAGGAATACACAGAGACGAAGAGTACTACCCAAATCCCGATAAATTCGATCCAGAACGTTTCAGCGATGAAAATAAAGCTAGCATCCCCAATTTCGCTTATATACCTTTTGGTGAAGGTCCAAGGATTTGTATCGGACTTAGATTCGGTATGATGCAAACAAAAACCGGTTTATCGATGATCTTGAATAACTATAGATTAACTCCGGGAGAAAATGAAGTATATGATATGCCATTCAATTCCAAATCTTTTATTCTAACGAAAGATGGTCCGGTGATGCTTAAGGCTGAAAAAATTAGTGCCTAATACTATGTATCGGTGCAATTTTATACATTTAAACATATGTATATGTAATGATAATCATCATTGTAATCTGGTAAGTGGTAATACTTCATATTATTTTAACAGCATAGCGCTACTTACAGATATCTTAATCTTAATGTGATCAGTGATATTTTTTATAACTATTTTCTGTTTTACTATAATTTCAATGTTGTATGTATTTTTTTTTTTATATATCCTACGACTTGAGGGAGCAACTTCATTTTTACTTATATTTCATCAATATATAATCTGCAAAACTGTTTCTTTTCTTGTAGCTTTCGTCTTTGTTATTATAAATCATCTGTTTTTGTAAAAAGTAATAATTTTGTTCCTATATTTATCTTATCATAATATATGGATTATTATTACTACTTTTTGTCAATTATCATATTTTGCAATTAGAAATAAAATTAATGTCTATAAGTTGTTAAGTATTTTATATCCTCCAGCTCTGAAATACATCTAAAATAAAATAATTATAAGGCATCGTGTTATTTGAAGATCCTCCTGAATTAGGGAGTTTTCTAATCTTAAATGTTAATGCACCATTATGGAATTTTAGAGAATGCAGGACGATAAAATTATTATATACCTACATTTAATCCTTCATCACCTTTTTTATTTAGGTCAGCTTTGTGCATTCTCTTACTTTCATGTAGCATGCCTTAATTGTTTCTGCTACTTTAATTTTGTTAATTTTTGTGCATTAAACATATTGTTTTCCGTGAATTACGGTCTACTTTCGATTTTCTCTCTCGCGCAGCTTACCATATGTCACGTTATAAATATACGTATAAATCGTCGATAAGTCTCGACAAAGCTTGATTAGTGTTTCCGGTTATTACTTTTGGAAAGTTCCTGTCATCCTGTTTGATGTATTTAAATTTATTTCGCTTCAGACGTAAATAGCATATGTAGGGTGAGCCGATGTCTGGCAACGTTCAGCGTTTTCTTCATAATGTTAGAAATACAAAGAAATAATATTTTATACGCATACGGTGCTAAGCGAAACTTTTTAAATAAAATACTTTGTATTTTTGTATATTTATTGAGTCGTTCGGTAAAACATAAAGTTTAGATTAATCACAAGCTCGTGTTATTTGAAGTAATCCGTTGACAATAAGTAAGTTAAGAAAGAATAACTTTTAAAATCCTCTTTCCTTTCTTTCGATCTGAAAACTGCCAACCTAAATGCATAAACTAACATAAATGTTTCTTGTCTTAGAATTAGATAGAAATAGTACTGATTAGTCACAACAAAGAGCTTCACTCTTATGTAATAAGACATCTACTTATGTATTTAAATCACTCATTAATGGTGTAGCGTAAGATCATATGCCAAGCTGTCGGTCTCGAATCGAGCTCCGAGTTCGCAACTTTTCCAAAATAATAGGTGCCAAGTTGTAGATGGTAGGTTTTGACTACTATTTTAAAATAACATCCTTTTCAATGTAAACAATTACCACTATTATTTTTAATTAAGGAATATGCAATTATTCAAAAAGCTTGTCATCTGAAAGTGTTATTATCCTCAGATCTCCACGACACGCTCCTTTCCTTCTGAAAGCTTTGTGAATATATCCACCTGTTCCTATTCTCAATAAAGTGTATTCTCTTGCCTATAAAATCCCGGATACCAACATAATTATCCCAAAATGCACAAAAGGTTATCAGCAGACTAGGAATACACAGAATCGAAGAATATTACCCAAATCCCGATAAATTCAATCCAGAAGGTGCCAGCGATAAAAATAAAGTTACTATACCCAATTCCGCTATCAATGAAGGTCCAACGATTTGCATTGGACTTAGATTTGGTATGATGTAAAACCGGTTTATCGTTGATCGTGAATAATTGTAGGATAATTGCCGGAGAAAATGAAGTACACGTTATCCCGTTCGATTCTAATTTTTTTACTCTAAGAAAAGATGGGCTGATGATGCTTGAGGCTGAAAAATTTAATATATATGCAATGTATACATTTAATTGTAAATTCATAAAAACGTTGAAGGTTCTACTTCATATTATCTGAATAGCACTCTGTTTACAATTATCTTTATCTTAATGCGATCATGCGAATGGGGAATGATATTTTTTAATTAATCTCGATTTCACTATAATTTTGTTTCTAATATGGGCACGCGAATTATTTTTATTTACTTTCTGTTAATTACAACTTCTTATTTTTTCTTTGTAGCTTATAAGTTATAACATATCATCTGTGTTTGCAAACGCTAATATTTTTTTCTTATTTATTTTATTCTTATTTATCAGTTATTACTATTACTTGTTAGTCATCCAATTATGCAATTAAAAATAAGATTAATGTTTACAAATTGTACTATATGTACATGTAAGTAGAAACCAAGGTCTCACTCACGCACTTCTTTCCTACTCAGCAACGTCTAAAAATAATGACATTAAATCGACAAATATTTTAATGAAATATAACAAACTAACTCTAATAACAGCCAAAAACAAATAATTAAAAAGTATGAAAATATGAATTTACGAACAAAACTATTAAATTAATTGTAAATAGCATTCATAATGTACCTGTATTAAAAAAATATCAGACAGCAGGTACAATGATACATGGATCGCAAGGTCACACTTTGTTTTTATTAATGCAACCGAAAAAACCAAGGCGCTGCTTTTGATTTCCTTCGGTTATGTCGGACCTTTTCAACTTGCATGTCCCAGATTTTCTGACAGAATTCGATCCTTCAGGAACAGATAATTCCTGGAATAATTCCCTGTTTGAGAATAACTATGTAAGTGCTAAATGTATCGCAAGCCTAAACGCAAAAACATAGTCGTAATGCAAAGTAAAATATATTTTATCAAACTCTTGCAGTACATGTGCAGTCGTCCTCATGTAAGACTCGTATTGTTTGTGCTTGCAGATTAGCTTCGGTTATATCTAGCAATTATTTGTTTCTAATCTGTTTCTTATATACAGCGTGAGTCGGGAGCAACGGACCGAATTCCAAAAGTGTATTATACATATGAAAATAATGTAAACTCACGTGTTCTTATTCAATTTTTATTTCTTTTCAAGTTATAAAATTCTAACTATGGTCCAAACTTTCGCTTATCTTCGAGTTAACACGTCTTAAATAAAATAAAAATATCCCTGCATTGACTGTCCATGTAAAACAGAAAGTAGGCTCCACATTCAACATTTTTTTTCTCTTCTTATCACATATAACGTTCCGGTTATCTGAATCAATTCTTTCGCGGCTCAAAATTATTTCAATAATTCTGTTGTTCTGATATATTTCAATGTTAGTGCATTGTAACAATGATTTAATGTTTATTCTCAAATTTGTACATTCCTAGTGACATAAACGGTTGACGCAACGTTGACTCCCGATCACGGATAGGTTGGCTCGACATGGCAGCGACGTCAGCATTACGTGAAGGTGTGAATATTTTACACTTTTGGCCGAATATTGGTTTCCCTTTCTCGCATACTTACCTGATCTTTAGGCAAATTATCTATTTTTATCGTGCACCGACCTTTAACGAACTTTCTCTGACAACTGGCTTACTGTTGTCGACCGTGACATATTTGGCAACTGATCTTCAACCGACACTGGACCTGCTCGACTTGCTTATGTCAGTCAAATATTTACTGCTAAGCATAGCTTGATTATCATTTCCCGATTGTCGACCAACGTTTAACCGATTTTGCTCACCCAATCGATACCCAACGTTCGAGAAGTACCATTGGTTTTGTATACCTCGCTGACACTGTACCGACCGTGGCTAACCGTAACGGATATTGCTACGTTATACCAACTTAAGGCTAACCTTTAGCCAACCAACTGTGCTAATAAGGATTATTTTGTTAGAAAATAAGAACAAATTAGTTCTTTCACATTATTTTCACCTGTACAATACACTTCTGGAGTTTGTTCCATTCCTTCCGATTCATTCTGTATATCAGCGTAACTTAATGTTTATTTCATAAACAAGAGTATATTTAAAATGTAGTAATATTTGTAGTGCACCAAGCCAATACAAAATAACAAAATTGTATCAACTCTCGATATAATGGAAGCCAGCAAAAAGAAACCAACATACTCTAGCCAAATTAATCCTAATTTGTGAATGAGGCTGACAATAATTAATCGAATCACTAAATTTGTTCTAATTCATATTTCTGCAGATATCTATGTTTGTAGTTTCGGTATGATACGCTACACGCACAGAATTTATTTAAAATATTATTGTAATTTCCAGAAATGCTTACTATAATCTCTTTAGATAGGCATTCAACGTATTGATCAACCACAAAGATATCTCTACATTAAAATATTGTTTGTAAATAAAACCGGTCATCAAACACTACGTCAAAGGTCAAACTATAATTGTAAAAAATGTAAACAAAATATGATAGCTACGTGCAAATGATTATTTGCCGTTGCCTACCTCCAAACAATTAGATAGCCATTGTGATACGTGTCCGCTATGGCGAAAGTTGTTATCTATTTTCTTTGTGTGCAATTATACACAGCTTATATAAACCATAATTTATAACTTGACTGCTCAGTTATTATGTTGGGTTAGCATCAGACTTTACGTTTTATAAGTGTCTCAAAACCAGTGTGTTTTAGCATGGCGAAATACAGCGTGGACCTTCCGGATATCGAGGTAACAAAATATAATTGCATTTTTGCATAAATAAAAGCTTTTTCATATAAAATAACAAAACCATATCGAAAAAAAATACATTTTAACGTATTCTAGATATGTACTAGAGGTTATTATGTACAATTTTATTGATATTTCAAAGTAACTAAAGTATTACACTGATGTGACATGTGCCTTACAATGTTTAAAGTATTTACAAGTGATAACGTGGTGTACGAAGCAATAAATTCTTATCAATTCAAATATAAAATTAGATCAGATGACAGCAGTGTAATTCTTTTTTATTTGTAAATAATATGGCCACTAAATGTTATGTATTAACTTACATCAACAATTCGCTTTCGTGAGTAATTTAGAGAAAGTTTTTCATATAAAAAATATTCCGAGACAAGTAATTTTTTCTAATAAAATTTTCCAAAGATATTAATCGAAAATAATCTGTGAAATTTAATTTATGCATAATTTCAATATCTAGTCCAAATGAGAAGCACTTTTCTTTAAACTGTAATGCGGTTCCTTCTATTTTGTTGAACATGTACTAGCAGTTAGGAAGTAATGTTTTGTGTAACGTCCGCGTATTGCCTTAACAAATTCATCCAGAAAGCTTTTTTATTTAGTCAAATTGCGATTATTATTTATTTTTTTAT
The DNA here is from genome assembly GCA_902654985.2 of Oryctes borbonicus. NCBI lineage: Eukaryota > Metazoa > Arthropoda > Insecta > Coleoptera > Scarabaeidae > Oryctes > Oryctes borbonicus. Next base: position 6,087,785 of record LR736857.1, read on the forward strand.
TTTATTATTTTATTTATTATTATTATTTTATTGTTTTTTTTATTTATTTATTATTTATTGTTATTACATTATCATCATTATACTTTTTATTGCAAAAAAAGCTTAGCGTACGATGCTTTAAATAAATCGACTTGTTCTATCCCTAGTAGTACAGATGGTTGGCACAATGTTGGCTCCCGATCACGGATCGCTAGGCTCGATCTTTGCAGCGATGTCGGCATTGCGTAAAAGTGTGAACACACACCTACCTGATCTTTGGGGCGAACTATCTATTTTTGTCGTGCATCGACCTTTAACAAACATTCCCTGAAAATTGGTTCACTGCTGTGTGCCGACCGTCACGTCACATGTTTACAACGCTTGTCCAATGATCTTCAACCGACGCTGCACCGATTGAATTGGTTCAACATCGACTTGCTTATATCACTCAAATATTTACTGCAAAGTATAGCTTTATTACCATTTCCCGATTGTCGACCACTCTTAACCGATTTTGCTGACCCAAAGCCAGTCGATAAACAACGTTAGAAAAGATATTGCACCGACCGTACGTAACTGAAGACCAACCGTCAACCAACCAACTGTGCTACTAAGGATGCTGCCTATTTTGGCTATTTATTAATAATACTCAATTGTACCAAAAATGATTATAATTGTAGTTGTAATATTTATTTCCCATAAAAGAAAACACATGAAAGTAAAATAAAAGTTCGAGGTGGAAATGTAAAATTTGCAGATAAAATAAGCCCACAAATCATAATAACATAATGAAGATGCTGTACAATACTGCGCGACTATTCAAAGTTTAAAAATACGAACAAGGAAGACATCATTTTTGAAAGAGAAAAAGCCTCAAAAACAGTAGATAACAGAAGGCCATTAAATTAACACCAGGGTCCACTGAAGAAAAGAAAGTCCTCTAGTAGCGGGTGCCAAACCCCAAAGCACAATATCGCAACGTAATCGGGATTCTACATAGGAAAAATAAAACATTTTTAGGGACGATATTATTCTGTAGGCGACATATTCTAAAAAGTGCCGAACAAAGTTTGGACTTAATCTGTCTACAATGGTCTTCAAATTTCAGAATGCAGTAACGGTTAATTCTAAGTCCAAGTCAAGCAGACGCCCAAATCTTAACCTAATTTCATCCTAGAGAGCGCCATAAATGCCTTCTAATCACTTCTTATTTTCCGACGACCTTTCCATACTATCCAGAAGTATTATCATTGGAGTAAGGAGTGCTCTTGCCAAGCTTCCTCAAACCGTAGCTAATCCCATTAGATATAGCACCTCTTCCATCTAACAACAATCTAGACCACCTAGGCCATCCATATCCAAGCCTGAACTTCCTGCCTCAAATCAAACCAGAATATCGTTACACTAAAAATTGGCAAAGATAATACCACGCCGATTCTCAACACCGATGATTATGAGGATAAGATTCTCACCCTATTACAGGATACCGCCTATCGCTTCTTACCTCGTGACCCAATCTCATGAATCCAAAGAAAAATAACAGCGACCATCAAGCGGTCTTCGACTCCCATCATTTCTAGAGATTGTAAGCCACCCAACTTCTATAGCCTCCCCGAATGTCCCCTCTTCACCCCATTGTCAATGCCATCGACAAACCTACCGATACACCCGAACAAGTTTCTGGTGGTTTCTCCCATATCCCTGGTTGTCGTTAACATTTCCGATGGAAGCGTTCGAACAACACCTATTATTTAAAACCGAAATGCTGGTGCAGATACGTTGATGATGCCCTCATCATCTGGCTGCATGGTTGGGAGTCCCTACTCGGATTTCTATTTTTTTTAAACACCTAACATTTAGACGTACGTTTAACCATAGCGGTTAAATTAGATGGACGACTACCATTTCCAGATGTCCTCGTATCTCGCTACCCCAACGGCAAACTAGGACACACAGTATATCATAAGCCGTCGCACGCAGACCGCTATTCGAACGCCTTTTCTCACCATCATCCGGCACAAAAACAGGCTGTCATAAACACATTAGTTAAACAGGTCTTTTCTAAGAATTGAAACATGTACCTGACTCCGTCATCGAGGATATTTCAAGCGAGATATCTGAAAAATTATATACCGTCATCGTACCCCCAAACAGCTTATCGTTTCCAGTCAAGACCCTGCGGTCAGCACCGCATTTTTATCCTACATTCAAGTCGCTGCCGATAAAATAAGCAGACTATTCCAGAGACGTAATATCAAAACAACTTTTAAACCGCCGTAAAAAATCTCCAATTTATTACCATCAAAGACAAAACTTCTCCCTTACACCCCCTTATTCTTGTAGCAATGTTTACGACAGGGAAACAAAGCACACGTGTGGCGGAGCACGAGCGTTGTACTAGATTGCTGTGCACAGGTCCCCACTATTGCTTAAAAAAAAATCAAAGAAGCAATAGAAATCCGCAAACATCCTAACAGTCTCAATACAGACGATGGTTACTTGTTATATTCTTCTCATAGCAGCGATATGACATGCAAAAACCCAAAAGAAGCTCCGTGCAATTGAGAGCAACACGTCGGGAGACTCATGTGGTTCCGATCCGGAAACTAAAATTCCGTCAGAATTACCGCCAAGCTCGATATATCTGTTATTAAGAGGGATATTAAATTAAATTAAATTAAATTAAATTTATACAATGCGTTCCTAAGTTATATTTTTTAAATGGGATATAATTTAAATTTTAATTAAGCTCATCTGCACCATAATCCCAACATATTGTCACGTTATACGGGGTATTTGAACAGTTGCGGATAATTTTATATATATAACGGAATTTCTTGCAAGTGCTTTTAATGTATTCACTCATCACTATTTAACACACCGTCTAAACTTATAAAGCATTCAACAATATTATTTACTTGCTATAACTAATAAATCTCCTTAAATAGTCCACACATCAGACGTAAGAGTCACTTAAAAAAAATAGAAAAACAGTAATAAACACTGCAAATCCTAACAATTTACAATGATACCCAACATAAGTGCGAAAGTAGCTTATTTTCCTTTCTTTTATTAGAATATTCTTTCTTTAAATCCAAGAATACATCAGTATTCAACTGTTCTACCTTCGTTAAATACGAAAATCAACAAAAAGCATTGGAAGAGAAACATCGATAAAAAATGTTCGGTAAGTTATTAAACGTAAGCCATGAAAACGTATAATTTTTAGCGAAATTCATTGTGTAGACGTGCCCAAGTTTAGAGAACAACTTTGAAGATGTTAAGCCAACAACATTATCGGAAAGAGGTGCCCTGAAAGAAGCTGCCAGATGCTTGAAATGTGCCGACGCACCTTGTCAAAAATCATGTCCAACCCAGCTAGACGTAAAATCTTTCATAACAAGCATAGCCAATAAGGTAATTTTAATTGCAACTTAATACATTCTGAAATATTTTAATTTTAATTAATTTCTATTATAGAATTATTACGGGGCAGCTAAAGCAATATTTTCGGATAATCCATTGGGTATAACGTGTGGAATGGTGTGTCCGACAAGCGATTTGTGTGTTGGGGGTTGCAATTTACAAGCTACTGAGGAAGGACCAATTAACATAGGAGGTCTTCAACAGTTTGCCACTGAGGTAGTGTACCGCGAAATTGATTCTATTTTCACTTATCTTCGTTTATTATTTTTTTAGGTATTTAGTAAGATGGGTGTTAAGCAAACTAGAGATCCCAAAACACCATTGCCGAAAAATCCAGACAGTAAAATAGTATTAATTGGTGCTGGCCCCGCATCTTTATCTTGCGCAACGTTCTTAGGGCGTCTTGGATATAATGAAATTACAATATACGAAAAGAACCAGTATTTGGGTGGATTAAGGTGAAGGGCAAACAATATTATCTAGTTAATCTAGCTTAATTAAATCGAATTTTAGTTCATCAGAAATTCCTCAATACCGCTTACCAATATCTGTGGTGAATTTTGAAATAAAACTAGTACGAGATTTAGGAGTTAAAATCGAAACCGGAAGAGCGTTGCATGTGAACGATATTACTGTCGAGAAGCTATTAGATCAAGGTACCAAAGCAGTATTTCTTGGAATAGGATTACCCGAGCCAAAGCTGAACAAATTGTTTGCGGATCTCAATTCGGATATGGGATTTTATACGTCCAAAGATTTTTTACCAAAGGTATTCCTATCATTCGAATCTGTTAATGATATTTTGCATTTCGTGAATGTTCAATAACTAAGGCTGTTGCTTCATTGTATTGCTTGATTGAATGCAATATTTCTTGGCTTTTGCAGGTTAGTGAAACCAGCAAACCAAATATCTGCCCCTGCAAATCGACTATTCCTAAACTACCAAAATTGCATGGTTCTGTGATTGTACTAGGTGCTGGCGATACAGCATTTGATTGCGCTACCTCCGCACTACGCTGTGGTGCAAAAAAAGTATTCGTTGTGTTTCGAAGAGGTTTTACAAACATAAGAGCGGTTCCCGAAGAAGTAACAAAATTTTCTTAATTATTTGACTGTTTAACTTCCCCATGATAGGTTTCAGTGGCTATCGAGGAAAAATGCGAACTTATTGGATTCTTATCACCGCATAGTGTTGAAGTGAAAGACGGTAAAATTAAATCAGTTACCTTTACCAGGACCGAACAAACCGAAACTGGAGAGTGGATAGAGGATTCAGAGCAATTAACTACAATTAAAGCAAATTTCTTAATATCGGCATTTGGATCTGGATTATACGAGAAGGATGTTATCAACGCTTTGACGCCTCTAAAATTAAATGAATACAATTTGCCAGTAGTAGACACAAGAACAATGCAAACTTCACATTTTGCAGTGTGGTGTGGTGGAGATATTGCTGGTATATCCGAAACTACCGTTGAATCTGTTAACGATGGCAAAACTGCGGCGTGGTCCATTCACTGTTATTTAGAAGTAAATATACTAATTAATAAAATAAATTGTCTAAAATTAAAAGAATTGTATTTATTACCATAGGGCATTCCTGCAGCAACGAGACCAAAATTACCCTTATTCCATACTGATATAGATGAAATCGACATATCTGTTGAAGTTTGTGGATTAAAATTCGAAAATCCATTCGGTTTGGCCTCAGCTCCACCTACTACAAGTTCAGCCATGATCAGAAGAGCATTCGAACAAGGTTGGAGTTTTGTAGTAACAAAAACATTTAGCTTAGAAAAGGTAAAAAATGTAAAATTATAATTTTAAATTATTAGAGATCGTTATTGTTTTCAAGGACTTAGTTACTAATTGCTCTCCTAGAATAATCAGAGGAATTACATCTGGAGAAAATTATGGTCCTCAACAAGGATCCTTTTTAAATATCGAACTAATATCCGAAAAGCATGAGAAATATTGGCTGAAGAGCATTGAAGAATTAAAAAAAGATTTTCCTGAAAAAGTATGCGTATGTGTCTTTACACGAATTTCAGAATTAATTATACAATTTTTACAGATTATTATCGCTAGCATAATGTGCGCCTTAATAGAAGAAGATTGGAAAGAACTTGCTACTAAAGCGGAGAGAAGTGGCGCGGATGCTTTAGAATTAAATTTATCCTGTCCGCATGGCATGGGTGAAAGAGGAATGGGACTAGCTTGTGGCCAAGTAAATTTATGCTCTAACTAGTTAAAGCGTACTTTTAATATTTGATTTGTAGGTTCCCGAATACGTCACCACCATAGCTAGTTGGGTTAAAGAAGTTGTGAAAATTCCATTCTTTTTAAAGTTAACCCCAAATATCACCAACATAGTTGAATTATCACAAGCAGCCAAAAAAGGTAAAAATGTCTTAAGGAAATTATTCGATATTTTCTTTTAATTTAATAGGTGGAGCGTGGGGTGTCACCAGCATTAATACTGTATCAGGACTTATGAATGTTAAACCAAACGGTACGCCTTGGCCAGCTGTCGGGCTAGAAAAGAGAACCACATACGGTGGCGTAAGTGGAAACGCTATTCGGCCTGTGGCGTTGAGAGCAATTTCAGCGGTAGCTAAAGAAATGCCTGGATATCCCATTCTAGGTAAAGCATTTTTATGTTGAATGTTTTTTATACTATTTGAAAATGTTATCGTAGCAACTGGAGGCATAGATTCCGCGGATGTTGCGCTTCAATTTTTGCAATGCGGTGCCTCCGTTTTGCAAATCTGTTCCGCAGTGCAGAACCAAGATTTCACATTAATAAGCGACTACTGCACGGGATTAAAAGCTTTATTGTACTTGAAGAACAGACTACCACAATGGATTGGGCAAAGTCCTCCAACTCCAAAACATCAACTTGGTAAACCTGTTGAAGGTCTTTATGATGCTAAAGGAAAGGTAAATACACTGGCCCCAATTAAAAGTGCAAACATTTTTTGCAAAATAACGTTTTTAATATCAGAAATGTTTATACTACTTATAAACATGTAAATGAAAGATAATTCAACAAAAGAAAAGTAAATGATAAATAAAAATTTAATAATATTTAATATTGGGGGTGGTCCTTCTAGGTGCGCCTGAACCTGCTCTACGTGCTTTACCTTAATTTCTAACCCACAGGTTCCAACACCATAATACAATCGAATTGGTATCACCGCCTTCATACCAAATAATTTGTTTATAAGGTGCACGTTTTCTGCTCGTTGCTTGAAACATACTGCACGCATTTTACTCATTTTTGTACATTTCAACGATCGTATTGTAAGGGACAGATGTTCCATGTACGGAGCATCTGCGCCTTATAAATGCTGGAAAACAAACTAGATCAATGCAATATGCTAAATAATCTTTTAAGTTGACCTTTATAAATACATTAAAAAATTTTAACGAAATACACTACCCGACAAAAACATAGACGCGGTATCGTTTCTATTTACGAAGCAAAGTTTATTTCGCCACGAGAAATTATATTTTATAAAGTGTTTGCAATATGGGTAGAAAAAAGCAATTATCCTTGATAGAAAGGGGTAAAGTTCTAGCCTGGCACCAGGATGGTGTTAGTAAGAAGGAAATTGCTCGTCGGTTACGAAGAAGCGATCATTCCGCTAAAAATTTCCTAAAAGATCCGGAAAATTACGGCAAACCAAAAGGCCAGGGACGACCGATAGCTGTAAGTAGGCGGAATAAACGCATGATATTGCGGTGTGCATCCAATTCTTCTGCGTCTGCGAGAGTTATTGCAGAACAGGCGGGGGTACGCACGTGCGTAGTGTTCAAAAGATTTTAAAGACGTCACCGGTAATATCACGGAAGAAAATATTGAGAAAACCACCACTTTCGGCGAAACACAAAGAAGCGACGTTGAGATTTGCTGCAGAACACGTATCCTGGAAGAAACAATAGGAAAAAGTTATATTTTCCGATGAGAAACGTTTTAATTTGGACGGATCGGATAGGTACTCGCATTATTATCATGCTCTGAGAAAGGAACCAAAAGCGAAAATGACCGGACAATTAGGGGATGGATCTGTGATGATATGGGCAGCGATTGTATTCCGCGATAAAAGTGGGATAGTGTTTTGCACAAACAAAATGATATCTGTGACGTATAAAGACTTATTGCGTGACAATCTTCTACGTTTTGGAAACCAATGGGCCGGGCGCAATTTTGTTTTTCAGCAAGATAACGCGCCAATTCATAAAGCAAAAACCATTCCTGAATGGTTTAAAGGGAAAAAGATTAAAACTTTACAGTGGCCGGCATGGTCACCAGACTTAAACATTATTGAAAACATATGGGGTGAATTGGCACGTCGCGTTTATGGAGAAGGCCGTCAATATTTCACGGTACAGGAACTGAAAACTTCAATAGTGACTGAATGGCAGAACATCCCTCAAAATTATGTATTAAATTTATATAAATCTATGAATAACAGACTATTGGAAGTGATTAAGAACAATGGAGGATCTACGCATTACTGATCACTCGTTTGTTGATTTTTGTTTTTTATTTGCAACAGAGCGTCTACATTTTTGTCGCAGAAATTGTTTAAACATTGGAGTAATAATTTATTATTTAGTTCATATATTACTGGAGGAGATATTTTTAAGTTTATTTCACTTTTATGAATAAAAACTTAATTAGATATCTTGCTAGTTTCGCAAAGAAATGTTGTAACCCTTAAAACCCGTAAAACATCTTACCGCGTCTAAGTTTTTGTGGAGGAGTGTACTCCAACAATTTAGGAGTAGTGCATTTTTAATTACTACCAGCGTACTCTTCCTAAATGTCGAATACTGGAATCTTTATTATTAGAGCAATATTAACATAAAACTTCTTTTGTAGCTTTTAGCATCGCTGCCTGAATTATTTTTTATTTTATTTTCAGAAATTACCACATTTCGGACCTTATAAAAAGGAGCGAGAGGAACAAATTTCGAAAAGGTATCGAAATGACATCTGTACAAAAATTACTGATGCAAATAATGTCGGTAATGGTAGTGAAAACAATATTCCAAAGGTGAAAGACATCATTGGTCAGGCTCTTTCAAGAATAGGTCCTTACAATGATTTGGACCTCAAAAAGCACGTGGTAGCTCTAATAGATGACGTAAGTGTTTTTGAAGATCATTTCAATATCTCTAGAAGTACTCAGATTTTTCTGTTTAACTTAACTAATTCCTCTATTTTCAGGATATGTGTATAAACTGCGGCAAGTGCTACATGGCATGCAACGATTCTGGATATCAAGCAATTCATTTTGATCCGGAAACTCATATTCCTAAGGTGAACGACGACTGCACTGGGTGCACTTTATGCTTATCTGTGTGCCCAATCATAGATTGCATTACGTAAGTCCAGTATTAATCTTCTCCGTCGTTTCACCTGATGAAACCTTACTTGATTTTTCAGAATGGTACCTAAGACCATACCTCACGTGATCAAAAGAGGTATCCCGGAATCGGAAATAAGATTCGTGCATGCGCTTAATTAGGGAACGCGATGATATGAATCCATAGGCTTAATGATATGAGGGAAAAATTGGTAGAAAATGTGACGCGGTGTAAACCGTAGATTAACACCATAACGATTCCATTTGTTTTGCAAGGTATTCACCAACATGAAAATAGCTGGAAGCCTGGTGAAAATCTTGCTATCTGGGATCTGAAGGAAAATTAATTCCAGCTTAACCAAGTGATGAAAATTAATGAATTTCATCTGTCGTCGTCCCAAAACAATCCCCCTTTCTATCAAATAATCCTTTATGATATCATCAGAAGCAATAATTGATTGAACCAAATGGTAATTCTTACTTTAAGGTGTATATTTCATGTAAATACCTACTAAATATATACAAATAAAATAAAACATATATACTAGAACTACATATAGCATTATATTACTTTGATCCTCTCTTTCCCGAACTAAGCGAAGTAGTGGATTGTTGAATGGTACCAGATTGTCGTCTTGAAGATCCCTTAGATGAGACGGATTGCGTAGAGGATACTGGCTGAGGCGCTTGCGTTTTCGACTTATTTTTCTTACTGTCCTTCTTTTTGGTATCCGGCGGTATGCTTGTTTTACTTCCATTATCAGTTGAAGGTTTCTCACTCGCAATTGACTGCTTCGACGAACCTTTCTTTTTCCCTTTGCTGCTCTTTGCATCATTTAACTGTCCCACATTCTCATCCGTCGGCAAGATAGTTTCGCTTTTACCTTTCTTGCTTTTCTTGCTCTTCTTGGTTTCCGATTTGTTTGATTCCTTACTTTCTACGGAAGGCGTTTCTTTCACGTACTTTTTCTTTTTTTTCTTCTTCGTATCATCCGGAGGCATTCCCGACTCTAAATCGCAATAACACATAGCCTTACCAGCTTCTATGTTCTTTAGGCACTTCCATATATGGAATAATATGAAAGAAATTAGAACTACTGTCATTGCTACAGCTACGGCCATAACCTGTGGAGTGATGAAAGAATATATAAGACGAAATTAGGTTTCAGCTATCTTAAAAAATCCCTACCGCAATTATAAAAGCCACAAACGTTATTTGAGATCTGTTAGAATCATACCAACTACTTAGTTCGATATTACACATGTGAACTGAGAAAAGTGTCGGCTCCCTGTCGAAATTCGCTGATGTCCAACCAGGATCGCAATCACAATAACCAGTTTCATTATTTATCTTACCGAAATGACAATTGATTGCGGTCTATAACAAATACTGGATTGGAAATAAAGTCTAAATAATTCTATAATTGTTCAATATTCAAAAACCCAAAATTATTACTAACCAGCATTAGCGAATAACTGCTATCATCGGCAAGTTCCGCATACTTGTTTTCTAACGGCTGCAGATCCGATCTCTTAATACACCTTTCTAAGTCGATGCATTTATTCGTTATTGGAGTGTAACCCTGAAATTAAGAAGAGTATTAAAGTGCCCTTAAGTACTTTTCTCTTGTTGTAGTAAGTACATGGGATGAATTACTACGAGATGTTTTTGTACCTGCACTATACCAGCAAGCTTACAAAAAAAAAAAAAACTAAACCAAGACAAGTGAACAGCAACTGGATACTGGTAATTTGCTCATTTAAACTTTCTTGTAATGGTAATATTAATGGAGATAAGCAGTTGATTGAAATAATAAGGAAACACCATGCATGACTAGGGCAAAAGTTGGGTGCGTGAGTTATGTACTCCCAAACATTTTTGTTTACCATAATTTTTATGCTTTGTAAGAACGCTCGGTAAAGTAGCTATGAGAAGATTGAGCAATGTCGAGCAAATTCAACTTACTTAATGCAGTTCGCTCTCAATAAATAGAAATGGAACGGAAGTATATTATGGGGAATTTCATAATGAATAATGAAGCTCGCTCGAATGGAATTGTGAGGAAGCGTAACTGTCGAATATGAATTCAGCAAATTGCAGCAATTACACGTAGCGTTCACGATGAAAGATAAAAGTCTAGCAAATTCGAGTGGAAATGCCAACAAATATATTATTTATAAAACACCCTATATATTTTTACAGATTTGAATAGCAGTTTAAATAAGCTGTTCTGTAAGCCCTCCAATGGAGATTTATTATGAATATTAAATTAAATAGCACAAATGAAAATGAATAATGACTTGACTTGGAAAATAAACTGAAAAAGTTCTTAAACTAAGTGGTGTAAGTAGCGGCTATCCGTGCCATAACATTCCCGAAACGGAGAAATTATTGCTTCTTGGATATTTTCCACCATTGCTGGAGAAATTAAATGAATTTCATGACTTACCCGCCCTTTTGAATCATTTAAGTAATTCGGGCTGCTCAAATAGGTCTTGGATTTTGAATAATCCTACAAGAAAAAGTTTAAAGTGGTTATGTCAGATGTTCTAGGTGGCCCCTCGATAGCTCCATAGATCCATCTGTCAGGGAAAGCCGTATCTAGAAATCTTTAAACATTGCTTGCATAGTATGGAGAAACTTTCTGCTGAACCCAAATTTTGTTTATTTTATAAATCAGCATTTTCTTCATTGGGAAAGGCGACAGCTACCGTGTTAATCAATTTTATATGGCGCTCCCCGGTTAACGTTCCCTCAATTCAATAAGGTCCCAAAATTTAGAGGTGTGTCTCATGCATCCAATGTAAAAACGTTGCCCCGTTAAAAATGAAATTTGCATTGTTGTCTTATATTCTAATTAATTCCTCAAAATGATTCTTCGGTCAAAGTCCATTGATATTTGTCTCAGTGAGGGACTGTCTTCAGCTGCTAATTTCTTCAGGTATCTCTAGGTAGATTCTTACTTACTGAACTCTCTGAATTTGCTTTCAATCTTACTCACCACAGACTGGTTAATTGGCGAACGATCAGGATAAATTTCACTAAAGAAATTAACAACTGTTTGAGTAACCGTAATCGGTCTCCAAAGCCAATCATCTATTCTTTCTTTCTCAGTTCAACACATTTGTAAACACTTAAAAGAGTTTAGACGTACGGTTACTATGTTGTTTCAAATTGTGTGAGTTTATTCTTTCCGTTCATTTAATTTTTGAAATATCTCACAAAGTGTTTACTATAAACCTGTATACGGGAGACTTACTAAAAAGTTTATTTAATTAACTTTCTACATCTGTAAAAGTGCACAGGGTGTTCTTTTTTTATAACAAAGTACTGTTACTCCCGCCAAATAGGAAGTGACATTGAATTGTGGTATACAAAACGCAGATCAAAAATATAATTTGACTATTTGTGTCAAAAAAAGGTCTGGTAGAATTTTATGAATTTATTCCTTTTATCGCGAATCAACATTTCTACGAAGAAGAAGCTGTCGTAACAGTAACCGGGAATTGGTGATCAAGAGCTTTTTGAGACTAACAGTTTTGGAGAATCTATGCCATGACTCATTTTGCACGTGAATTGAAATTAGGGCACTGCCAACAGCGAGGTGTTCGACATTTAGGTTTAGGTACAATTTGAAACTCTTCAGAAAGCTGCTGCTTTGACTAGAACCCATCTTTACCAAACCATATTTCAAGAACTTAATTTCTCATAGTCCGACTTAGTGTAAATCGGAATAAAGAACATCTATTTCAAAACAAAAGAACATTTTTCTTCATTAGAACCAAGCATAAACTGTACGTTCTTTTCTTTTTGAAAAAAAGGAACGCAATCACGGTCTTTTTACCGAATAAATTCTTCTTGGCTGCCTATGTTAAGTATTCCTTTAGTTTGCGATCTACTTTGAATAAAAGAAATGAAGAAATTAACAGATTGGGTACAAAGGAATTGCAAATTCTTCCCTGTAAGTTATATAAATCAAAACCATACCAAACTTACCACATCTGGAAGGTCCTTTTCAATATCGTAGACGCACACTGGTACCTTCTGACAACGTTTCCATCTTCTGTTGAAGAAACTTCTCGTACCGAGGTATTTCATATGACAATCAACTGGTACGCAATTGTGGAAAGGATCTAAATCAACGCTCTCGCATGGTGTAAGACTTGCAAACCTGTCAATATCTAATTATAAAAAAATATAATAAACAAGGAACTCTAAAACTAATTTTATTAAAGCACTTACTACCCGCAAAATGTCCTTTGCCTTTAACACCCACGTAAGTGTTGAAACTAATATTCGTTTTTTTCTCCAATACTTGGTTGTCTTCACTAACAAATTTGATCGCGATTATACAATAGCCTTTTCTATTGTGCAAATACTGGAATAGTTAATCTCCTTTTAATTTGGTCACAACAATTTATAAACGAATTCATAACATTATTTTTAAAACATGAAAAAAAAAAACTACTTACTTACCATATTTGGATACAATAAAGTAATATTTTTATAACACTGTGGTCTTATTTCGCCCATATCTCCACCAAGCAGATGCATCATTTCACATTCCCTATCATTAGCCTCGATCTCTTCTACGCATCTAATCATTCTAGTATAAATACGATAACCACAGTTGTCAGTGTTGTGCAAGGCTACGTCTACAACAAACGATAACAAATGGAGATTTTTAAGAACGTTTTTAAATTATTACTCACAAAATATCATGCCTATGTCATCATGACTAACAGCTGCAATATTTGCATCCT